>JAYESA010000014.1:120210568-120721745 GCA_036927795.1 Iris macrosiphon | reverse complement strand
AAATCTGAGATCGAATGTAGGGACTGAACCTAATGTGCATAGTGAGATAGTGTTAGGATGTAGATTCTTGTCGTGATATTAACAGACAGTACCTCGGGAAGCCCAGAGCAACGAGTATGACATTCTCCTTGATCATACCTCAAATACGAAGATTTGCTCACCACCTTCCCTTAGGAAACCATGATGTTGTCTAGAGTCCCTCTAGGGTAATTTCCTATCTTGTTCCACTGCAACCTTAACGTTCGCCAATTGTGCGATGATTTAAATTGTGTTTTTCCTCCTTCATCCTTCAACTTGTGCCACTTGACTCCTCTGGTTATAGGCCAAGTGATCTTATTCTATGTTAGGATATATAGTTGCTAGGGTTATAGTTTGGTAATTTGAACTTTGAGTGATATGCTGGGTAGTTAGAGCTTGATAGTTGAGTTGTTCCTTTAGAGTGTGATATAATTATTCTTAGTTTTAAATCACGTAACATGTACCCCACCTCAATATAGATTATATCCTCTTTCCCTTGAAGACCAGTAACTTCTCCATTCATACTATTGATACTTGTTCTATAAGCACTATGATTAAGACTTAAGATGGCCATTACTTACATAATGCAATAGGAGACCCAAATAAGTACTAAGATCCGTTTCCCGTATAGCCCAATAAGAATCGTACGTTATTTACCAGAACCTTATTAATTTGTAGGATCCCCTTAAGACTATCACAGTCTTAGTTAATTATTTCTAAGTTGGGTAGTATGCCTCACAACCTAGTGTAATTGTAGTACAATTGAATGACATTAACTATATGCTTGTATAAGATAATAGTATTTATTCTGATGGTAGAACTTAGAGGCCCATACCCCTATTTTTGTCGACTAACAACTTAGATAAGGTGTTAGTGCTACAACTGTAGGGATTGTAGAATCTTAATTTGGTATCTTGTTTGGTTTGTGAACTTAAATTATTTTATAATTTCTCTCATCATAATCTAGCATACTGATATTTTTGTACTACATCGACTTATGCTGCTGTTAAAGCCTAGTTTTTCAAGCTCAGTCTTTTATCAAGCTTGTTCATGACATATGTATTATTGGATGCGTACACTAATATATTTCAGAATCAGAGTACTACGGTCTGATCAACCATAGTGCGCTTGGTTCGCCCTTCGCATAAAAATAAAAAAAAACTTTACGTGGATTGAGATATATAATGGTTAGTAGACTAATGTACTTGCCCTCTAGATATGTCTGAGCATATCGTATCCGTTACATAACTGTACCGATGCGAGCATGTGAATAGGAACTACCAAAATATGATTTTAATCCACAACTGCCTTGACAATTCCCATTGAATTCTTTAAACGCCTTGATCCCCAAACTTCTAATCCAATACCTCCCCTTGAACTCATCATTATTGTTTTCCGTCTTCCCTTATTTCGGAAAGACGAAACCTCGTGCCTAGCATAAGTTGTTACACAGATAGCATTAGACATACCCTATAGGCCAATTACCTTATTTGGTGATTGTTTTATAACCAAGGGCATAGCACATGTAATATGTTTGGTGTTAAAACTTTTAAGGATTGAGTAGCATGATTAAGAAAAAAAAAATATTTTGAGGAATGAGATTTCTTAAAATGTAAGAGCCTTATGTGATAGATGGGTAAACTCTAAGTTGGGTAGCAGTTGCATTTATCAGCTTGAGAGGAATTTTTTTAGACTGTGATCGAGCAAAAACTCGATTAAAGGGTTCAAGTCATTTTTAATTTTTAAAGAACTTTGGACGAATAAGTAAGAAGATGAGGATCAATAAATTTCAATTTTTAGCACATGATTTGAATTTAGAGTATTGAAGGTTGAATCAACGATTTAAACCTCGAGGAAAAATAAATAGAACTCTAAACATGGACATGGACGGATTAAATCTCAAATTTGAGGATTAAATTAAAAAGAAATTTTTGATTGCAGGATTACCTATTTGAACTATTGAGGATATAAAGTGAATTTAAATTGGAAAAATACAAAGGTTCATAAGCTGTAAAATAGGAGGAAAAATTTGATTAGAATCATTTCTAAAAAAAGATTTTTTTTGTAATCGGAGATCGCGATATAAATTTTGATATGCGAAGATGTTATATGGATTGAAAATAAATTTGGATGTTGATGAGGAAGTACGATAGGTTGAATTTTGATTTGAACAGAGACCATCTTAATTTTGAAATAATTACGAAGGATGGATTAGAATTTTAATTATCACAAAGATGTCGCAATTAACTTGCCTTAGGTATGTGAAGGAGTTAAACCAATTATGCCTTATTTTAATTTCGATGACGAAATTATTTTAAGTTGGGTAGGTTGTAAACCCCCTCTCCCAAAATTAGGTTTACTTGGCTTATATGGTGGAATTATGGCTAGTTTGAAACCCAATTAGAATTTAGAACACGACACTGATTTAACTGTACATTATTTTATCGCGTAGCGCACCTTATCGTTGCCCTCGTTAATTGGAGTAGTACACTGGCTATTGTCTGTCTGCAAATTTCACAACACTGTCCTAGACTCGACCACCATCTATTCTGACCTCTGTATAATTTATAATCATGCTTTCCGGTGCGACATTTTAATCGCACAATAAACGTCGCGGACGTTATTTCCAAATTCTAGAATAAATTCCAACTCTGTATCCTTGTGCGTTCCAATCGGAATTGGAGACATAATCTTGACCATTTTGTACAACCCAAATTTTATTAATATTCTACACTGTATCCCCTATGCCCAGACACTTGTGTCCGACCTAATTCTATTCCTAGGTACTCCTAATTAATTCCAGAACATCGTGCGCATTCAATTAAATTAAATCTAATTTTTGTCTTTATGCAAATTCCCCAATTGTTGGGCACTTTTATGCAAAAACGCATCGAGGTGTCCCCATCATTGGACATTACGTGAAGAAGCCCAACTTTCCCCTTCACTGGAATTTTTTCCCCTAATTTTTAGCATGTGCAACCCGCGCACATCGTCCCGTATATTAATTCTATCCCTTGCATTTAATTAATGCAAATCCTAGCCTCCCAAACACCCTCATGTGAGCCCAAGGCCCAACCCAAGAAGATATTGACCAAAATCAAATTTTCTAGGTCAACCTCAAGCCAACCCTATTGTCCATACATTATATAATCCCTTTCCCCTTACTTTTTACAAAAAAAACCTAAATTCTAATTCAGCCGATTTCCATCTCCCATGTACTGTTCACCACCCCCTCTTTATTCTGACGCCCAAATAGTTTAGAGGGAGAGAGCGAGAGAAGAAGCCGATCGAAGGAGAAGACCCCAAGAACAAATCTCCAAAATTTTGATTTTGGTCTTCTTCTTCTTCTTCTTCTTCATCACCATCATTCCCATCGCTTTCTTCTCTCCCCAAACCCTAACCCTAACGGGAATCGGCGAGATCGTCCTTGATCCATGGGAATAATGACGTCCACCACCACCTCTCGTCGATCCTAGGGTTTCCGATCCCCGGTCGATTCTCAATCCCCCGGTCGGTCCTTTCTGTTGATGTATCATCTCCTCTCCGATTCCGACTCGGATGCGAAGGAACCCTGCCAGTTTCTTGGCATTGGCTTAGGCCGATCACGAACCCGGACCCGACGCAACTTCTTCAGATTCTGCCTCTCGAGAGATCGATGGGATAAGGAGTTCGCCAAGTTGCAGGCGGGGGTTTGTTCTGAGGGCTTTGGGATGGGTTCTTCGCAGGGATCGACGACGCTTTCGTCGGCGGCCTCTGCGGCTGATGTTGACGTGAGCCTGGTTGACCTGCTGCCGGTTTATGTCAAGGAGCTGATCGTCGGCGGCGCGGCGGGGGCATTCTCGAAGACGGCCGTGGCTCCGCTCGAGCGGGTCAAGATTCTGATGCAGACAAGAACTGAAGGGTTTAAATCTCTTGGAATATTTCAATCTCTGGTGAAGTTGAAGCAACATGAAGGCATCTTAGGATTTTACAAAGGAAATGGTGCTAGCGTGCTTTGGATTGTTCCTTATGCAGCATTACACTTCATGACGTACGAGCAATATCGTTGCTGGATATTAAACAATTATTCCTTTTTAGGAACAGGACCTTTTATAGATCTTTAGCTGGTTCTGCAGCTGGTGGGACTGCTGTTTTGTGTACTTATCCCTTAGATTTGGCTCGAACAAAACTTGCATATCAGGTATCAAGTACGAGTAGATTGGGGAATGGTTTAAGGAGCTACTCTGCACAGCCTGCTTATAGTGGAATTAGAGATGTCTTTAAGTGTGTTTATATGGAAGGTGGAGTTCGTTCTCTGTACCGTGGAGTAGGTCCGACACTTATTGGCATCCTTCCTTATGCTGGACTTAAGTTTTACATATATGAAGAGCTGAAGAGCCGTGTTCCTGAAGATTACCGAAAGTCTGTTACCTTGCGTCTCTCTTGTGGGGCCTTAGCGGGTCTTTTTGGACAGACTCTTTCCTACCCATTGGATGTAGTTAGGAGACAAATGCAGGTTCAGAGCCAACAACCATCAACTCAACTTGGTTCTCAGCCAATCAAGGGCACTATGCAGGGGACCGTCACCCTTGCCCGACGACCGCAGCAGTCACCCCTGATTTTCGTACCTGCGCACGCTGACCCCGAGGATCTATTGGATTGGTTCTACGCGACTTCCGGAGCTAGTTATTGAGACTACACAGCCGCCTGCCAGGCAAGTATACCTTGCCTTTGTTATACTGTTTAAATTCTGTATTATTAGCTGCATATTTATTATTTAATTGTGCGCATCCGAGAGAGACTCGGGTGCAGTCAACGGAGGTGTTGACGTTAGGATAGTGTCTGACCTAGTGTCTAGTAGACCCACCTAAAGTTGTGGAGTTATTGGTATGACTCCCAGGCCTTGACACATTTTCGTACACGTGTTGTGAGTCTCATGTAGGGCACGGTCCTGCGTATGTGGTTGGCCACCTGTACGTGTAGGCGTGCGACGGATAGGGTATAACTGCTAATAGTGATGCATGTTAGAAGACTTAGCAGTTATTAGTAGACGGAGCATAGACTGTCATGATACAATGGCCTGATCCTTGTCCTTGTTTGGTCGTAAGGATGGGCTACTGTTCTAGTGATAGACTATGACGCGTGTTGTGGATACGACATGCTTAGATCATTGGGCGGGGAGGACGACTAGTAGGCATATGGGACACCCCACTTCCTTTACACTGATGCCACACTCGACGGAGTGATATGGACGATATATACTACACTGATGCCACGTTCTACGGAGCGATATGGACGTTATATTATACAGATGCCATGCTCTTCGGAGATGGACGTTATTACTGAGCGCCCTCCTATGGGGGCATATGTGGCATATACTAGCCGGTTGCCACGACTGGTGAATTACGTCAGCATATGTCTAGCCTACACTTTCCCATATACTCAAGTTGTCCTCAAAGTGCATTTCACTTAGATGGTTAGGTCACCCTTGAGTTTTCACAGTATTTACTTTATGGCATGTGTTTAAGTATTCTTGTTATGTCCCTCTGAGGACCTGGTTCTCTGCCAGGTGTATCTGTTCATGAGTATTGCAGGAGCGCGGATCCGGACTGGTTGCGTACGTTCCGAGGAGTTCTTTTCGAGCCTCGTGATTGTTAGAGGTTGTATTTATATTGTATGTATCTTGTCTATTCTTCATTCTAGTCCGGTAGTGGATTTGTTTCCATCCGACTTCCATCATTAGATACTTTACATTGAGATCTAGTATAGGTATTGGTTATTTATCTATTTATGATTTATGTGGATGAGATTTAGTTATGCCTGTGACATATATGTTTACCACTTGTGGATATTGTTATTCATTTTACAGCGTACGTGTGTTATGGTTTTCATATATTGGAGTGCCATATTCATACGGCTGGCATGACTACGTATCCTGGTCCTACGTATTTTGGGACTGGGGCGTGACACGATACAGTATCAGTAGGATCAATGGAGAAGACCTTGGTCGTCCAGTTCGACCAGTCTGCCTACGAAGATAAGCTTCGAGCAGGGGGTAACTCTCAATCTCTCTCCGTCCAAGATAATAGAAAATTGCGTAAGGTCTGGATGCCCCGGACATCCCCTACCGTTCCTGCCAACTCTCTAATTTCTCTGACCAACCAGGTTGTAGCTGTGCAACCTTCGCACTTTGCGCATAAAACTCAGTCTCCTGTCGCTGACGGGACAGACAAAACTTCTGGCAATGCCTTAGCGCCAATCCAGAAGCATACATCGCGCATTGCGCATAAAAACTCGTCTCCCGTCGCTGATGGGACAGACTTAGTTTCTGACAAGGCCTCAGCGCCAAGTCAGAAAATTCAAATACGCTCCGCGCGTAAAAATATCACTCTCTCTCAAAAGGAGGCAAAGAGTCCCAATAATCTCCGCAAGGGAAAACAAGTGGCGGATTTCCCTACTTCTCGGATTGTACGCCATCAAGAGAGGAGTCTGCCCGCTCTTCAGATTACGCAGAACGTTGACAGCCAATTGAGGACTTCCTCAATTTTATGCCAACCTGAGCAGAGTTCCAAATTACGCCAGGAGAACCCCCTCGGCGTAAAGAAGACCTAGTCTGCAGATAGATACGCTCCTCATGGATTATGTGCTGCTCATATGGCTAAATTGTTGTATTCCTACGGCAGGGAAAGGGTTGGGGTGCCCAATATCCGCATTCCAACTGATGTAAAAGGGAAGAACAAACCTTCTTCCTCTTCTTCTTCCGTTAATACTCCTGACTTGCGTGAATTTCTGATCCAGAAACGCAAAGACAGGAGTCATAAACAGGCTTCAATTCCCCTAACTGTCAAACGTAGGAAGATTCTGTGGGAAGATGCATCAACATCTAATGTCATCATGACATATGGGCCACATGAAGAATTTGTCTTTATTGTTCCCCCAAATCGCGACGACCAGCATCCAATAGTCTTCGATCCACCAGTTCACAATAAATCATATGCTCCTTAATGATAATCAATATTTCAATATCACAGTATCATTTCACAATAATTAAATCTGCTCTTCAAAAATAATCAATTGCATATAATAAATAAATAACTCCTAAAATCCTTATGACATTTTGAACCCTAAACTCATTATATATATATCATTTTAACCATCAAGAGCATATATTTCATAACATCAAACCATGAATATCAATGCATATAAAACCCAAAAAAACCATATCAACTTCTTAAACCTTAAAACTCAATGCATTATACGTACCATCAACAACTAACTAAGTTATATCTAACCCATATACAATATATAAAACACACTACAAGGAGAGGGGGAGAAGCTCACCTTGGCGGCATATGGTGGTCATCTCTGGCCGAAGTAGGCTGTGGTGGTGGTGGTGTTAATGGTGATGATGATGATGAAGGTGATGATGGTGTTTATGTGCTATTGCCGGAGGGGAGCGGCAGCGGCTACGGGTGGAGGAGCTCAGGGACGGTCGAGGGAGGTTGGTCGAAGTGTGGTCGTGGTGGTGAGGTACGTAGGGTGGCCGGCTCGCGGGGTGCAACGGGATGGCAGTCGGAGAAGGTTGGCCGGAGGAGCTCGAGGTGGTGGCGGTGATATTAATGGTGGAGATGGTGGTTGTGGTAGGGACTCGAGGTGAAGCTCAGGCGGCTAAGAAGGAGGACGGGTGCTGTGCTCAAGCTGGGGAAGTGACGGTAGATGGCCGAGGGGGCTTGGCGGCGTAGCTCGCCGGAGGTAGAGGGTGGTCGGGGTGTTTGAAGTAGGAGAAGTGAAGAGGAAGAAGAAGAAGAAGAAGAAGAAGAAGAAGAAGAAGAAGAAGAGAAAGGGAGGAGTTATATTCGATCGGCTGTGGTTTTAGGGAGAAGAAGGAGAGAGAGAGTGGGGGGGTTTCCAATGTGTTAGGATTAGGGCCGGCATGGGGAGATGGGGAGTGATGAAGAAATTTTATAGGAGGTTGTGTGAGGAATGTGTGGTGGGGATGAGAGCTTATTTTGAATGGAGGGCTTAGATTCCACATGTAATAAAATATTCACACAAAGGAGAGAGAGGGGTGGGGTTGGACCGGTCAAGAGAGGGAGAGGGAGGCTTCTTCATTGGCTTGGACCAATGAGGTGATGACACCTATTAACACTTTTGCAAATGAGCCCCTTAACTTTGAGTATTTGCACAAACATATAAAATGATGAAAAAATGGTGTGGGAAGTGGTGTTTGGTATTTTGTAGGCTGAGGGGGTGTTGTGTGGTTTGCATGGGCTTAATAAATGGGGTATTGGGTTAAATTAGGGTTAAGTTGGGATTAGTCAAAGTTGGTATCCCCAATTTAATTAAAATAAAATGTCATGTGCTCTTAAATTAAATGGGGGCACATGGGGTCTCAATATGGAGTGACACAAAGGTCATGAAAGGTGTAGTCTTGGTGTCGGTCTTGGATCCTTTAATTGGGTCGGACGGGTTGAGTTTGTGTCTCAAAATTGATGGCAACGACAAAGGTACGCGATACTGGATTAAAGAAGGGTTTCAGATACGGAAAGTTGTGCAATTAAATTAGAGCACAAGGGATTATGATTTTGAGTGACAAAAAAGTCCAGCGCCTAAGTTGGCTTGTCAAGTCAAGAGTGCAATAATTAGTTGAAAATTATGGGCTATTGTTGGGCTCCGAATATTGCAACAACGGTAGGGTGCACCAAGGGTTATAAATAATGAATTAAACAACTGCAACTAATTTCTAAACCTTAATTACTCTGATGCTACAACATTAACTCAATCTGGTCTACCTAAATTAAAATTTTGAGGGGGTTTACATTAGCACCAAGGATAATGTTAGTGGTTACAAAGCTAAAAATGTTATCTTTCAAGCAATTGTACCAACATAAGTATAGCAACAAAAGCTACTTTGGTAACATAATAAATGTTTCCTTACTACATACACTAAATTATAGAATCAACCAAGTCTTTAATTTTTTAATTGTTAATTTGAGACTTATGATACTAGCATGCTTAGTTAATTCTTATTATTTCATCTAGCATGACTAGTGGTTGAGTATTTTGATATTTTATTGACTTGCACATGACTAAATATGGATTTGAATCATATGTTCTTAGATCACCTTATTTATTTAGTGCATATTTTTCAAGTATATATATATTTTTATCTTTGTGAAATGAGATTTACGATATTTGATTAATTCTTTTGTTAACTTTGAACATCATTTTGCTGATATCTTTACTAATCCCCTAGCCAAGTATCGCCTCAACTTTATTTGTCAAGAATTAGGAATTCTGAATTTGAATAATGTACGAAGACTTAAATTACTTGAAATTCTTTTAAATCTAAGTTCTGTAAAAGTAAAAAATATTTTGGTTATAAGCCGAAAGGGCCCTTCTGTCAAAAAGGCGTAAATAGCCTAAGCGACACGGTACTTAAGTGTCTTCGGACCACCGCTAGCTGGGATCCGGCCCCACAGCTAACCCAAGATGGTCGGCACTTTATAGAATCATGATTGGTTAAGGTATTTTATGTAATTTATTATTCCGAAGACAACAACGAATTCAATGTCTACTTTTTGACTTAAAGTTGGCAACTATTATCGTCAAGAACTGGAATTTCTAGTTTTAACTAGGCGTTTAAAATTATTGGTGACGATCAGTAGTTATTGGCTCGGTCTTTAGTAGAAATTGATGCTGATGATATTCTAGTTACAATTGGTATGTTTTCTAGGCTATATATTTCCTATATTCTGTACTATGAAAGCTTTTTTTTATTGTGTTCATAGTATATGGAGTATTTGTAAAAGTTCATGATTATCTATATTTAGATAGGTCATAATTTGCAGGGGAGGATTCCAGTCATCTGAATATTTCATTCTCAAGGATTTTGGTTCTCCCTATTGCATTCATGTTTATCTAAAGAATATTCATATAACATGCTAAAGTAATTGAGTTCAAATGCATGAATCATGGATACTCAGATAATTTTTTTTATAAATTTTGAATTTTTTTTATTCATTTATGTTATTAAATAGTATCTATAATTAGTTATTATGTCTCATTTTTCTTCACTTTGTGTTTCATATGTTGTCTATATTTGCTCCACGAGCTATATCATTTTGATGAAATGACAAAGGGGAAGAAAAGGACCGAAACACAAGACAAGTACAAAAGGACGGAAGAAGCAATACAAGAGAAGACAATGACCGATGATGCGTCTATACTGTCATTCAGAAATTACGGGGGAACCTTGTACTTTTCAAAGATCTGTGCCCAGGTATGAATATTAATGTATCAATCACAGTTTGTTAATTATCAAAATGGGGGAGATTGTTGGCCCAAATGGGTAACCGTCAACTCGATTTCGATAATCAACTAACTATGATCTGATATGACTCAATACGGCACATAAAATGATAATCATTGCATCGCAGTTACTTTACTGAAGACATGTTGTAACAAGTCTACAAGCTGTGTTATTGAGTCTGTATTTTATATTCATTAAGTTTAGGACAAAATGTATATCAGGTTCGTGTTGGCACTAGAAAACTCAAACCCATATTAAACCAAAACCTAGTATACTCAAAACAGTCTGAACCAAACCTGGACCCAACATTCTAGAAACAGACCAACAGAGTTCGGACAGAACTCGGGGCAAACTCGATCACCCTAAGACACAGTTTGCAATATTACTCCGTGAGACCAAGATTCTAACGTTCGATTTTTTGAACGTTGGGCATCCAAACTCGGCCCGAACTCGGTTCAAAAAAATCCTATAAATAGAGATTGAATTCCACATTCTTATTAGCTCATTCACTCACTTTCATATCTCTATCTTCCTGAGCTATAAACTATTTTCATTCCCAAGATCAACTCCCAACCTTCTAGTGCCAACGCAGTTCTGATTTAGAACTCTGATCGAGTTGTAAAAAGCTTAGTTTTTTAAGTTCTTTAGTATTTGAAGTCGACGTGCCCTTCGGATCAAACGCACATGTGACATCTTTCGAGCCTTCGGATCAAATCTCGATGTTGTAAAAAGTTTGCAAGTCTTCGGATCAAAGCTTGTGATCCACTATTGGTGATTATAGTGAATACAACTCCGAGAAAGAGTTCTTGGGCCTGGACTAGTCCTCTCAGAGGAAAACTAGGATAAAATTGATGTGTTTGTGTTTGCTCTTCTCAACTCTTACTTTACTGTATATTTATAATTGATATATGTATTGGTACATATACTGCCTTTATGTAGCTTAATTTTTAATTGGGGTTTATTATTTCTGCTGCACACACGAACTCTATTCACCCCCCTCAAGAGTTGTCCTAACAATCCTACTATTGGTATCAGAGCCAGGTTCTCTCTAAATTAGTTTATGATCACAATTGCTCCTTGTTTGATAATAAACGAAAGAAATAAGACGAGGTTTATACGAAACCCGCTCTTTGGTTTACAAACAAGAAGTA
Organism: Iris macrosiphon; assembly: GCA_036927795.1. Lineage (NCBI taxonomy): Eukaryota > Viridiplantae > Streptophyta > Magnoliopsida > Asparagales > Iridaceae > Iris > Iris macrosiphon. The sequence goes on along the minus strand of JAYESA010000014.1, from coordinate 120,710,285 downwards.
CAATTAATCCTATATGAGGATGTCAAGTTCTGCAGTCGATCACTTTGTCCCTTGGACCACACGATAATGAAGAAGTGCCGTAGAAGACAGAAAGCAGCTTCGAAGGTTGCAAAAGAGAGTGGATGCTCGATGCCAAAGTCGTCGATCACTACTCTTTGCCTGGGCTCTGGATTCTTCTCTCTCAAAGACTCTTTGACTCTTAGCTACTTGACCTTCAGTTTTTCGACCTCGGTTCTGACCCTGGACCTCTGTCGATAGAGGTCTCTATTTATAGAGTTTTAGTGACAGTAACCATCCAGTCGACGTAGAAGCCGAGCAGTGGAAAGTATGGCACCTTTTACACGATGGTTACAATAACCGTTGCCCGTGTATAAATAATCTCCTGAATGAGCATGTGACGTGTGTCCCATTAAGAGATAATGCGTATAACTGCTGCGAAGATCACGGCATAAAAGCCACGTAGGTAGTTATCCCTCGCGTAGAAAAGGTTGGCGTAGAAGCCAATAACTGTCACTATGGCGTAGAAGCCAAAGAGTTATCAAACCGGCATAGAAGCCGAGTAGGCGTAGAAGCCGAGCAGGCATCAAAGCCGAGTGGGCATAGAAGATAGCTGATCCTCCTCCCTTGACTGAGGCTTTGAGCGAATTCTGGACCGAATAGCTTTAATACGTACCGATGCAAATGTAGCCTGAGTTAGCGTATTCCAAGGAGATAGCGTACAGCGTGCTCCCATATCTGAGAATAGGCTGACGGCATAATGTGCAAAAGTGATGATGTGGACGTTTTAGCCAAAATCATGGCTTTCGAAGATTTAATCAAATCTCTTGCATTAAATGCAGAGATCTGCCCCCATCTTGCGCATTAAATACAGAGGCGTATCTTGAAGATCTGCCACCATTCTGCGCATTAAATGCAGAGACGTGCCTCGAAGATCGGCCATCAGTCTGCACATTAAATGCAGAGACGTGCCTTGAGCCCTGTACGAAGAGCAGCTTTTGACGTGGCAGCCTGTTTGTCTTCTGTGGAGCATAAAAAGCTCACGTCTGCCTGTGTAAAACTAGGCAGCGTATTCCCTTGTATGCGTAAAAGCAGTTTATACCAAGAAAATGTCACTAAACGACAGTCTGGGTCGCTGTGCCGCGCCATCATTATAGCCGTCGTCTGGGTAGTCGTGCAGTACTCTTTGTCAGGACTCAGACATCAGGTTCATTGCATGATTTGACAGGTTTATTTCGAGGAATACGAAGCATTCCTCGTACACTTCAATGCTGCATTAAAAGCGGATGAGTTTTATGCTATAAAGGCGATGTAGCACCCTTTTTACGCTGAAGCAGCCTGGACATACTGTATTACGCGGATAGTCCTTGAGCTTATATTTTACGCTGTACTTAGCAAAAAAGCTCTGTTGTAAGCCGATGGCTCCGAAGTCATATTTTACACTTCCCAGCACTAAGATGCTGTGTATAGCTATTTCAGCGTATTTTTTATGCTTCTACAAGACCCCCTTTAAAGTTTTCAAATTCCTCGTAATTTGAAACGCTTTGAATGAAGCATGAATTGGTCAAGTCTGACTCGTTCTTCAAGACTGATTTCTTGGCGGATTCTTGGAGATTTGTTGGGATTCAGTGTGTTCTCTTTTGCCTATATAAAGGCTGAGGAGTTAACCTGTTCTTCCCATATTTCCTTCACCATACAGAGATGATCACCGGAGTTCGTTGGGTCAACTTGAGGAAGAAGAAGACCATGTTCTTCCAGCATGTAAGAAGCCGAAAAAGAAGGCGTCTTCGAGCAAATATTCTCTGCAACGATGAATCATGGAAGGATATCATAACTTTCTTTGCTCGGGATAATCAGCAACTTCATATGGCGATTCGTCCAGGAGAGAGGAAGGGTCACATTCGACCACACAGCTTGCAAGCTGTATTTTCTCCTGTCATTCGTAGACGAGAGCAGACAAACTAGCTCTGTCCTCGAGTATTGAGTTGGGTTAAATATCTCAACTCAATCTGTCATGGCGTATGGAGGATAGGCTCTGCATAATTTAGGCAGGCCCAGTTTTGTATCCTCCCGCCATTAATCATTTTCTTGTTAATCGGTCGCAAAAACTGACTAACTGCTGAAGAAGACGGAAGAAGATCTCCACCAACACGAGAACCTGACAGAACAGATTCTGGGGGTGACCTTCCGATGAAGATAAAAAAATCCTTTGTAGACAGGATTTCCCTCATATGTAATCATGAGGATGAAGAAAAAACCCTTTTTAGACTGGATTTTCCTCATATGTAATCATGATTTAATAAAATCGTCTTCTCCTGTGCATATGATTATCTTGCCATATATTTTGCTGTGATGAAGTCTGAATATGTGTAGCTTCGACACGTCTGGTAACTTTACGTCGACTCTGATAGAAAGAGTATTAGGTCCCGTCCTGTCTTTTACGCATAACTAAGGATGCGCAGAAAGTCGCTTAGCATTTAAGTCGAGTATTCGAACTGTCCTGCTGTTAGGAATTGGGGGGTGCGTAGAATTCTGACCCGTCACTTCTGATAAAATAGAATTTTTGTTCAGACCATCATCTTCAAGAATGATTTCCCGAAAATCCCTTGAAATATTCAGACTGAGTCACCATCTTGAACTGTAGATAAAATATTTAGACTAGATTCTGGATGAACTTTCAATCGACCCAAGAAGAAGAGTCATTTTCAATGTTGAACTCTGTATGCTTTGGGTACTTGGGATATTTTGGGGCCAAGAAGGAGTATCCTCTGCGTGAACCTTTGCAATTGACCGCCTTGGGATTTGTTCATACATATACGCATACTCTGGCCTGCGTATTTTTCAGATATGCGGAGAGTCATAGATCTGTAAATATGGATGAGCGTAAAAATCATAAGTTTGTAGCCTCTCGAGCGTAAGAGCTGCTGAGCATAAAAGCATCCAGGCGTAGAAACTGTAGATTTGTAGCCTCTGAAAAGAAAATCTTCCGAGCGTGAAGTTGTGGATCTGTTGCCTCTGAGTGTAAAAGCCACCGAGCGTGAAATCATATATTTGTAGCTTCTAAGCGTGAAGTCGTAGGTTTGTAGCCTCTCGAGCGTAAAAGCTATCGAGCATAAAAGCATCCGAGCGTAAAACCATAGACTTATAGCCTCTGAGCGTAAAACCGTAGATTTGTAGCTGTCGAGCGTAGAAAGCTCCTTGGTGTAGAACCACGAATCTGCTTTACACGAAAACTTTTTGAATTCGCTGACTGTCCACCTTCCCTGAGTAATAGGCTGATGTAGTCCCCAATCATAACCGAATATTAAATATCGGATTTGGTTAGGGATTCAATGAGTCCGTCCGAACTCTATATATACCCCGAGGCTTTCAGAGGAAAACTTTTCATCTGTCTTTTTTCGAAAGAAAGCCTTCGACTCTTCGAGTTCTCTCCTTCGTTTCCTCTCCGAGCATTCAGAGTTTTCAGCAATGGCCCCGAAACCAATCTCCTCCTCTAAGGGAAAGAAGGCTGACTCTTCTTCTCGCACTTTTGCCTAAGCGAGAGCGACTTCCGTTGGGCAAGGCGAGCTTCATTCTGAACGAAGTGTCCCGCCGACGAGCTGTGCACCCGGAGTTAAAGGTAAAGCTTTTGGGACGAAAAGAACGACGAAAATCCTTCGTACATGTTATACGTGAACGCGCTAGGTCATCTTCTGTGCTGATAGCCTCTTCGAGGAAGATGATGCACAGAGATGTTTCATCTTTTACGCCCACATTTCTAATGTGTCAGCGTAAAAACTCCATATTTTTGCAGTCTGGCATAAAATCACAGACTGTCGAAACTTGGCGTATACTATAAAATTTGAGTTTTACGCTTTTGGATGACAATTCTGGCGTAATAACTCAAACTTTGGCAGTCTGGCGTAAAACACAGACTGTCAGGTTTTTTGTGTATACTGCCAGTCTTGAATTGTACGCCTTGGAATAAGATTCCAGCGTAAAAGATCAAGTTTTTACAGTCTTGGCGTAAAGCACAGACTGTTGATTTTTGGCATATGCTGCAAGATTGTGGGATCTAGTATAGAAATTGACGTGTTTTTCTTGCACTTTGTAGTTAACTTGCATATGTCTCCGCTGGCCGAGGTGATGGGTTCTGCTGCCGGGATGATGCATTCCAACTACCTGGAGGATTTGTCCCACATGACATTTTTTATCTCCGGGCCCCAGTATCCTGAAGGAAGGGGAATCCTGATATCGTCTCAGGGCGAGCGAATGTTGTTGAACATGATCAACGGAGAGCCCCTGACGTCCATAGACGGGGCCCAATATATAAAGTCAGCTTTTTTCTTCGGAGACATGATTGACAAGCAGTCCCAGACGAAGCCCAAGAAAGAACTCTGGGTTTTCTCTGCCGGGGGCTTGGTCATGTATCTGCCCAAGATGCTGAGAGACTATCCCATCTCAGCATTCTTCCATGCTACACATCCCAGGAGGATGCCGTGGACGCTGACTCCCAATCTTCACGGCCGGCCGGGGAAGATATTTTACCAGAAAGGATCTGGCCAAGGGTCATTTGTCAGCCGCCCTTCCGGCTTTGTGATGCCGTTCAGGGGATTGTACCCGGGCGGTGTCCCGAGTGAAGACAATTTACTTCTCCAACCGGTCCAATTACCGACTTTCTGCAATGATTTCATGGGGCATGGAGGAGTATACCCCAAGGTTAATCCTCGGACCAATGGGTGGATCACCCCTATAAATCTTCGATGGGCTCGTTTAGCTGACTGGACCCTGAAGCATTTTCATATCGAGCTGGAGAGCATTGGTCTGTACGAAGCTGTGAGTGCTACCAGTGTTGGGTTACCTCTAAACCCCAGCCTGTTTTTGGCTTTGATGGAGCGATATATCTCGCTCACCGGGACTTTTGCCACTCCACTGGGGGAGTTGGGATTGGCCCTCCACGAGATGGCAGAGATTTCGAGACTGCCAATGGGGGATACTCCTTATGAAGAGTATGTTACCACAAACCGGGAGCTGGGGGATTCAGACCCTCGGGTAGTGGCAGTGTACCAGGAGCTGATGTGCCACTACCTTGCTTGCACCGCCTTTTATAATAAGCCCTCAGATTTAGCTCATACCAATAAATGGGCGTCCTACCTCTTCTTTCACCAGGCCAGGGCTGCTAAGCCAGAGAAAGTCTTGGATAGCAAAGATCAGCCCCTGAGCTTTCTGAGCGTGCTTAGTGCTCAGGTAGTCGACGATCTTATGGAAGACGATGGGGCTCCAGACCAGATTCTCGACGAAGGGATAGGAACATATCCTGCAGGCACTAAGGCCTACAGTTATTTGAGGCATTGTCGTAGGCCTCTGTCCAAGAAAGCTCAACTGGCTGGCTTCCTCTCTATATGGCTGTGCCGACTGGTGGTACCCGGCATTGCATCTGCGGACCGCATTCACCGGAACACCTTATGGCCTGCAGTGCGTTTGGTATTCGGGGCAAGACTGGGCTTGCTCCCTGCCATGGTGTGCCGTATACAAGCAGGCCTGAGGGCCATTACTGATGGGCTGCTTGTCGATGAAACTCGGTGTGATAGCTTTCCCAGGGTAGAATTACCATACCTGTATTTGATGGGATGGTTAATTCTCCATAACCCTAGGGTGATGTCTCCCGAATCTGTCAGTAGTTCGGGGAGTAGTTTCTTGCTGAATTACAAGAATTCCTCCTGGAACGTGACCACAGTTTTAGACTGTCGGCGGGCGCTGAATTTCAGTCACAGCTGGAAGCTCTTCTGCATTAACCCCTCTGTATATCTCAATCAACAGGGGAGCAGACTTCAGGATTTAGGTGACAAGAAGACCGTTCTTTCTTCTGAAGCTTTTAATTGGTTGCTCTGCATTAGACCTTCCCATTTACTGTACAGAAGTGAAGACCAATGCTTCTTGGAGCCCTACCTGCCTACTCGGTTTGCCAGGCAGTTTGGGTATGACCAATTGCATGTGGGCAATGCCGTTACCAGCTTCAGGTCCAGGGGTGGACTCATTGATGGAGCGAGAGGATGGCGATACTTTATCATGGGTTGCACTGAAGCAATTTTTATCGTACCTGTCATTTCACTCTCCACGGAGCTGCACATCCTCCACTCGTATGCCCAGTTTTATGTGGCAACCAATACCTTCCATCGCGATTTTGATATGCGTAAAAGTTTTAGGATGCCCTCCTCCAACTCCGCAGGAAGAGTCGAAATCCTCTCGGTCTCCTCTAAGGAGGGTAAAGATTTCGTCAATCCAGATGAGCCTCTGTTGGCGGTACCGAGGGATGAAATACCTCCGCCTGCAGGGCCTCTGGTCATCTCTGGTAAGTGAAGGGCTCCTGTTTTGAAGGAAACTTCCCCTCGCAAGAAGAAGAAGATGGTTAGTTGTCCTGTCAGGACTTCGTCAATCCAGATGAGCCTCTGTTGGCGGTACCGAGGGATGAAATACCTCCGCCTGCAGGGCCTCTGGTCATCTCTGGTAAGTGAAGGACTCCTGTTCTGAAGGAGACTTCCCCTCGCAAGAAGAAGAAGATGGTTAGTCGTCCTGTCAGGACTTCCCACCCTGAGGTTCCTAGAAGTGAACCTGCTGTTTTCCCTGTTGGGGATGATTCTTCGATTAGAGGTTCCTCGCCTTTTAGAGAGGGAACCTCCACAGTTCCGGCTGGCGGTGCCGGAGAATTCCTGCTTGAGGCTGCTATCGCTGCTACCGCTTCAGGTAGTGGTACGAGATCGCCTACCAGGCCGAGCCAAATAAGGATATCTTTATCCAGACCGGCAACGGGAGAAACCCCTGCCGCGTCTGTAAGTATACCCAACGAGATTCCAGCTGACGAACCTCGATTGGATCTGGGTGAAGATTCGAAAGAATACCTGCTGATGTCAGTTAGCACACCCCCTTCTCCAGGTATGACAGCTCGCTTAGCATCATTAAGAAATGATTTAGCTGTACTGGCCGCAGATGCGACATATATACCATCGGCCATGGATAAATATTGTCTTTACGCCACTTTTTTAGAAAAATTAACATCATTTTGATATTAACTTTCTTTTGTCTTCTTTTCAGGGGAAGACATCTACGGGGAGGGCAGTGTTGACGCGCCTTTTGGCTCTGTTTTAGCTCCTGGCGATGACATGGAGGTGCCCGACTTCGAAGAGGAAACATTTTCGTGTGCCGGCTCGTCCGAAATGGTTCCGATATCTCAAGAGGAGGATGAGCCTGTCATTGCGACAATGCCTCCTTTGAGTATGCCGGTCACTTCGTCCGTTGTTGGCGCATCTTCTTTTGTCGTACCATCTGTTGAGGCGACGGCTGTGGTAACATCGTCTGCGGTCGTTCCTGGAGGGAGGTTCGCCAATATTGCAGCCACTCCTAGCGTTCATTCGGATTTAGCCATGCTGACTGAGCAGTATACTAGTATCTTCTATACCATCTTGAAAATACTAATATCAATGGTGTTGGAGAAGAATATAAGCTTTGAGGCTCTGAGGAGGCCCTCTCGGTTAGCTATAGTGCCGATCAGAGAATTCAATGACACTAGGGTAGCCGACACACTGGAGGAGATAGTTAATGGTTTGGAGCAACCCATTAACGAATATCTGCAGCTATCTCGAGGCAGCATTGACGGTCTCGTTCAAGCTAGGTATGACTCCCTGACTGCAGAGCTTGCTGGGCAACTAGAATCTCTGAATAAATCCGTCCAGGAACAGCAGCAGAAGATGGATCATGAGCGTACCGAATTGGAGTATGTCATTCCTCAGCTGACTCAGTGCAGAGTCGAATACGAGAAAGAGACAGCGAGGGCCCACAGATTGAGAGATGAGCTCGCTCAATCAGAGGCGAAGGCTCTCACTTTGTCGGCATCTCGAGATGTACTGAAGGATCGAATGGAGATTGCTCAGCAGAACCTGGCACATGTGGGTGTCATCCACTCAAGTTTTGTACGTGCTCGATCCGAGCAATCTTCTTTGAACAATGACGCGGCAAGGTTGGAACGGGCTCGCGCCGACGTCTTGAACTCCAGGGATGAGAGAATGGCTGCTCTGGCATGGCAGATTCGCGACCTAACTGCTCCTCCCAAATGATGAAACTTTTTTTTTTGCTTTTCAATGTAATTTTGCTCTTTCTGGGAATAGCGAAGAGGCTTTTATCTGACTTTGTGGACCCATCATTTTGGAATATAAATGACAGGTTTGGGTGAAAGTGATATCAGAGGTAATATGGACGTGATATACTCTCGGTAAGCTTCAGTAGGACATATCTATTCAGAGGTTATATGGACGTGATAGAATATGCTCCGACTAAAATTTGTACACAAAACACTATCAGAGGTAATATGGACGTGATAGGTCTTGAAGTTCCAAATTAGTTAAACATATCTATTCAGAGGTTATATGGATATGATAGAATACGATCCAACTAGTTTCGTTTTGGAAGTAGTATTGTCAGAATGAGATCTTCACCATACTCCATTTGAGCAAAGGAGGTTAAGCGTAGTACCTTTTCAGGAATTTGCCATTGATAGGAGCCATCAACAAGTCTCCATTAGGCTTGGCTAACCTGTAAGCACCGTTTGAGAACGTTGTCTAGATCACATAAGGGCCTTCCCATTTGGATTGGAATTTACCCTTACTCCTGTGAGTAATAATCATTGGCCTTCTCACAGCTAAAACTAGCTCGCCAACTTTGAACACTCTTTCCTTTACTTTTTGATTAAAAGCTTTGGAAATACGTGCCTGGTAGAGCGCGATGCGCTGTTGAGCCTGAAGGCATTTCTCATCTAATCCTTCTAGCTCTTGAAGCCTTAATATGTTATTCTTTTCTTGAGTTAACTCATTAGCCACTGCTATCCTGAGTGACGGAATTTAGACTTCGATGGGGAGAACTGCTTCACTCCCGTAAACCAATGAGAATGGGGTACAACCTGTCGGTGCTCGTACCGTTGTGCGGTATGCCCGGAGACATTCTCCCAGCTTCTCATTCCAATCTCTCTTGTTCGAAGAGACGAACTTTTTCAGGAGCTTGATAATAGTTTTGTTGAAAGCTTCCGCCAAACCATTAGCAGCAGTATTATATGCCGTAGATGCCATATTTTGTATCCGATTTTTATCGCAAAATCGATGAAATGCTTGGCTGATGAATTGAGGCCCATTGTCATGAATTATCCTCCGGGGTATCCCAAAGCGATAAATGACATGATGCTTGATAAAGCTGATCACATTAGATGCCTTCACCTCAGCAAGAGGGATCGCCTCTGCCCATTTGGAGAAATAATCCGTGATGGCCAGTATGAACCGGTGACCTCTGGAAGAAGACGGGTGAATAGGATCAATGATATCCATACCCCATGCTTCGAAAGGCCAGGATGCAACCGTATGATATAGATGTTCAGAAGGTTGATGTATATAGTCTGCATGAACCTGACAGGCTTTGCATTATTTTGCATACCTTATTGCATCTGTGATTATAGTAGGCCAGTAATAGCCCATCCTCCTGATACGATCCTGTAGCTTAGGACCGGGTTGATGCGCTCCGCATATGCCATCGTGAGCTTCACGGATAACCCGCTGTGCCTCATCATCGGAGAGATATCTCAATAGCAGTCCATCGTAGGTCCGGCGATATAGACACTGTGAAGACGCATCAAAATAGAAGCGTAATGATCGTCTTTTGATGGATACTGCTTCTTTAGGGTCCTCCGACAAGATTTCGTATGCCAAGAAATCTATAAAGGGACTTCTCCAGTCTCTCTTGGGAGGATCGGTGTTCACATCGTAGCTGCATTCTATGTGAAAGTTATTTTTCACACAGAATAAATCTCTGTTAAGAAGGATCACCGAATTCTGCCTTCTTATAGGAGTAGCTAAATCTGCAGCTAGACTGGCTAGGACATCAGCTTCCAGATTCTGAGATCGAGGCACATGTTCTAGGAAGAACCCTTTGAATGTCATGGCTATCTCGACCGTTGCTCGGTGATAGGGGATGAGGTCTGGATTTCGGACTTCATATATTCCTCTGACTTGATTGACGATCAACAGAGAATCACCGAAAGCTTCCAGAGATTCGATATCCAATTCTTTAGCGACTTGGAGCCCGATTAGTAGAGCGTTATACTCCACCACATTATTAGAACAGGGCTCGCTAAGAGAATATGCTCGATAGATGACGAGTTTATCAGGAGTAACCAGGATAATTCCTATTCCTGAAACCACATTCCCCCTGGGACCAGTCCTGGAGGCACCATCGAAGAATAGTTGCTATGCATCACTTTCTATTACGGAATTACATTCTGCAACTTCGTCGGGAATGTCCTCGTATAGTTTGGAGGTCTCCGGGATCGGATGAGCAGCTAGGAAATCAGCCAACGCTTGGCCTTTGATGGACTTCTGAGGGACGTACACCATGTCATACGATGTTAATAACATCGCCCAAGTCGCGAGTCGGGAATTAAGAACGCTTGGCTTGTTCATCAATACCCGAAGAGGATTGATCCTGGAGATGATATGAATAGTCTGGCCTGTGACATAGTGTCGCATTTTCTGAATAGCGAACATCAGAGCCAAGCATTCTATTTCCACTGGACGGTACCGGTGTTCAGCTCCGACCATCATCCTGCTCAGATAGTAGATAGCCTGTTCATGACCCACATCGTTCTTCTGTGCGAGAAGAGCTCCCAGGGAATGATCCATCGCTCGAACATACAGCAAGAATGGTCTTCCTATGACGGGAGGCACCAGAACGGGAGGATGAGTGAGGTAGCATTTGATATCATTAAACGCTTGCTGACATGCTTCGTCCCATACGAAGGATACACCTTTCTTCATGAGACGAGAAAAAGGCTGACATCTTCCAGAGAGGTTGGATATAAATCTCCGGATATAAGCCAGACGACCTTGAAATCCCCTGAGTTCTCTCAGATTACGGGGTGGTCGCATTTCTAAGATGGCCTTGACTTTATCAGGGTCCACTTGAATGCCTTTGGCGGTAATAACAAATCCCAGGAATTTGCCACTAGATACACCCAGAAAGTACTTTGTAGGATTTATTTTGAGTTGATGTCGGCGCATTAACTCAAATACTGTCTTCAAGTCTTGGATGTGATTATCCTTGAGGCAGCTTTTGACAGCTACATCGTCCACGTAACATTCCACTGTCTTGCGTAAATGCTCATGGAATATGTTACTCATAGCCCGTTGGTACGTAGCCCCGATATTCTTCAAACCAAAGGGCATGACCGTATAGCAATATACCCCCAATGGTGTCCGGAAGGCAGTATGCTTCTCGTCTTCAGGATGCATCTTGATTTGATTGTATCCTGAAAATCCGTCCATGAAAGACATACATTCAAAACTGCATGTATTGTCAATCATGACGTCTGTAATGGGAAGAGAAAACTCATCCTTGGGGCAGGCTGCATTCAGATCTCGGTAATCGATGTAGACACGTACTTTCCTATTTTTTTTCATGACCGGGACAACATTGGCGACCCAGTCGGGATGTTGTTCTTTCCGGATGAAACCGCAGGCTATCAACTTCTTGATTTCAGCTTCAATGGCGTCCATCATATCCGGGCGAAACCGACGTTGGTGCTGCTTTACAGGCTTCGAATCGGGCGATATATTGAGTTTATGAGTAGCCACCTTTGGATCAAGACCTGGCATATCCTCATAATTCTACGCAAAGACGTCGATATATTCTTTTATCAGCTGGATAATTTTTTCTCTTTCTTCTTCGGAAAGATTGTTACTGATTAATATCGGCTTTGGCGAAAGTTTATCCCCAACATCAATCTGGATAACTTTATCTTCGGTGGGAGGTTCTCTTTGCTCAAACCGGAATTCCCATTGTGTATCCATTTATTGAGCCCAAGAGTCATTCTCAAACAGTTCAGATTCTTGTTCGTCTGCTTCGAAGGAATCTGCCACTACGGTATTTACTGATAATGTTCATTCGAGAGCATCAGATGAGTCGGAGGGCGACGAGTCATTTTGAGAAGAGAAAAAGATATCCTCGTTTGACTCAGAAGTTGCAAGGAAGGTGGTATACCCTAACCCGAAATGAGTTCTTTGACAGTAGGGATCGCCGTGCAGCGGCATTCGTCTGCCTTTCCCGTAGTTGAGACCTGGTTCCAGCTTCAAGTCATAACCCATACTTTGCATGATCTTCAAAGCTTGCGGGCTGTATCTGTGAACTTGCATTTTACCAGTATCGTCATCGAAAGAATCTTCTTGTATAGTCGGTTCATTGCGCATGTGGCCGAAGACTATTGAACGCTGACTACTGAAGGCAGGCGGGACAATAAAGATAGAATCCTCATGTGGTCCATATGTCGTGATGACATTGGATGATGACGTTACTTCCCACACATAAAGATGATAGGAATCTATAGCTTCCAAGAATTTTTGTGCTATAGGTTCTATATCTTCATGGGGAGAGGATTCTTGATTTGGTATTTGAGCGTCAATATACTGGAAAAAATGACCTTTATTATCATCAGAAACTGCGTTCCTGGTTGTATTTATATCAAGCGGCTGCCTGTTGCGCCGAAGGTTAATGACCAAGGGTGGAGTCTTCTGGTTCAAAGTGATCACTAGAGGATTACCTCCTCTTCCTGGCCTGGTTTTGTTCAGGTGGATAGCCATAGGCTCCATGGCTTTTGGACGAGTAGTTCGCCCTTTCACCTTGATTGACAGAGGTTGCTTGGCAGAGGGTTCTTCTGGCTCCCGATGGGATTCCTTCTCTGCTTCGCCTGATACCTCCTCCATGTAGTCTTGAGTGTACAACATGGCATCAGAGTAGTAGGATTCTACTCCTTTAAACGGGTTCAAGTAAGCAAACTCTATTTGTACTGTTCCTTGAGCATCTACATATTTAAAGCATTGATGTAGAGTCGAAGGAACAATGTTGTGGTCGTGGATCCAAGGTCTACCCAGCAGAATATTGTAGGACACCTCTGAATCAATGACATAACATGTAGCCACTGATCTGAGGTCACCAATCTGGATCCTCAGACGAATTTTCCCCAATGGCTTTTTTTGCGTTAAAACCCACGATTGTAGTGGTGGTGTAAGCCAATTCGCTGGTAGGAATCCTCAGCGGTCTGAGCAGACTGTGAGGAATGATGCTGATTGATAATCCCGGATCTATGTGAATCCGATCGACCTCCATGGAACCGACATACCCGGTATAATAGAGGGGTCTGTCATGCCTGTTATATTTTAACAGCATGTCATCTTGAGTGAAAGTGATATTCGGGACCACCTCCATCACACTATGGCATTGAGGACATGCCACGGGTTCTTCGTCAGGGGACTTGAGCTGGGTCAAGTATGCATCCGCCTGCATTAATGCTTCACTCAGGGCTTGACGAGTGTCTTGGAAGAGCCTGAGTAGTTCGAAGATGGACAACCTGGCTGGTGTATTGGCCAATTGGGCCAGGATATCGAAGTTGTATGGCTTCTCTAAACCTTTGCTTTGAATATTTTTCAAAGGTTTATCGAAGCGCACTTCTTTTTGCTTTCCTTTGTCCGTCAAAGTTGGTCTCGAAGGACCGGCCTCTGGTATTGCGGGTTCTGGTTCTGAAGGCTTGGCAGCTGAAGCGTCTGTCGGTGCATCTTCTTGACTTGCTCCATAGTCCTTGAGGTAAGCTTTCCCTGAACGGGTTCCAGTAGCCAAAATCTCGTCTTCTGATGTCGAGTGTACCGTAACCATGTGACATGGTTTACGCTTCGAGTTCTTCTTGGACTTAGCCTTAGCAGCTGGAGTCTCTTTCTCGATTTCTGACACCAGGTCTGGATGAACCCATATGATCTCGCCCCGTTGGGTAGTTAGGGGTACCAGGTCATGATTTTGACCCCTAGCTGGAGGGAGATTAACGATGTTCATCGTTGTCCGGGAAATGGGTGTAACACCGTCCGGGACTTCTTAGGGAGGCAGATTGCCAAATTGCAGAGAGATCATGTTGGCTGTGACCGTCTTCTCGCTGTTGCGCATAGTGATGGCCTTAGCATCGATTAGCTCCTGGATCTTCCTCTTCAGTACATAACACGCCTTTGTAGGGTGGTGTATGTATCTATGGAAGATGCAGTACTTGGGGTTGTTAGTACTGTCGACTTTATTTGGCCGCTTCTCCTCAGGAAGGGTAATCTTGCCGCTTTTGACGAGACACTCGAATATGCTCGGAATATCGTCGTCGTCGAAAGAGTATACTTTAATGGGCCTGGAAGTCCCAGGTTTCGTCTGTGTGGTTGCCGCAGTCTTTTGCCTGGACGTATTGATCGCCAGAGCTTTTTTTCCTTTGGAACCACGAGGATGGTCGCTTTTGGAGGATGACCTCTTGCCCTTATCGGAGGCAGAGATCATGATGCCATTATCACGCGTCTTCCGACTGTTATCCTCGGCGGCTACTGCTGAGATGATGAATGAGGGCCAATCATGGAACTGATATGGTCCTGTGAACACCGAGATTATGGAAAGAAGGTTCTTCCTGCAAATGTCCACCAATGCCGAGTCTGGAACTCCGGAAGACATTTGCAAGGTGGCTTGACGAAAACGTTCGATGAAAGTGCGAACGTCCTCTTTTTCCTTCTGCTTTACTTCGATGAGAGAGGACATAGACATGTCCACCCCTCCCTCGTAGAATCGTACGAAGAATAAAGCCTTGAAGTCTTCAAAGAAAGTAATGCAGTTGTCCGCCAGGCTACGGTACCACTGATAAGCCACTCCCGAGAGACAGCCCTTGAACACCCGAGTGAGGAGGGCGTCATTCCCTTGTAATAACACCGTCATCATACTGAAGTAGTTCATGTACTGACTCGGTGATGTTTTTTCCTCGAACAAAGCCATAGTCTGTGGTTTGTATTTAGGAGGGAAAGGGGCCTCTTCCCAGATAGTCGGGTAAGGCTGGTTGATTCCCAATTTCTTGAGCTGGTCTTTGTGCTTCAAGGCATCAAATTAGGCTTTCAACTCCCGTACTGCCTGTATCGAATTTTCAGCCGGTAGCGGGACCACGGAGTGGTGAGGAATCGGTTGCATCGTGACTCCAACGGGAGGTAATACATTCTCCGAGTGAGGAAGCGGAGGAACTGCTGACTCCTGATCTAGAGCAGGCTCTTGGATCGCGTTGGATGGTGGTAAGTCCACCCCCACACGTATCTGAGTTGGAGGGACCGATGCTTGAGCCATAGCAGCTGTGTGATGAGTCAGCATCATCTGGTGCATATTCTCCATCATGGATTGCATCTCTTTCAGAGATGTCTCCAGTACAGTAATGCGTTGCTCAGCGCTCCCCGACGGGGAAGCTTTCTCGCGTTCATCTCCAATGGCATAGACTCCCATCTTCCTGGGTGTCATTGAAGGATTAGTATAGGTCTCTGTAGAAGTTGACTCTATACTTTCAGCATCTGATTCGGGAGACTGGCGACCCCCAGCATCGGAATCAGAAGAGTACGAAGCCGGTTGTCGTGACCTCGAATGGGTATTTCGGAATACCCCAGCTTTAGTGTTCCTAAGGAGCTTGTTGAATCTTCTTCGGCTCGGAGTTCTAGAGGGATGTCGTCTTGAGTTCGATCTTCCTCTAGGTATGTGTGAAGCCATGTTCACAGATGCATGTGGGGACTCTTCTTCCTGGAAAGACAGAGAGTAGCTCAACCGGTCGAAAACCGACCGTTTTGCTTCAGAACAGCAATAATTAACTATAATCCTATGACTATTACAATAGTGCTCCCCAGGAGGCGTAATAGACATGCTGGAAGATCCCCTATCCTTGTGTTTCTGGATCAGATACTCACGCAGGTCAGGAGAATTTACAGAAGAAGAAGATGGCTTGTTCCTTCTGTTCACGTCAGTGGGCATGCGGATGTTGGGAACCATAGATCTCCCTGTGCCACCCGTATACAACAGGTTGGCCATCTGGGTAGCGGATAATCCCCGAGGAGTGTGTCTTTCCGCAAATTGAGCCTTCTTTACGCTGAGGAATTTACCTGGCATAATTTGGGGCTCTGCTCGGGCTGGCGTAAAGCTGAGGAGGTCCTCAGTCGGCCATCAGCTCCTCGCGTAATCCGGAGGGCGGGCAGATTCTTCTCTCACTGGCGTAAAGGTCGAGAAGTTGAGCAGTCCGCCACTTGCTTTTCCTTGCGTAGATTGCAGGGATCATCTGCTTTTCCGCGGAGGGCAGATACATTTTTACGTGCGGAGCGCGTTTGGAATTTCTGATTTGGCGCTAAGGCATTATCAGAAATTTGGTCTGCCACGTCATCGACGGGAGACTGGATTTTATGCGCAGAGCGCGGAGTAGACTTTTGGACTAGCGCTGAGGCATCGTCGAAAGTTTTGTCTACCACGTCACGGACGGGAGACAGAGTTTTACGCGCAGAGCGCGAAGGTTGTGCAGCTACAACCTGGCCGGTCGGAGAGATCGGAGAGTCGGCAGGAATGGTAAGGGATGTCTTGGGCATCCAGACCTTATGCAGCTTCCTGTTGTCTTGGACAGAGAGAGAGTGAGAGCTACCCCCTGTTCGAAGCATATCTTCGTAGGCAGACTGGTCGAACTGGACGACCAGGGTCTTCTTCACGGATTCTACGCATACCGCATCGTGTTGAGCAATTGCTTTCTCCTCGGAAGAGAAAGACCTCTCCAGCAGAGTCGCCATCTTGTGTTTGATAATAAACGAAAGAAATAAGACGAGGTTTATACGAAACCCGCTCTTTGGTTTACAAACAAGAAGTACAATTAATCCTATACGAGGATGTCAAGTACAATTTTTAATCTGGGTAAATATTACTATAGGAGTCTGATCTGCAGTCGATCACTTTGTCCCTTGGACCACACGATGATGAAGAAGTGCCGTAGAAGACAGAAAGCAGCTTCGAAGGTTGCAAAAGAGAGTAGATGCTCGATGCCAAAGTCGTCGATCACTACTCTTTGCCTGAGCTCTGGATTCTTCTCTCTCAAATACTCTTTGACTCTTAGTTCCTTGACCTTCAGTTTTTCGACCTTGGTTCTGACCCTGGACCTCTGTCGATAGAGGTCTCTATTTATAGAGTTTTAGTGACAGTAACCATCGGCGTAGAAGCCGAGCAGTGGAAAGTATGGCACCTTTTACACGATGGTTACAATAACCGTTGCCCGCGTATAAATGATCTCCTGAATGAGCGTGTGACGCGTGTCCCATTAAGAGATAATGCGTATAACTGCTGCGAAGATCACGACATAAAAGCCACGTAGGTAGTTATCCCTCGCGTAGAAAAGGTTGGCGTATAAGCCAATAACTGTCACTATGGCATAGAAGCCAAATAGTTATCAAACCGGCATAGAAGCCGAGTAGGCGTAGAAGCCGAGCAGGCATCGAAGCCGAGTGGGCATAGAAGATAGCTGATCCTCCTCCCTTGACTGAGGCTTTGAGCGAATTCTGGACCGAATAGCTTTAATACGCACCGATGCAAATGTAGCCTGGTTGGCGTATTCCAAGGAGATAGCGTACATCGTGCTCCCATATCTGATAATAGCCTGACGGCGTAATGTGCAAAAGTGATGATGTGGACGTTTTAGCCGAAATTACGGCTTTCGGAGATTTAATCAAATCTCTTGCATTAAATGCAGAGATCTGCCCCCATCCTGCGCATTAAATGCAGAGGCGTATCTTGAAGATCTGCCACATTCTGCGTATTAAACGCAGAGACGTGCCTCGAAGATCTGCCATCATTCTGCGCATTAAATGCAGAGACGTGCCTTGAGGATCTACCATCATTCTGCGCATTAAATACAGAGACGTGGCTCGAGCCCTGTACGAAGAGCAGCTTTTGACGTGGCAGCCTGTTTGTCTTCTGTGGAGCGTAAAAAGCTCATGTCTACCTGTGTAAAACTAGGCAGCATATTCCCTTGTATGCGTAAAAGCGGTTTACGCCAAGGAAATGTCACTAAACGACAGTCTGGGTCGTTGTACCGCGCCATCATTATAGCCGTCGTCTGGGTAGTCGTGCAGTACTCTTTGTTAGGAGTCAGACGTCAGGTTCATTACATGATTTGACAGGTTCATTTCGAGGAATACGAAGCGTTCCTCGTACACTTCAATATTGCATTAAAAGCGGATGAGTTTTACGCCATAAAGGCGATGTAGCACCCTTTTTACGCTGAAGCAGTCTGGACATACTGTATTACGCGGATAGTCCTTGAGCTTATATTTTACGCTGTACTTAGCGAAAAAGCTCTGTTGTACGCCGATGGCTCCGAAGTCATATTTTACGCTGCCCAGCACTAAGATGCTGCGTATAGCTATTTCAATGTATTTTTCATGCTTCTACACTCCTACACTTTCCAATTTGTCGAAGATGATGAGTTTGTCTCCCATCTTCCTTGCTGGAACTATGAAGTAGGAGTTTTAACTAGAAAGAATTTGGTTCACTGTATAGATGGTAGTCACATGTGTATGCAGGTGCAAGCCTAGACCGTGCTCAATGGAATATAATGTGTTAAGATGTGCAATATTCGAGTAGTTCAAAGATAGCCTTTTATTCATAAAATAAGGTATCTTATCCTCAGGAATTATATCTTCAAGAGAATGGACGTTAGCATGAGCGACTACGTACTCCTCCAGTTCGTCCTTCTTAAGATCTACCTCTAGTGCGAGTGACAACTTCGGATGTCTCCTATGCAGCTTTACCACAAGTGGTTCGAAAGTCGTAGTAGGTACCATATCTTCCTTCAACGGTCGACTCGGTTTACGAAGGCGAACGACCAGAGGTTCAGGTGATTTCCTATGTAGTTTTACCATGAGGGGAGGGACTGTGTAGGGAGCACATGCTTTGAGATGGACTCTCAAGGGCTCATCCGATGTTGTCCCAGTTTCTGCCTCATCGTCGGTATTATTGCTACCTTCATCTTGATGGACTTGCTTGTAGAGGATCGAGTCAGAGTAATAGGCCTCAACCCCTTTGAATGGATCCACGTCGGCAAATTTTGTCTTGATGATGCCATGATCGTCTACATACTTCAAGCACTGGTGCAAGATTGATGGTACGATCATATACTGATGTATCCACGGACGTTCCAACAGGATATTGTAGGATACGTCTACGTCTATGACATAGCAGGTGACCTCTGTTTTCAAATCTCCGATCTGACATTTCAAGCGAATCTTGCCCAGAGGGTAGCTCCTTCCTGCGTTGAAGCCGCTAATGGCGGTATTGGTTGCTGTCAGACGATGCATTGGGATGCCCAAGGTCTGGAGCAGACTCCGCAGGCTGATGCTGATTGACGAACTGGGATCAATGTGCATCCGGTCTACCTTGATAGCGCCAATGTACTTTGTGTAATACAGAGGGCGATCGTGCCTATTATTCTTTAGTAACATGTCTTGTTGTGAGAACGTGATGTTGGGCATCGCCTCCATCACATTATTGCAGTGGGGAAATACAACAAGATTCTCAGCTGGCGGCTTGACCTGCTCCAAGTAGGTGTTGTCATTCTGTAATGCCTTACTGAGAGAAACCCGAGTGTCTTTGAAGAGTCAGAGAAGCTCGAATAGTGACAACTTCGCTGGAGTACTGGCCAGTTGTGCCAAGATATCAAAGTTGTAGGGCTTCTCTAGCCCCTGAGCTGTATCTTTGCACAGCGGTTTGTCGAAGCAAGTTTTTTTCTGCTTGGACTTGTCTGCTTCCGGAGGTTGTGATGGACTCGGATCGGATATTGTAGGTGCGACGATTTGGAGTGCACCATCGTCAGGGTTGTTGTATTCTCGTTGGTACGCCAGGCCTAACCTTGTCGTTCCTGCTATAGCTTCTTCAAAAGGAAGAGAAATCGTGTAGCAGGACTTGGACTTCTTGCCCTTGGACTTGGTGGCGAAAGGTATTGCCTGTTGCATCAAGTCTGGTACAAGATCTGGATGGACCCACATGACCTCCCCGTTGATGTGGTGAGAGGTATCAGTCCGGCTATTTGGTCACGAGCTGGTGGGAGATTGACAACTTCCATTGTTGCCATGGGGATCGGGATCACTTCGTCTTGGGTTTCTGTTGCCGAAAAGTTATCGAACTGGAGAAATAACATATTAGCGGCAACTATTTTATTATCGAAGTCTAAGGCGAGGGCCTTGGTGTCGAGAAAACGCTGGATGTACCATTTTAGTATATAGAAATCCCGCATCTAATGGTGGACATATCGATGGTAGTGGAAGTACTTCGGATTATTCACATCGACTGCCTCAATAGGGAGCTTGACGTCGGAGAAATGAAGCTTGTTTTCCTTTACTAGCACGTCAAAGATTGCTATGATGTCATCATCTTCTAAAGAATAAGTTTCTTTGTGTTTTGGAACCTCTGCAGGCTTTTGCTCGAGCTTCTTGGTTATATAGGCGACTAGAGCCTACTTTCCCTTGCCATCCCGGGCGCTATTGTCGTTGTTGTTGTTGTTGTTGTTGTTGTTGTAAGGAGGTTTTCCCCTATCATCAATAACGGGGATCTGTATTCCCAAGAGGCGGACGTCCTTTAATTTCTTCTCAACACCGATAATATTTATGATAAACGTTGTCTAGTCTTTAAATTGAGAGTCGTCCATCCAGAGTCTGACTGTGGGAAGGGGATTTCTCCGACAGGTGTCCATCAGCGTGGACTCAAGGTTACCTGGGGGTAACTTTAGCACCGCTTGCCTGTACCACTTGATGTATTCTCGTACAGACTCTTTCTCTCTTTGTGTGATGTCCATTAAAGAGGACATCATCATGTCGTTTCCCCCATTGTAAAACCGAGCAAGGAAAAGACCTTTGAGATCGTCAAATGATAAAATACAGTTGTCTTGGAGGCTGCAGAACTAATCGAAGCTATTCCAGACAATGCCCTGATAAAGAGCTTGGTTAAGAGGGCATCATTGCGAGGCAGATGTCCCATTGTCGTCTCGAAGTAACTTATGAATTTATGGGGAGATGTATTTCCATCAAACAGAGTCAAGTTAAAAGGCTTGTACTTGGGAGGGTACGATACATCTCTTTATTCGAGGGGATGCGGTTGTCGGATCCCAAGCTCACGCAGTGTCCCGATTACCCATTAAGTCTAGGCGGGCTCGGAGTTCTCGTACCTCCCGTATTGCTTCATGGGCTTCATCGACTGCGGAAGGAGCAGATGATCCGGGCAGATGATGATTTTCACTAGCGGGTGGAACAGTTGCATTTGAATCCCCGTTGGTCCTAGGGTCCAGACTTGCTTGACCAGAGGCCCTTGCTGGTTGTGAGGCTATATTTGCCTTAATCTCCAGCATTATCTGGATCAAGGCCTGTATTGACGCGCTCATGGTTTGCATCATGGCCTCGAGGGTTTTGAGGCGATGTCGATCGTTGGGGCCCGCGTAATCATTCTCGGTCATGTATATTGTTCTCACATGAGAAGAAATGGATGGGACGATGGACGTTGCACTTTTTGCCTCAGACTCTTACCTTGAATAGTCATCCGGAAAAGTTGGTAGTGTCGCATCCTCTTCGGACTTGAAGGGAACACTACCCCCAAGGTAGGAAGCTGCGTCCTCTTGGCGAGGGCAGCCACCCCCAGGGATCTCAGCATCTGTTTCTTGGGAACCGCCGTCTTCTCGGAACGTCGGATTGTCATAAAGGTCCGGAGGATTACAACCCCCAGCTTGTGTAGCTATCTGAGGTCCTTAGGAAGAACTATCCCCAGTGGCTGACAGCTTCTTCTTTGAGCGGGTACCTAGGAAGACACCTTCCGCAGGTTCCGCTGCCTGTCCTTTTTGGATCCGTCTTCTTGACCCGCTGGCCGAGAGTAGAAGAATGGAGGTGCTGGACTCCCAACCTCCACTTATGGAGGGGGCCTTCCGAGCAAAATAACATAAGGCTAAGGGCAGCTCCTCTTCCTCTGGTGCTTGTACCTGTTCTCTGGGTTGCAGTAGGGTGGGTGCCTTTGGTTGCAGCCGCTGGAATGCCGACTGCTTGTTTGTGGATACTGCTACTTTGTTATAGCAATAGTTGATAATACTAGCACAGTGATGCCCTGGGGAGGATACTTCATATGCCGTAGTTGATTCCCTCGCTTTGCACTTGTGATTGATCATGTTGCGCAAGTCAAGCGAGGGCTGATTCACCTTTGCACCCTTCTTATGAGCTCGGGTAAATCGAACACATGGGTGCATAGGTGTTGACTTTGCTTCCTGACCTGGGGTTCGTACAAGAATTTTTCCTAAGTTTCTAATGGAAGACTTTTTAGACTGACCATGTCCAGTTGCCACTGAGGGCTGGACGCATGTGCCAGTTTTGTACAACTTTCCTTTATGGGCACGCATTACAGTTAGCGGCGCCTACTGACGGTTGGTCGAATGAGCAATTTCTTGAGCTTGGAGGGCTCGCATTGCCCTAAACTTCTTCGACCTAGCACGCGCCGGTGCGTAGTATGAAGAGTCCAAGTTTACATCTTTGCCTTTCTTAGCATGGCGCATGGAGTCAGCGCTGCATGAGATTCGGTCGAAGACGAAACTTCTGTTGATGTCCTGGCCACGTACGGGCATCTGCCTGTGGCTGCCGACCGGTTCCGTATAGTCCTTCTTATGTGGCCTTTTACGTGGCCGCATGGAACGTGTCTTAGCTCTCGAACTCTTGGTATCGTAGTATTTTTCTCTACCAGAGCTCAAGTGCTGAGCACTTTCCTTGCTAGAAGAGGCTGCTGCATGAGTGGGGTCAACTCATGTGGATGCATGATGTGTGTTTCCTGCGGTAGGAAAAGAAACGGGGAGCACATGCTCCACAGTTGGGTGAGGCACAACGTCCTTCGCAACCCATGTCCTGCGGGTCTTCTTAGGTTTTGCCAGCTTCGGTGAAGTACCGCCCTCAAAGGGCATTTTCTCAAAGGATTGCTGGTCGAAGCATACAACCAGCATCCTCTGGGTCGAACCCAGCTTCGACGTGTCAGATTGCATCACGGCATTCTCATCAGAGGAGAAGGATCTCTCCAGCAGAGTCGCCACCTTTTTTGTCATTAAAGTAAGTTTAAAAAACTTTTGTTCAACAAACAAAAAAGTACAAAGAAATCCTAGACAGAAAATCTAAGTACAATATTTTTTGATCTGGAGAATGTGACGATGGAGATCGAGTACTGCAGCGACTCCTTAACTCCATAGACTGTCCGACGAGGGAATGAGGATGCTTTCTTCTCTTTTCTCTCTCTTTAGCTTGTGTGGACGTACGTAGCTCGCCTGGAGGGGGTATGGTCTCTGAAGCAGAAAAGCTATCCATTTGGAACGTCCAAGTTTCTCCTATTTATAGCCATTATGCTGATGTACTATAGGTGCCGCATATGCTTATGTTTGGTGGCCACAGGGGGCTCCTTCAACAGAATGCGGTTGTAAATGTAGCCGCATACTATGGGAAGGCTATCACGCAGCTTCGGTTGGGATCTGTTGTTTGATCAGATCTCGAGGTTGTTTTCAACTCTCTCGTATTCGTGACTCGGTCAGCTAGACATGTAATTAGCACTAACTGTGTGAAGATATTTTCGGTTGCAACAGACAGATCTTGCAAGCTGAAAGCCGCATAACATCATGGCCACATAGCGTCTTGGCCGCATATGTGCTCTACTTTGGTCTTGGTCTTATGGATACTTTGGCCGTATGACGTTGTGGCCGCATGCAAACTCTTGTCTGGCCTTAGTCGAATGGACACTTTGGCCGCATGATGACGAGACCACATAGGACCGTAGCCGCATATGAGGGAACACGTAGCATGGTACGTCTGACGAAGTCTTTAATGCACTGATATAAGTTTTTGTCTTTTTATGAGTCGTCGCTTCTCTCACGATTTTCAAAGCGCTCTGGGTGATGAATGGTGTGTCAGAACTTCTGACAGGCATTGAATGATGTATCAGGGGATCTCATGCGGCTTCCTCTTTGGCTTAATTTTTTCTGAGTCGAACTTGGGGCGCATGTTTTTTGGACGCATGGATCTGAATTTTTCATGCTTCTACAACCCAGTTAAAATTGGCCGGGATATAGTTTAAGGGTTTTGTCCCTCCCATAGCACTTATCAATTTCAATGTGCGCTTTGATATCGTTTGTACGTAGCCAAACCGACAAAGCACTCTATCAGACATATAAGGCTCCTCGATATCATGGCAACTTATCAAACCATCAAATAAAGCTATTGGTTGCAATGGACGACTAGTCCGTCGTAAATCCCGATATGGATGCTAAACTATCTGTAATACAGTAAATTGTGCATAACGTAATTTAGTAAATTAGTAGCACCCAAAAGAATCTAACAAAAAAATAGTCCTCTTTTCACCTCTTCTACCAACAAATCTTCAAGTGCATTGCATATGGCGGCCAATGTTTAAGGACGATTGGCATTTTCCATGGTTGGCTACTATCTGCACATTCTAGGAAGGTGCTCGTCATAGTGTCTATTCTCCTTTGTCCTCTTCAGCATCGAAAAATGCTCGTATATTTATACATGTACGTATATTAGAATAGTTAACAATTTAACAAGAAAATTTTATATTATGTATAGAACTTGACAAAGATATTTTTTTACATTGAGTAGAGTCTGGCATCATGCTATTGTCTTGGTACCGACGCGAGATGCTGCACCAAGCTCGCGGTAAAGGTATGCTAGTATACCGCTTCCCCAAAAAATTTCTTCCACGGTGGAAATGTTCGCAAAATTCAATAGATATTTGGCATGAATCGAAGTTCCTAACATGTCCGGAATGCCGACAGCTCCTAAGATGAAATGCATAATCCACGGGCCACCATATTAACATTTTTCACCTACGGCCTCCGTGTCAATGAATGTCTCCTCCAAATATTTCAAAGGAAGTCCATACGACTTCTTGAAATCTTGAAGGGTTGTAAAACTACGAGCCCCAACTCCAAGAGAATTTGATACATTATCTACGATATAATCGTACCACTCTAAGTCCTTCTCAAAAAATATATCATTCATCATGACCCGACTTGTAACATTAAGGCCCAATATGTGATGGTCGTAGTGTAATCGTCATCTCCCCTGTTGGGAGATAAAAAAATGTTGGTTTCTGGATGCCAGCGCTCTATGAATGCTGATATAAGTGCATTGTCCACTGTCTTACGCGTACTTGGCCAAAATTTATAAATCGGTGGGGATGATTTTGCCCTTGACGGCTTCCCCTAATTTGTCAAACCCCCAGCTATTGTACTTCTTTCCGTGGTTAACAATAGTTAACATACGAGAGCTCGCCTGAAAGGTTAACAATTGGATAAAATTAGAATTATAAAATATAGTAATCTAAAACAAAACTTAAATTTTTATAACATATGTACATACCGGACCATTCCATATTTGGTATGCAATATGATTGTCGAACGACAACAACATAGAGCAACCATTTGGATGAGTCAGAATCGAACTTTTCGGCTGCTGAGAAGGTCCTGAACCATCATCTGGCTAGTTTCGGACAATTAGTAAGTCTTTATCAGATGAGGAAGAAGGAGGACTAGTAGGAGCCGGTCTCTTCGAACGAGTTTTACTCTTTCGAGTTTGACGTTTCGTAGCTTGTCCGTGTGCCTCGGGTTCGATGATAGTGACTGGTCTCTCAACAACATGGTCCATTGTGTGTCTTGTGCGCCGACACAGTGGGGCATTTTCTTTTCATAGCTACATCCTTCTTAGGGTCGAGGCTAATAAAAAAACTCAAATACAGAAAGAAACAATTGAGACTGTACAAAAACTCAAGACTGCATACAACTACTACAGTCTTGATTATATCTAGGACTGTATGAAATGTCTGCAGTCCTAGTATAACACAGGACTGTAGAAAATGTATACAATCATGTACGTACAATCGGACTATAGAATTGTCTGACAGTCCTGAACGTTTAAAGCCCGACTGTCGGCGGAGATCTGGGTTTCGAAATAATTTTAGGGTTCGAACGTTCATAAATCAGACCTAAATTAATCATAAACCTATTTTATCTTACTAGAGTAAAAAAATCTAGACATTAACAACGATTGGAAAAATGATTCTGAAAATTAAATAAAAATTCTAAATATATATTTTGAAACCCTAAATGGAAGAAGAATATTGGATACATATCTAGATTGTGATCAAGAACCTTTAGAATTTTCCTTCTTTTCTGTCGCACTACATCAACAATGACACATTCAGAGATACGTTAGTGATTGGCCCAAAAGGATCTACTGTACTCCTGTAAATGGTCATATTTTGGTGCCAACACATATCGACGACTCTATAATATATAAAGTAATGATCAGATCTCAATACAGATGTAAAAACACACTTATTGACACATTATCAAGGTGACATGCGATTGCTTGGCATCTTTTTCTTCACAAATACTAGTATGCTATATTGCTATGTTCTCATTTCGACACACTTAAAGTGTCACAGGCGATTGCAACATGCGACATACGTTTAGTTGCCAAATATATGTGCTAGTTCACTCATACATTGTATTTTCCATGCAAGAGTAATGTTGAATTCATGGCGCATTAGCTACATGGTTCATTAAATCAACAAAAACAACAACAAAACTATATGTATTGTATGAAATAAGTAAATACACAGAGACGAACAAAGATGGACCATATTCTAAGCAAACTTAGAGACTTAAGAGGACTGAAATATGTCTTCAGGAACAGGTTTATTTAGTAAGGGATCGGCAACCATCTAAAAAAGATCACATTCATATATTAATCCAAGAAACAATTTCAAGAAATTAGTAACAGTTCTAGAACTAAGATAAGTGGGATCACTCTTGAAGAGCAACAAGAAGGGCTACAAATATAAAGTAATATGAGAGAAAGAGAGACTTTAAGGACCAGTAAGCTTCGAGGTCTTGAACATAATTTAATTGTCTCGAGTCTGTTTAAAAACCCTAAATATATGCGTTGCGATGGTGTCACGAGACTTCCACTTATGCAGGGTAAGAAAAGAGTCGATACATATAGTCTTACCCCCATATATACGAAGAGACTATTATAACTCAATACTCGTTTCTGCAACTCAATCTCCATCCTCACAATGGATGCAAGTAACAAACCTTTTTCTGTTGTCTAGATTTTATACTACTTTATCATAAATTTTATGTGTAAGTGTGGCATAATATCAATAGAACTTGGATAGATTTGATCCATTTTAATACAATCAACCTCCATCATGACAGAAACTCAAGCTATTCTTTCAATACCTTTTAACTGTCAAAGAAATAATTTCTCCACATGTTAGTGCTTCATATATAAAATGTGAATCTTCACTGTTCTCTATCAAACTTCAACAATCTAATCATGAATACAATGTAACATAATAATTTAAACCAGATAGGCACTAGTCAAAATCTTAATTACTGAAGTCAATGCAATAAGCTAGACTTTGCAGTTGGTTCTTAATCAGAAAATTTCCCCATTCCACCCCACAAATTTTGATGAATTTTTAGCCAAGATGCCAGAAAATAACAGCATACAATATATGATACAATGTACAATAACAGTGAAGAAGAAACTGGAATTGGTACCAACAAAACTTGACTCAAATAAAAGAAGAAGAAGAAGAAGAAGAAGAAGAAGAAAAGCAACTTAGAATTCCAATTGTGTTGTTTTGACAAGTACAAGATGTCAAGAACTCGTACATTTGAATTGAATCAACTGAATAGACGTTTCTCAAACAATCTTGGTCATTCAAAATTAGACCTCCAAGCTTTTTTTGTAACAAATGAATAGAATGGTAGGAACAAAGAATACACAACAATTAAAACCACTCATTAACAGCTTCTTGATCAGTGTCCATTTGCACTTGCAGAATTTGCATCCGTCTCTCCGGCCGCTAGAACATCCTCTACTTCTTCTTCTTCTTCTTCTTCTCCCTCTTTGATTCGAGGGAGACTGATACAAGAAAAACCTTCAATATTACTTAATGCAGTAAAGGACTCGGCACCCCCGCTCTGTGTGGCTTCTTGCAACTGCGACTGCAACAGGCTCTCGAGGTGCCACAAGACGTCCCCGATCGCAGGCCGGTCCTTCCCCTCGTCAGCAAGGCATTTCTCTGCAATCTCCCCAAACTTCTTCAACGATTCCGGAGGGTACGCTCCTTCCAACTTCGGGTCCACGATGGTCTCGAGTGATTGCTGTCGCTGCCAACGCAGAGCCCATTCCGCAAGATTGACCTGATCCCTGGGCAAGGTAGGATCAATCACCGGCCGAGCACACACCACCTCGAGCAGGACGACACCGAAAGAATAGACATCGGATTTCTGAGTGAGCTGCTGCCTACGGAAGTACTCGGGGTCGAGGTAGCCGAAGCTTCCTTTCACAGCTGTGCTAACATGAGTCTGGTCCAAGGCTGGGCCATCCTTCGACAACCCAAAGTCTGCCATTTTCGTGATAAAAGCTTCATCTAACAAGATGTTCGTCGTCTTGACATCCCGGTGGATTATGCCTCGATCAGCCCCAGTGTGAAGATAGTGGAGCCCCCTTGCCGCTCCAATGCACGCTTCCAACCGTTGTCTCCAAGTAAGAGGCGGAAGATCACTCCCGAAGAGATGGCTCCTCAACGTCCCATTTGCCATGTACTCGTAAACCAAGATCATCTCGTTTTGTTCGTCACAGTAGCCTATCATCGAGACCAGATGCCGGTGTCTGAGCTTGGAGAGAATCTCGATCTCAGTCTCAAACTCCTTTAGGCCCTGCTGCGACTGGGTATTTGCCCTCTTGATTGCGACCAAAATCCCCTCAATCTCCCCTTTGAATACCTTACCGAAGCCTCCGGTTCCAATGATCAGGGATTCATCAAAGTTGTTTGTTGCAGATCTAATTATGGATAAAGTGAACACCCTCCCCATCCTATTTGTTGCCATCGATCCGTTGGCCTGGTACATTTTGGAAGCCCGGCCATTCGTGGTGGTACCTGTGATTGCATGAAGGAAGAGCGGTCGCCACCCAGGAGTGTCCTCTTTGGTGTCAGTGGCTCTCCTTTTACGAATATAGAAGCAGATGACGCCAGAAATTATGACCAAAACGATTGCAACGATAGCAATTGCACCCGCAATGGCTACCAAAACAATCCTACCCTTCGACTTACCAGCAGCCCCTCCTTCACCAACATCAAACCGACGCAAAAAATGGGCAAGGTTCCCATTCCGACTGAGCTTGAAGATTTCAAGCCCGTTAAGAAGTGCATCGGTGTCGGAAGTACTAGCCACCGAATCGGGCCCCAACTGAACCCAAAGCGTGTCAACCTGCTGCCGGACCGTGTCGAGAAAATCCTCATGATAGGCTTTGTTCCTCCCCTTGCCTTGAACGAACACATCATAATTCTCTGCTGCTGTCCTGTTGTTTATGTAGATCTTGAAGACCCTCTGGCTGGGTTTGTCGTAAATCAATTCGCAGAAGTGAAGCCGAATCAAGTAATCGAAGCTCGGGTCCACGCTGAACCTCCAAGACATATTGAACCTCCTCTCGACAACCTGGTTATTGGTCGTTGCTCTTGCCGTCTCATAGACCAGTAGAGGTGCAACGGCAGAGTCCTTTACGGAGACGTAGCCGATATTCGTACTATTCGTGATCACATTCGCGGCATTCACAGAGAACATAAATTTTTCATCTGAATCCCAGTGCCTCCAAAGATTCGAGTCCCTGCTGGATTCTATCGCAGGACCTCCAACATTCAACCGGTACATGGTCTCGATCGCACGGTCGGCCAAATGAAACGAACCGTTCACTTCGCCACCGTCCACTTTCCTCGCAGAATCAACAAACAGCTCGTCCATGACAGGTACAACTTCGATTGCATTCACATAGGCGAACGATTCGTCTTCAGGAACAAGCTGAATGCTCAGCAAGTGCCGGTCGACATTGACAAAGTACTCTTTCACCAGATAGCTCGAGTTCCAGTTGCCCACTTCTTTCTTCCACATAACCTCCTCAGGGACATTGAACTTAGACACCAGCTTGACATTGTTTGCGACCACATCGAACCAGGACTCGTTGGCGTTGAAATTTCCGAACGAGGAAGATGCGAAATGGAGCCTGACGGAGTAAAACCCGGGGATGATGCTAAAATTGTAGCTGGATGTCGTGTTAAATATTCGGGCGGTCATGTACAAAGAAGCTACTACTGGCTTAGGTTCCTCTACCGAAGCCGAAGCAGCAATACCATAGTTACTAATTGTGACATTGTTCCCAGGAAGGGCATCCCCAGCCCATGTCCTTCCATCTATAGTAATGCTAGAATTAGACCCACAGTTGATGAGAAAGCTCTTCACTTGAGCTTCCCCAACTTGTACAGAAGCAAATATGATGAGAAGCAATAAAGGAAGAAGACCATACAACTCCATGGAAACAGTTGTTAGAGAGATCCCAACAAAAAGTTGAATTTTTTGGGGTTAAAAATCCAATTTTTTTGGGATCAAGATTTCACCTTTGCTCAACAGAACTCTCCACCTGGGGGCCAGTCAGCCTCCAGCTCCTCTGGGCATCTAGCAAGAGCAAGAACAGGATCAAGAACAGAGTAAAGATGAAAACTTTCCTGTCAAAATATCCTAAAGATGCGATATTGCTCAAGAAAAACATGAGAAAGTAGTAGGAAACAGCATCAAGATTGGATTTTTTTTCCCTTCTTTTAGCTCACCTGTTGAAGTTTTGATGCGGACCAGAGGCAACTTTTTCTTAGCAGTTAGGCAAATTGGGGGGCGGTCTCCTCCTCCTTGCTTTTGGAGAGTTCTGGTTGTTTTCTTAATGGAATGGCTTTGTTTTGGCTTTCTGGCTAGTGGCTATAATGGAATGCAATAATGCTAAGTTTAGGCTCTTGGAAAAGGCACTACAAAACCGACTCAGAAGAACTTAAATTTTTATTATTGATAATTATAAACTTGTCATTTTAAAAAGTATTTATCGGATTATCCACTTCCAATTAATTTTTTTTATAATTAGAACTATCAAATTTTGATAGTCCTAAAAAGATATGTTTATTTTTCTAGGACTGTCAAAATTTTAACAGTCCTTCCAATTGGTAGGACTGTCAAAATTTTGACAGTCCGGAAGGGAGGGCTACGCGAGGTGACATGAGGACTGGGCTGCGTGGAGGCCGGAAGGGAGGACGAAGCGGAGGAGTGGGAGGAGGAGGAGACGACGGTGGGAGGAGGTGTAGGCGCACGCGTTCGCCTTCGCTGCTGCTGTCGCTTCTGTTGTTGTTGCCTCCGCCACGCACAGTCCTCCGTACGCTGCTTCTTCTTCTTCATTGCTTTCTTCATCGCCTTCGTGACGGAGCCGACGGGAAGGTGCTTGAGGTGCGGCTCAGCGACGGCAACTCGGTCGATGACGAGGCGAGGGGAGGGAGGAGGAGAGGCCGGAGGGGTGGGGGTTGGGGTGGGGGTGGGGGAGGAGCAGGAGGAGGGAGATGAAGATGGTAGGCAGTCCTAATAAAATTTGGACTAGTCTGAGTAAAAATTCTTCCTAACTGGATTATCACCAATACTGGACTAGCCCCGAGTCTTTTTTGTAGTGTCTTTATCAAGAGCCTAAGTTTACTACCAAATGCTTACAACCTTCTTACAACCCTCTCACCCCCCTGCTATGTGGCCCACCTCTGGCCCTACCTCTCCTCCAATGAACGACCGCCCACCCGGACAGCCACCGGGTCCCACCTCTCCCCCCTCCTTCAATGGACGGCTGCTACGTGAGCGTCACGTGGACGCCACGTGGCGGTTGTACGAGGGTTGTAGGCATTTGGTTGTAGTCATAACATAGTCCAATGGAATCAACAGAGAAAGTTGGCTGTACAGTGTCGTTGCTCGATCGGGTCCACTCTTTCTTTCCAGCAGTTGTTTTTAAAAACCTTTTTGCCCAACCGGTTGGACTACAAACCACTATAGTGAGCCGGTCTGATTGTAAGAGCATCATTAGCATAATTAGTAAGGTCCATTCAAGGTTCTCATTCTAGATTCAAAATGTATGAGCTCTAGTAAGTCTCATCTATAGTTTCAATTTTTAGATTTTTGGTCTCATTCCATCCATAGGTACTAAGGATTGGATCTCCCAATTTCTAGATTATAGATTGTAGGAACTCATTTTGCAGAATAGTAAATCCCAATTTAGAGTCCAACTTTCTAGATTCTAAATTTTATACTTTTTTTTTGCACATTAATTTTTGACCACACTATATTTGAATCCGGAGCTCACTTTATCATTTCTTACTATTCTCATACAAACCCAATCCATTATATATATATATATATATATATATATATATATATTTGAAATTTTGGATTCCAAATTGTATTGGAGAGTCTCAAATACTAATGATGCTCTAAGAGACCCATCATAGATGGAGCTGAACAGAAAAAACTTTGATACAGATAGTTGTATAAAAGTTTTGATACAGTCATTGTACGACAAATAGATCCCTCCTCTTTTTTTTTTCATAAAACATACAAGTATATATATATATAATAATAATAATAATAATAATAATAATAATAATAATAATAGAAAAAAATCCAGCAGTATAAACTAATCTTTAGTAACAAAGGTACGTGGTTAAAAAATATTATAAAACTATAATCTAGAAATTGACATTTCAAATTGAGTCATAATATTCTACAAAATGATACTATTATGGGATAGGAAGAAACTATCATGGGATTTCAATTTAATTTTATTATTCTACTTACAAAATGAGTTCTTATGTTCTGAAAAAAAAAAAAAAAAAAAAATTAAGCACGGACTATAGCTTGTGGCTGTTGGGACAAAACTATCATGGAAATTATTCAACCTTAAGAAATTGAAATAAGCGTTGCCATTGATGCTCTAAGAAACCATAAACCAGATCAGAAGAATGGTTGGGTCACTTATTTTTAAAACGGTGTTTATATTTGAAAATTTTTTAACATACGGAAAGGGACGACCTACGGTCGAAATTGTGCCCATGTGTCATCTTTCTATTGGTCGACTGTGAGATCCACCAAAATCACCTTCCGCTAAGAACGGAATCACAACACAAAACAAGACAATAGAGTTGGAGATGCTCTTACCTGCAGAGAACGGATCCGACCCGTTGGGGAGCAGGACAAGTTTGAGGATTGGACCGGTTGGACCGCATCAATAGTCCAATTTATTATTATTATTATTATTATTATTATTATTTGTTTTGTTTTGTTTTTTGCAATTGTATACTTGCTACTTTCCAGCGATGGTCCCTGGACCCTCCCTCACCTTGTCTGTACTTTTGAATATTTTTTTGTGTGCAATGAATGAATGAATGTTGAAGTTGGGTTGGGTACAACCTTACGTATGGACGGTGATACGGATCTAATTAATGAGGGTGCACCTCACGTGAACCTGTCTGAGGGGCCAATTTTTATATTTGCCAAAATAGCTCACCTAAAGAATCATGATGCCACTTATTCAATACTAAATTCAATAATGCTAAGTTTACTATCAAATGCCTTTCTTACAACCCTCTCTCATCCATCCTGCTACGTGGGCCACGTTCTGTCCCACCTCTCCTTCAATGAACGATCGTCACGTAATTTTTCGGCCACGTGACGACCATTCGGACAGCCACCGGATCCCACCTCCTCCAATGGACGGCCGCCACGTGGACGTCACGTGGGCGTCATTGTGGCGGTTGTAAGAAGGTTGTAAGCATAAGGTTGTAGGCATAGCACCGTCCTATTGAATTTCTGGTTCATGCCTAGCTTGTTGCTTGCTTCCCTCGAGTAATACTTTGATATAGATGACTGTATCAAAATTTACGTGTGCACACACACACACACACACACACACACATATATATATATATATATATATATACTTTGAGGTGGGATCAATTATTATACAGTGTTTGTATCAAAATTTTGATACACCATCTTTTTCAAAGTATTACTCGTCTCCCTCGATTAAGAATTTGTCTTTTGCCAACAATACAAGGACCGACTCATTGATAAGTCTGACAAAATTTTGAATTCGTTTAACCTTTTTTTGTTAGAGCAATTTCTCAGATTTAGTATGATCCTACAAGAAGTCCGGATCGGGGATCCCATAATAACATTATAATTAAAATTAGCTCCGATAGGACAACCTAACTCTCCAGATCGGTCCTGAATACAATCCTTGTGAAATTTTGTTAAATCTACAGCTATGTATTATTTTTGTACATGAATGTGTCACAGCCAAATACAACTTTGAGACTTTTCTTATTAACACACATATATAAAAGAAAATTAATTAGAACTTGTGTACATTCGGATAAGGACAACTACTTATTTGTGGTTAGACACAAATATATGATTTCTAACACCCTTTTTTGGATGTCCACTTTAATCATTGTTTCATTAAAAATTTCTGTAAGAAGAAATAAAAAAAAAAAAATCCATAGCGAAATAAAAAAGTACAACGTACTTCAGAAATATAATTCGTCAGGAATCTAAGTGGGTGCGACTTACATTGTCTCATTAAAAATATTTTAAAGAAAAAATACAAAAAAAAAATCATCGAAGTAAAAGAGTACAATATGCAAAGGCATTCTTCAGGATATCCCTATTAAAAATCTTCAGGATGTTCCCTCAAAATCACTATAAACATATTACATTTTCTTACATCAATTTAAATGAAGCAGTCAACATCTCCCCCCCCCCCCCCTCCAAATGATTGTTATGTCACATTTCAATATTTTACCAGTCTATGCATTTATATGCATATCTCTTTTGATGAAACATTCTTGAATTTTCTCTACACAGCATGAAGTGTCCTCATTAAGGGTTGTATGATTATTTGTGAATTCTGAAAGCCCGCAACTTCCTCTGATATGTTGAACTAGTAACTTGAGCCATACGCATTCTTTGCTTGCTTCATGAAGTGCCATAATTTCTGAATGATTAGTTAATGTTGCCACAATAATTTATTTTATTGATCTCCATGAATTAGTTGCACCATTGTTATGACAAAATATCACGTTTGTAATTTTTCCTTATGGGAATTAGATAAATAACATGCATCTATATATCCAACAACGTTAGCACTTTTATGTGAATTAAACTAAGAACATTGGTTCATTTGATATATCTAAAAAATTATGTTTTATGTCATTCTATTGTATACTTGTAGCTGAAGATCTATATCTAGTCAACTGGCTCACAAAAAGATATGTTAGGCGGTACATTGTGTTTGTTTGTGGTATTAAACGAAAGAATGAAAGTGTATTTCAATGACGGGGTTTGTGCGAAACCCGCGCCCTTTGGTTTACAAACAAACTTGTACAATGTAATCCTATACGAGGATGTGGGAGTACAATTTATTTAATCTGGGTATAAATTGCTATAGGTGTCTGATCTGCGGTCGATCACTTTAGCCCTTGGACCACGCGATGTTGAAGAAGTGCCGTGGAAGACAGGTAGCAGCTTCGAAGGTTGTAGGAGAGGGTGGATGCACGATGCCGAAGTCGTCGATCCCCGCTCTTTGCCTGAGCTCCGGGCTCTCTCTCTCTATCTCTCTCTCTCTCTCTCTCTCCTCCTTGTTCGATCTACTCCGACTGTCGACCTTGGATCTGATATTGGTACTCTTGACCAATTTTTCGATCTGGGATCTGTTATCGGTTTCTTGACCAAATTTTCGACCTTGTTCCCCATTGACAGGGGCCTCTATTTATATAGTCTTTGGTGACAGTGACCACTCCGTTGGTGTAGCAACCGAGGAGTGGAAAGTACAGCACCCTTTTACACAACGGTTAAAGTAACCAATGCCTACGTGTAGATGATCTTTTGACTGAGCGGGTGACGTGGGTCCAACTAAGGGGACACAACACGTACGGTTGCTACTAAGATCACGGCGTAAAAGCCATGCGGGTAGGTATCCATTGTGTAGAAGAGGTTGGCGTAGAAGCCAAATGTCCGTCACCATGGCATAGAAGCCAAGTAGGCATAGAAGCCGAACAGGCATAGAAGCCGAGTAGGCATGGAAGCCGAACAGGCATAGAAGCCGAACAGGCATAGAAGCCGAGTAGGTGTGGAAGCCGAGTAGTCGTAGAGACTGAGTGGGCGTGGAAGCCGAGTAGTCGTAGAGACTGAGTGGGCGTGGAAGCCGCATGAGCACAGATCCTGAATGGGCGTAGAGGCCGCTGCATATCGTGCCAGAATGGGCGTAGAAGCCGCTTGAGCACAGATCCTGAATGGGCGTAGAAGCCGCTGCACACCGTGCTGATGTGGACGCCTTAGCCGAAATTACGGCTTTTGAAGATATAACCAAATCTCTTGCAGAGATTTGCCATCACCTTATGCATTAAATGCGGAGGCGTGTTTCGAAGGTCTGCAGGCCTTCTGTGCACCCGTCGCAGAGACGTGTCTTGAGAGAAACTGTCACCGCTCTGTGTAATTAGACGTGGAGACGTGCCTCGAATCCCGTACGAAGTGCAGCTTTTGACGTGGCAGGCGGTTTGTCTGCTGCGGAGCGTAAAACAGCTCATGTTTGCCTGTGTAAAATAGGGCGGCGTATTCCCTTGTACACAAAAGAGCGGTTTATGCTGAGGGGACTCCAGTAAACGACGGTTTGGTGATGTTTTACCAAATCCTCTGCATTAAATGGTGAGATTCGCCATCATATTGTGGGATGCGTCCCGAGAGGTCTGTCATCGTTTCCAACCGTCGTCTGGGTAGCCGTGCATCACCTTTTGTCAGGAGTCAGAGGTCAGATTCACTGCGTGACTTGACAGGTTCATTTCAGGGAAGATGAAGCGTTCCTCGTACGCTATCGCACTGCTTTGAGAGCGGTTGAGTTTTACGCCATGGAGGCGATGAAGAACTCTGTTTCACGCTGGAGCGGCCCGGACGTACTGCACTTATGCGGATGGTCCTTTGAGCTTTATTCTTCACGCTGTATTTTAGCAAAAAAAACTCTGTCGTACGCCTGATGGCTCTGAAGGCCTCTGCTTATGCTGCTCTGTATCAAGAGGCTGTGTAGCTCTTCCCTGCGTATTTTTCATGCTTCTACAAGACCCCCTTCAGAGCTTTTAAATTCCTTGGAATTTGAAACGCTTTGAACGAAGCATGAATGGCCCCTCGTAACTCAAAACGTTTCTGAGTGGAGCATTAAAACGGTCGGTGCAGACTTTATGGCGGATTTATGGGGGACCGCTGTGATCTCTTTTGCCTATAAAAGGCTGGGGGAGTTAGCCTGTTCTCCCCACATCTTCATTACCACGCAGAGATGATCACCGGAGTTCGCCGGGTCGATTTGAGGAAGAAGGAGATCATGTTCTTCCAGCGTGTAAGAAGCCAAAAAAGATGGCATCTTCGAGCAAGTGTCCACTGCAACGATGGATCATGGAAGGATATCTTAGCCTCCCTTGCTCGGGATAATCAGCAACTTTGTATGGCGTTGCCCTAGGAGAGAGAAAGGGTCGTATTTGACCACGGCGGCTGGCATGCCGCGCCTTCTCTCGATGCCCTCCGGTGATGAGAGTCAGACAGACTCATTCTGTCCCGGATTGATCGGTGCACGGAGCGTGGGATCTGCAAAATCTATGCGAGCCCCAACTCTGTCGTGCCCACCGGTGATCATTGCCATGTCGGTCAGTTTGCTGGAGCTGACCGACTGCCGGAGGAGATGGATAAAGAATTGAAGCCCAGCGAGAACCTGTCAGAACAGCTTCTGGGCGATCTTCAGACGACGAGGGGGTATCTCCTTTGTAGACGGAGTTTCCCTCAGATGTAATCATGAAAATGAAAAAAAAACCCTTGTAGATTAGATTTCCCTCATATGTAATCATGATTTTGATTTTTAATAAAAATCATCTTTCTTCTTCATATGATCATCTTGCCATATGTTGCTGTGAAGTCTGAATATGTGCAGCTTCAACACGTCTGAATCTGTACGCCGACTCTGTAGAAAGAGTGCTAGGTCCTATCCTTTACGCATAGCGAGTAGTTCATAGAATGCTGTAGAGCATTTTGAACATCTTAGAACTGTCCTGTTGATGGGACTGAGGAACCGCGTAGAGCTCTGAACTTCTGATAAACAGAATTTTTGTTCAGTCTTCGCCTTCAAGAGTGACTTCTCGAAAATCCCTTGGAACAGGGTCGAGGAATGGCTGTCAAAAACTGAGTTGCCATCTTTTGATAGACGAGGTATTCAGACTGGAGTTTGGATGAACCTCCAATTGACCCGAGAAGAGTAATTTCTCAATGTTTGAACTCTTGTATGTTTCGGGTACTTGGGATATGTTGAGGCCAAGGAGGAGTATCTTCTGTGTGAACTCCTGTAATTGACCATCTTGGGGACCGTTCGAATATACGGAAAGTCGTGGAGCGAGAAATCATCAGTCTGTAGCCTCCGGGCGTAAAACATCGTCGAGCGTGAAATCGTAGACTTGTAGTTCCTGTGCGTGAAGTCATGGGTTTTGTGGCCTCTCGAGCATAAAAGCTACTGAGCACAAAGGCATCCGGGCCAAAAACCTGACTTGTAGCTGTCGAACGTAAAGTTATAGATTCGTAGCCGTCGAGCGTGGGAAGCTCCTTTAGCGTAGAACTGTATATCTGTAGCCTGTGAGCGTAGAACACCATCGAGCGTGAAATCGTAGACTTGTAGTCCCTGTGCGTGAAGTCATGGGTTTTGTGGCCTCTCGAGCATAAAAGCTACTGAGCACAAAGGCATCCGGGCCAAAAACCTGACTTGTAGTTGTCGAACGTAAAGTTGTAGATTCATAGCCGTCGAGCGTAGAAAGCTCCTTTAGCGTAGAACTGTATATCTGTAGCTCCTGAAAAGAAAATTTCTCCGAGCGTGAAGTCTTGCGGATCCGTTGCTTCTGATCGTAAACTGAGCGCTATCGAGCGTGAGATCATCGATTTGGTATCTGCTGAGCGTAAAGTCGTAGATTTGTGGCCTCTCGAGCGTAAAAGCTACTGAGCACAAAGGCATCCGGGCGTAAAACCATAGACTTATAGCTTGCGAGCGTAAAACCGTAGATCTGTTGCTGTCGAGCATAGAAAGCTCCTTCAGCGTAGGACCTGCTGAACCGTCTTTGCACGAAAAAACTTTTCAAATTTGCTGACTGTCCGTCTTTCAAGGTTAGTGGGCTGACGTGGCATCCAATCATAACCCTTTATTCAATTTTGCGAGATTTGGTTAGGGTCTCGAGGAGTCCGTCTGAGGATTCGAGGAGTCGGCCCAAACTCTATATATGTCCCACGTTCTCTGAGAGAGAAACTTTTTATCCGTCTTCTGTGAAAGAAAGCTTTCGACTGTTCGAGTTTTTCTTCGTTCCCTCGAATCTTCAGAAAATGGCGTCGAAACAAACCTCCTTCGCTAAGGGAAAGGGTATAGGTTCCTCTTCTCATTCTTCCGCCCCAGCGAGGGGGTCTTCGGTCGGTCAAGGCGAACCTCCTTCTGAGCGAGGTGTCCCGCCGACGAGCAGTGCACCCGGTCTTAGAGGTAAAGCCTTCGGGGTGACAAAAACGACGAAAAATCCTTCGCACACGTTGAACGTGACCGCGCTAGGTCGTCTTCTGTGCTGATAGCCTCTTCTTGAAGAAGATGATGCACGGAGGCATTTTCATCTTTTACTCCCATATTTCTAATGTGTCAGCGTAAAGACTCCATATTTTTGTAGTTCTGAGCGTAGGAGCTCTGGCTACCGAAAATTGGGGTATATCATAAAATTTGAATTTTACGCTTGTGGGGGGACCTCCGGCGTAAAATTGCCAGATTTGCATAATCCCGCGTAGAGCACAGACTGTTGTTTCTTTCGGTTCGTATGTTCGTGCAAGACTTGTGATGACGTATTTTTTTTGCACTTTTGTAGTTGACTTGGGTGAGTCTCCACTGGCCGAGGTGATGGGCTCCGCTGCTGGGATGCTGCACTCGAACTACCTGGAGGATCTGTCCTATGTGTCCTTCCCTATCTCCGGACCCCAGTACCCTGAAGGAAGGAGGGTCTTAATATCGGCTCAGGGCGAGCGAATGCTGCTGAGCATGATCAACGCGGAGCCTCTGACTTATGTAGACGGAGAGCCGTACGTAAAGCCGGCTTTCCTTTTTGGGGACATGATCGACAAACAGTCCCAGACAAAGCCTAAGAGGGAGCCCTGGGTCTTCTCAGCCGGGAATTTGGTTTTATACCTGCCAACGATGCCGAGGGATTATCCCATCTCGGCCTTCTTCCACGCGACGCATCCTAGAAAGATGTCGTGGACGCTGACTCCTGATCTTCACGGCAAGCCGGGGAAGATTTTTCATCTGAAAAGAGCTGACCAGGGGTCATTCGTCAGTCGCCCCTCCGGCGTTGTGACGTTGTTCAGAGGACTATGCCCGGGCAGTGTTCCAAGTGAGGATAGCTTAGTGATCCAGCCGGTCCAATTGTCGACCTTCTGCAACGACTTCATGGGTCGAGGTGGGGTATATCCCAAGGAGAATCCTCGGTGCAATGGGTGGATCGCCCCAACGAACTCCCGATGGAGATGCCTAGTTGACTGGGCCTTGAAGCACTTCCAGAGAGAGTTGGAGGGCATTGGACTATATGCCGCTGTGAGTGCGACGAGCGTCGGGTTGCCTCTGAACCCCAATTTGTTCCTGGCGCTGATGGAGCGGTACATTTCGCTCACCGGGACCTTTGCCACTCCAATGGGGGAGTTGGGGTTGGCGCTCCACGAGATGGCAGTTGTCTCGAGACTGCCGATGGGGGATACTCCATATGAAGAGTATGTTCCCACCAACCGGGAGTTGGGGGATTTGGACCCTCGGATGGCGGAAGTATATCAGGAGCTGATGTGTCAATACTTTGCGTGTACCGCCTTTTATAACGAGCCTTCTGATTTGGCTCATACCACCAAGTGGATGTCCTACCTCTTCTTCCACCGAGCCGGGGCCGCCAGATCGAAGAAAGCCTCGGGTGGCAAGAATGAGCCCGTGAACTGTTTGGACGTGCTTAGTGCCCAGGTTGTGGAGACTCTTATGGAGGAGGCTGAAGCTCCGGACCAGATTCTTGTCGAGGGGGTAGGAAAGTACCCGGAAGGCACCAAGGCCTGTAGTTACTTGAGGCGTTGTCGCAGGCCTTTGTCTAAGGAAGCCCAGCTGGATGGTTTCCTCTCGATATGGTTGCGCCGAGTAGTGGTGCCAGGTACCGCGTCCGCGGACCGCATTTACCGAAACATCCTGTGGCCGGCAGTGCGCCTGGTGTTTGGGGCAAGACTGGGCTTGCTTCCTGCCATGGTGTGCCGTATACAGGCTGGCTTGAGAGCCATAACTGACGGGTTGCTCGTCGACGAAGCTCGACGTGAGAGTTTTCCCAGGGTGGAATTACCATACCTATACTTGATGGGATGGTTGATTCTCCACAATCCCCAGGTGATGTCTCCTGGGTCCGGTAGCAGCTCGGGGGGGTATATTTTTGCTGAATTACAAGGATTCCTCCTGGAATGTGAGCACAGTTTTAGACTGCCGGCTGGTGTTGAACCTCGGCCACGGTTGGAAGCTCCTCTGTACTGCTCTCCCCGTGCATCGCAATCAATCAGGGGTGCGACTTGAGGATTAAGGTGGAGAGAAGATCGACCTTTCCCCGGAAGATTTTAACTGGTTGGTCTGTATTAGACCCTCCCATCTGCTGTACAGGAGCGAAGATCACTGCTTCTTCGAGCCCTACTTGCCTAGTCGGTTTGCCAGGCAGTTTGGGTACGATCAGCTGCATGTGGGCAATGTCGTTACCAGCTTTAGGTCCAGGGGCGGACTCATTGATGGAGCTAGAGGGTGGCGATATTTTCTTATGGGTTGTACGAGGGCAACCTTCATTGTGCCGGTTGTTACAACCTCCACGGAGCTTCGCATTCTCCATTCTTACGCCCAGTTTTACGTGACGATTAACACCTTTCATCGTGATTTCGACGTGCGTGGAAGCTTCCGGGTGCCTTCTCCCAAGCCTGGGGGAAGGGTTGACGTCCCTTCGGTTTCTTCGAACGAAGGTGAGGAGTCTGGTACTCCGGACGAGCATCTGATATCGGTGCCGAGGTGCGAAGTGCCCCTGCCTGCGGGGGCTTTGGTAGTCCCTTCTGGGAAGCGACGGGCTTCTGCTCTGAAGGAGGTTTCCCTTCGCAAGAGGAGGAGGGAGACGGTTGCTCGTCCTCTCCGCATTCCTGGCATTGCGGCTCCTGGGAGTGAGCCTGCCTCTCCCTACCTCGGGGATGACTCCTTGGCTGGAGTTTCCTCGCCTTCTAGAGAGGGGCCTCCTACAGTTTCGGTCGTCGATGCCGGAGAATCCTCGTTAGAGGTGGCTGTGGCGGCTACTGCTCCAGGTAGCGGAGCGAGATTGCCTGTGTGGCCGAGGCAGATGGAAGAATCTTTCCCGAGGCCAGCAACGGGCATGACTCCTGCCGCGTTAGTGAGCGCGCCTGGCGAGATTCCGGCCGATGAACTTCGACCACGTCTTGGTGGAGTCCTGACAGAACTCTCGGCGATGTCGGTCGGCAGATGCGTCGTATATGCCGTTGGCTCCGGGTAAAATGTCGTTTTTATGTCTCCTTTGAGAAAGATTGTCATCATACTGATATTGACTTTCTCGTTTTCTTCTCAGGGGATAGCGCCCACGGGGAGTATAGCGTTGAAGCGCATTCTGGTTCCGCTCGGGCTTCTGACGAGGAGGCATTCGTCTTTGATGAGGAAGTGGCTTCGGGGGCCAGTACGCCTGGAGTAGCTTCGTCGTCTCGAGAGGAAGATGAACACGTCGTCGTGACCTTGCCTCTTGTGAGTGTGGCGATGACTTCGACCGCCGTTACCGCACCTTCTTCGATTGTGCCATGTGTCGATGCGACGGCTGTGGCCACCTCGTCTGCAATCATCCCTGGAGAGGGACTTGCTGACATTACGGGCGCTCCCGGCGTTCAGTCGGATCTAGTTGCGTTGACCGAGCAACATACCAGCCTTTTCTACACCGGTTTGAGAACGATGGTGTCAATGGTGTTAGCGAAGAGTCTGGATTTTGAGCGCCTGAGGAAGACTTCTCTTGCTTCGATCGGGGTCATCAGGGAGCTCGGCGATCCTGGGGTAGCTGACGCCCTGGAGGCGGTGGTTAATGGGTTAGAGCAACCTATTAACGAACATTTGCAGCTAACTCGGGGTCTCGATGCTGATGTTCAGGCTCGGTTCGACCTCATGACTGTGCGGCTTGCTACGAAGGTGGAAAGCCTAGACAACTCTATCCAGAAGCATAAGCTGGAGGTAGATAGGAGAAAAGTTGTCGTGGAAGAGGCTCTTGCCGTTGAGATGCGGTGTCGCTCTGAGCATGAAGGAAATGCAGCGAGGGTCTCCAAGCTGAAGGAAAACTCGCTCGGGCAGAGGAGTGGGCTTCTCAGTCGACTGAGCACAGCGCGACGGGAGCTGGACCGCGTAGAAGCTGCTCGCGTGGGCTATCTTCGGGCAAAGGCTGATCTGACCCTCACGGACACTCCCGAGGCACGGCTGGAGCAGGCTCGTGCCGACGCCTTGGTTCTTAGGAATGAGAGGATAGCTGCGCTGGAGCGGCAGATTCATAATCTGACTCACCCGCCATCATGATGTATCCTTTTCCCTTTTTGCTTGCCCAAATGTAATTCTGCCTCCCTCTCGGGAATAAATAAAGGCAACTCTTTTCTGACTTTTGTGGACCCATCATTTCGGAATGTAAATGACCGGTTTTGGTGAGAGTGTTATCAGAGGTAGTATGGACATGATAGACTCCCGATAAACTTCTTAGCAGGATACATCTATTCAGAGGTCATACGGACATGATAGAGCGTAACCCTACTAATTGCGTTTTGGAAGTAGTTTTGTCAGAATCGAGGGCCTTGCTATGTCCCACCCGAGCAGGGGTGATTAAGCATAGTACCTTTTCAGGAATTTGCCGTTGATAGGAGCCATTAACAGGTCTCCATTAGGCTGGGCTATCCTGTAGGCGCCGTTCGAGAACGTTGTCTCGATCATATAAGGGCCTTCCCACTTGGGTTGGAATTTGCCTTTACTTCTGTGCGTAAGAATCATCGGTCTTCTTACGGCTAGAACTAGCTCGCCGACTTTGAACACTCTTTCCTTCACTTTATGATTAAAAGTTTTGGAAATGCGTGCTTGGTAAAGCGCGATGCGCTGTTGAGCTTGTAGGCGTTTCTCGTCTAATCCTTCAAGCTCTTGGAGCCTTAACATGTCATTCTTTTCTCGAGTCAACTCACTAGTCACTGCTATCCTGAGCGACGGGATCTGTATTTTGATGGAAAGAACTGCCTCGCTCCCGTAGACCAGTGAAAAGGGGGTACAACCTGTAGGTGTCCGTACTGTTGTGCGGTATGCCCAGAGACATTCGCCCAGCTTCTCGTTCCAGTCTCTTTTGTTTGAAGAAACAAACTTCTTCAGGAGTTTGATAATGGTTTTGTTGAAAGCTTCCGCCAAACCATTAGCAGCTGGATAATATGCCGTAGAGGCAATATTATATATTCGACTTTTATCGCAAAATCGATGAAACGCTTGGCTGATGAACTGAGGCCCATTGTTATGGATTATCCTTCGAGGAATCCCAAAGCGATAAATGACGTGGTGCTTGATGAAGCTGATCACGTCAGACGCTTTTACCTCAGCCAGAGGGATCGCCTCTGCCCATTTGGAGAAGTAATCCGTGATGGCCAGTATGAACCGGTGTACCCGGTGTAATAGAGGGGTCTGTCATGCCTGTTATGTTTTAACAGCATATCATTTTTGGTGAAGGTGATATTTGGGACCACCTCCATCACACGGTGGCATCGAGGGCACGCCACTGGTTCTTCATCGGAAGATTTGAGCTGGGTCAAGCATGCCTCCGCCTGCATCAGTGCTTCACTCAAGGCTAGACGAGTGTCTTGGGAGAGCCTGAGTAGCTCGAAGATGGAGAGCCT
Source organism: Iris macrosiphon (assembly GCA_036927795.1). Taxonomy (NCBI): domain Eukaryota; kingdom Viridiplantae; phylum Streptophyta; class Magnoliopsida; order Asparagales; family Iridaceae; genus Iris; species Iris macrosiphon. The sequence continues at coordinate 120,665,431 of JAYESA010000014.1, read as the reverse complement.
GGCCGGTGTATTAGCCAGTTGGGCTAGGATGTCGAAGTTATATGGCTTCTCAAAACCTTTGTTCGGAATATTTTTCACAGGTTTATCGAAGCACACTTCTCTTTGTTTTTCTTTGTCCGCCGGTGTCGGTTTTGAAGGGTTGGTTTCCGGTATGACGGGGCTTGGACCTACAGGTTTGGCAGCTGAAACGTCTGCCGGTATATCCTCCTGACTTGCTCCGTAGTCGTTGAGGTAGGCTCTCCCTGACCGGGTTGCAGCAAGTACCTCGTCTTCGTCTGATGGCGAAGAATTTGTGACCATATGGCATGGTTTGCACTTTGAGCTCCTCCTGGACGTAGCTCTAGTCCCTTCCTCGAGCTCTGACACCAAATCTGGATGAACCCACATAATCTCGCCCTGACGGGTGGTCAGGGGTACCAGGTTATGATTTTGATCCCTAGTCGGAGGGAGATTGACGATGTCCATTGTGGCCCAGAAAATGGGCGTGATACCGTCCATGACTTCTTGGGGAGGCAGATCGCCGAACCGCAGAGAGATCATGTTGGCTGTGACCGTTTTCTCGGTGTTGTGCAGGGTGATGGACTTAGCATCGATCAACCCCTGGATCTTCCTCTTCAGTACGTAACACACCTTTGTTGGGTGGTGTACGTATCTGTGGAAGATGCAGTATTTGGGGTCGTCGGTACTGCCGGCCTCTTGGGGCCGCCTTAGCTCCGGCAGGGTGATCTTGCCACTTTTGACGAGACACTCAAATATACTAGGGATATCGTCGTCGTCGAAAGAGTAGACCTCGACGGGCCTGGAAGTCCTGGGCTTTGTCTGCGTGGTCGCCGCCTTCTTTTGTTTGGACGTATTGACTGTCAGAGCTTCTTTTCCCTTGGAGCTGCGAGGATGGTCGCCGCTGGGAGATGGCCTTTTGCCTCTGTCGGATGCGGAGATCATGATGTCGTTGTCGCGCGCCTTGCGACTGTTGTCTTCGGCGACCACTGTCGAGACGATGAACGAGGGCCACTCATGGAACTGATATGGTCCTGTGAACACCGAGACTATAGGAAGGAGGTTCTTCCTGCAAATGTCTACTAACGCCGAGTCTGGAACTCCTGGAGGCATTTGTAAGGTGGCCTGATGAAAACGTTCGACGAAGGTGCGAACGTCTTCCTTTTCCCTTTGCTTGACTTCAATGAGGGAGGACATAGACATGTCCATTCCACCCTCGTAGAATCGTGTGAAGAATAGCGCTTTGAAGTCTTCGAAGGAAGTAATGTAGTTGTCCGCCAATCTACGGTACCACTGATAGGCTACTCCTGAGAGGCAGCCCTTGAACACCCGAGTGAGGAGGGCGTCGTTCCCTTGTAGCAACACCGTCATCATACTAAAATAGTTCATGTATTGACTTGGTGATGTTTTTCCTTCGAACAGAGCCATAGTCTGAGGTTTGTACTTCGGAGGAAAAGGGACTTCTTTCCAGATAGCCGGGTAAGGCTGGTTGATTCCCAGTTTCTTGAGCTGATCTTTGTGCCTCAAGGCGTCAAACTGGGCTTTCAACTCCCGCACTGCCTGTATCGGATTCTCAGTTGGAAGTGGAGGGACTGCTGACTCTTGATCTAGAGCAAGTTCTTGGCTTGGGTCGGATGGTGGTAAGTCCACCCCTACACGTATCTGAGTTGGCGAGACCGACGCTTGAGCCATGGCAGTCGCGTACTGAGTTAGCATCATCTGGTGCATGTTCTCCATTACGGATTGCATTTGCTTCAAAGATGTCTCTAGCACAGTGATGCGTTGTTCCGCGTTTCCTGAAGCCTCCTCGCGTTCGTCTTCAATGGCGTAAGCTCCCACTTCCCTGGGCATCATCGAAGGATTAGTATAGGTCGCCGCAGAAGTCGACTCTACACTCTCAGCATCTGTTCTGGGAGATTGGCGACCCCCAGCGTCAGAATCAGACGAGTACGGAGTTGGTTGCTGTGACCTTGCCCGGGTGTTTTGGAATACCCCAGCTTCAGTGCTCCAGAGGAGGTCTTCGAATCTTCTTCGGCTCGGAGGCCCAGAGGGATGACGTCTCGAGCTCGACCTTCTTCTGGGTATGCGTGAAGCCATGTTCACGGACGCATACGCGTGCTCTTCTTCCGGAAAAGACTGAGAGTAGCTCAATCGGTCGAAGACCGACCGTTTTGCTTTAGAACAGCAGCAGTCAATCACAATCTTATGACTATTACAACATTGCTCTCTAGGGGACGTAATAGACATGTTGGAAGGTTCCCTCTCCTTACGCTTCTGGACTAGGCATTCACGTAGGTCAGGAGTAGCAACCGGAGCTTGCTTTACACCGCGGGACTTCGCCTGGCGTAATTTGGAGATTCGCTCAGACTGGCGTAAAGCTGAAGAGGTCCTCAGTCGGCCATCGACTTCTCGCGTAATCCGGAGGGTAGGCAGATTGTTCTCTTGCTGGCGTAAAGGCCGAGAGGTTAAATATTTGCTTGCTTGCTTCCCCTCGCGGAGATCACCGCGCTCATCTATTTTTTCCGTAAAAGTCAGATGTTTGTTTCGCGCGTGAAGCGTGATCTGTTCTTTCGATTTGGCGTTGAGGCACTATCGGAAGTTTTGTCTGTACCGCGCGTAGCGGGAGACTGATTCCTACGCGTAGAGCGCAGTGGATACTTCTGGGTTAGCGCAGAGGCCTTGCCCGAAATTTTGTCTGTACCGCGCGTAGCGGGAGACTGAATTTTATGTGCAGGGCACGGAGGGAGCAATGCTACCACCTCATTGGTCGGAGAGATCGGAGAGATCGAAGAGTCCACAGGAATGGTTGAGGATGTCTTGGGCATCCACACTTTGCGCAGCTTCCTGTTGTCTTGGACGGAGAGAGAGTGAGAGCTACCCCCGGTTCGAAGCATGTCTTCGTAAGCAGACTGGTCGAAATGAACGACCAGCGTCTTCTTCACGGTTCCTATAGATACCGCATCGCGTTGAGCAATTACTTCCTCGTCAGAAGAGAAAGACGTCCCCAGCAGAGTCGCCATCTTGTTTGTGGTATTAAACGAAAGAATGAAAGTGTATTTCAATGATGGGTTTTGTGCGAAACCCGCACCCTTTGGTTTACAAACAAACTTGTACAATGTAATCCTATACGAGGATGTGGTAGTATAATTTATTTAATCTGGGTATAAATTGCTATAGGTGTCTGATCTGCGGTCGATCACTTTAGCCCTTGGACCACGCGATGTTGAAGAAGTGCCGTGGAAGACAGGTAGCAGCTTCGAAGATTGTAGGAGATGGTGGATGCACGATGCCGAAGTCGTCGATCCCCGCTCTTTGCCTGAGCTCCGGGATCTCTCTCTCTCTCTCTCTCCTTCTTGTTCGATCTACTCCGACTGTCGACCTTGGATCTGATATTGGTACTCTTGACCAATTTTTCGATCTGGGATCTGTTATCTGTTTTTTGACCAAATTTTCGACCTTGTTCCCCATTGACAGGGGCCTCTATTTATAGAGTCTTTGGTGACAGTGACCACTCCGTTGGTGTAGCAACCGAGGAGTGAAAAATACAGCACCCTTTTACACAACGGTTAAAGTAACCAATGTCTACGTGTAGATGATCTTTTGACTGAGCGGGTGATGTGGGTCCAACTAAGGGGACACAACATGTACGGTTGCTACTAAGATCACGGCGTAAAAGCCACGCGGGTAGGTATCCATTGTGTAGAAGAGGTTGGCTTAGAAGCCAAATGTTCGTCACCATGGCATAGAAGCCAAGTAGGCATAGAAGCCGAACAGGCATAGAAGCCGAGTAGGCGTGGAAGCCGAGCAGACATAGAAGCCGAACAGACATAGAAGCCGAACAGGTATAGAAGCTGAGTAGGCGTGGAAGCCGAGTAGTCGTAGAGACTGAGTGGGCGTGGAAGCCGCATGAGCACAGATCCTGAATGGGCATAGAGGCCGCTGCATATCGTGCCAGAATGGGCGTAGAAGCCGCTTGAGCACAGATCCTGAATAGGCGTAGAAGTCGCTGCACACCGTGATGATGTGGACGCCTTAGCCGGAATTACGACTTTTGAAGATATAACCAAATCTCATGCAGAGATTTGCCATCACCTTATGCATTAAATGCGGAGGCGTGTTTCGAAGGTCTGCAGGCCTTCTGTGCACCCGTCGTAGAGACGTGTCTTGAGAGAAACTGTCACCGCTCTGTGCAATTAGACGTGGAGACGTGCCTCGAATCCCGTACGAAGTGCAGCTTTTGACGTGGCAGGCGGTTTGTCTGCTGCGGAGCGTAAAACAACTCATGTTTGCCTGTGTAAAACAGGGCGACGTATTCCCTTGTACGCAAAAGAGCGGTTTATGCTGAGGGGACTCCAGTAAACGACGGTTTGGTGATGTTTTACCAAATCCTCTGCATTAAATGGTGAGATTCGCCATCATACTGTGGGATGTGTCCCGAGAGGTCTGCCATCGTTTCCAGCCGTCGTCTGGGTAGCCGTGCATCACCTTTTGTCAGGAGTCAGAGGTCAGATTCACTGCGTGACTTGACAGGTTCATTTCGGGGAAGATGAAGCGTTCCTCGTACGCTATCGTGCTGCTTTGAGAGCGGTTGAGTTTTACGCCATGGAGGCGATGAAGAACTCTGTTTCACGCTAGAGCGGCCCGGACGTACTGCACTTATGTGGATGGTCCTTTGAGCTTTATTCTTCACGCTGTATTTTAGCAGAGAAAACTCTGTCGTACGCCTGATGGCTCTGAAGGCCTCTGCTTACGCTGCTCTGTATCAAGAGGCTGTGTAGCTCTTCCCCGCGTATTTTTCATGCTTCTACAGTGTTGAATAAAAGAGTACACTTATTGCATTTAAATATGGTACTTCAGTACCCAAAAAATATATTTTTTTTCCCTTATTTTGACCAAAATCTATCTCAATGGTCTAACCACTATAGGTGTACTAAGTGGATGACAATCACTCATATTAAATCTCTTCAATAGAGTAAAATTCTATTTTTACTATTCTTATTCTATAAGTCAAGACAAATTTATTTCACTCAAATCTTTCATTTCAAATACTTTATTAAGATAATTAAAGACGTGTTCAATCTCTTCAGGGATCCTATCAAGTTTATGTTATGTACATATACGACTGCTATAATGGATCCATTCATTGATTTCTCTGTGAATACGTATGGATATGTAGGATCATTATTCCTTTCCTAGACAGATACTTACTGTGCCTATTCCACATTCTTCCATATTATTTTAGTCCATATATGGCTCATTTTATAAGATAATACGCATCTCTATATTTGATTTTTGGTAATTTAAATCCTTCGAAAAAATACCTAATGATTTAAATTCTTTGGGGATATACTTGATAATTTAAATCCTTCAGAATTTTCATGTATATCTTATTGTCTAGGTTACCATAACTAGGGAATATGTTTCTTCACAATATATTCCTTCTTTTGGCTTTGAAAGGAAAAGGAGGTGTTGTTAAGCCGATCTTTGTGAGAATCCTTGAGCACTAACTATGCTTTATACCTTTGGATATTATTCTTTTATTTAAAACATCCATTTAAAACCTACAAGGTTTATTCCTTTTGGATTTGTATTATAGGATTAAGCAATCTACGTTTTGTGAGAGAATATTGTTCCGCTTGAATCACATCTTTCTATGTTGGCAAATCTTGTCTTTTTTGATATCAAGGATTCTTCGTGGTTCAGTGTTATTCTTATTTTTATTACCATTTTATTTTCTTCTGCTACTGCATATAAGAAAATGTCATCATGTCAAACAAAAAAAAATTTGACTCCAAATTTCTCATGAGTGTGTGTAAAACATAGAGTTCTCATTGTTGTTGGGTACTGGTACCTCTTTCTCAATCTCTTATAGGATCTGAGCCATATCCTCGACCGGAGATAGATGCTTTATTTTGGATAAATTGTAACTTTGTTTCACGAAATCTTCTAGATCGTTATAAACTTTCTATACAGGAGATGTTACTTCAGGAGCTGCTTCTTCAAGGCATTATGATAGTGTTATATTATATAGTCTCTTCTTCTAGGGAGATGGATATTTAGAACTTTTAGGTCTTTCACGTTCTTGATATGAAACTTATTCATTTGATTCCTTATTTGGTTCTTTTGGTACTTCTACTCGAGCAAATACATTCTTAGTTTGGGATAATTTTATTAATTTATTGTCAACATTGGGGGATTCTAGGGTCGAGATTAGAAAAAGTGGGAGTATGATATGATAATTTATAAAGTCCTTCTGGAACAAGATATTTATCTTCTTTCTATCATGGCGGGAATATTGTCTTATCAAAGTGATAGTCCACAAAATTTTATGGTAAAATATCTCATGTCAAGGAATCTAAAAAAAATTATAATCGAAGGAAACTACAAAAATGAACATAAATTCACAATCGATGTTGGAGACCCCTATTATTAATAAATTCTAAAATATTATTCACAAAATGTAGATTCCAAAATCATAGTTCCAGATATTACTAACATAAACCATAAAAGTCTCAAAACAATGAAACTATAAATGAAACTAAGCTATTGATTATCAACCAAAAAAATCCTTAGATATTACATTGTTAAAATGATGGACACTATATGCATCCATAGCACAAGACTTTACTACTCAAGATGCATTATATACTCGTCACCAATACATCACATGATTCATCATGACGGAAGCTTCTGCTCATGGAGCTATATTCTTCATAAAAGATTACAATCCAAAGCAAAATGAGGATAATGCATTGGCAAGAATGTTAGACCATAAAGAAGCTATCATATCCCATTTAAGTTTATGGTCGTCTCATTACTTGAACTATTCTAGTCTCGTGTTCTTCAAACAAATCTCTTAATTGTTGAGAGGGTTGCCCAAAAGTGGCATATAAGGCTTACCTGGTAAAGCTTACAAGTAAACCAGATATGAAGATGGCGAGTAGGGTTGTTGTTTACATTTTGAGATAATTTTAAGATCATAATGGTTCTATGCTAAGATCGTTTATTTACATCTACAACGTAATGGTATACAAATTCAACATATCTCAGCCAATGATTAAATATAATTTATAGCGACACAAACCATTAAAGGTAGTTCTAGATCTCGGCCAAGACAAACAAATGTAAGGAGTTTATTGAAACAATTGAATTCATAATATGGTAAAGTTGCTCCGGTCTAAGGGACTACACATCCACGGTTTTATCTTATAGACATCAAAAAGTAGCACAAATTCTGGGAGAAATTAAGGGTTTACCTTTGATTTTGATATTATACGATATAACCCTTTTTTATTCATACCCATCCAATAAAAAATATGATTTTTTTATTGGATGAATCTACTTTGAATTATTGCTATTTGACTCGGACATGTTATGAAAAAGTCAAGGTATTTCGAATTGTTTGTTCACATGGATAAAGTAAGAGAAACCTCTGAAATGATTTCAATATTGGATCTTGGACATATAATAGTTATGGGAGCAAGAATTTCCAATAACACTTGGAATATTTTATTTCTGAATATAAGGACCATTTTCAAGTAGTGTTCGTTTGATTACGTATTAATCAATATTCAATTGATCGTTCAAAGGCCATCACCTTAAAAGAACGATAAGAATTTACTTGATATTCTATTAGTAAAGCTTTGATGCTAGCAACTTGTTAGGAGTAGTGGAAACTCCTCGGTGATGCACGAATATCAGAAAAAAATATCTACTACACTTGAGTCGGTTAACAAGTGGATTATATGCTAATTTGAGACATTGGATAATCATGATACTTTCCAAAGACCAAAATTCATGATCAATGGAGGAACAATATTATCATTTTTGTTCAAAAAAATACCAAAGTGGATGACTGAATCATTCCATACTAGAAATTCTTGATCAATGGAGGATCAATGGAGGCAGTCAAAAGCAGCTTGTTGCCAACCGAGGAGATCCAACGTAAGCAAGTGGAATCATCGCAGGAGTCCGCTTTGGTGGCTTCTACGGGAAGGGAAGGCCCAAGTCACAGGCGAAGACATGGGAGAGTTCTCGAGATTTTGCGACTGTGGACCGCAAGAAGGGCTACTATTGTCACGCCCCGATCTCCCGCAGGCAAATCGGTCGTTCCCGCTAGGCGAGAATCACCCTCGCCAGCGCTCCCACGGAACGATCGCTTGACCCATCCGGACGTGATGCCGCACGAGCGTGATCCATGCCCGTGCAAGGCCATGGTTCATTGGCTGGCGGCAAGAGTTCTAAGCCACAGAGTCGCACAGATTATCCGAGTGCAGCGGAGTCATGAACGCATAGGCGATCGGTAACAGGTTCACTGAGTCGACAAATATAGTGGAAGCATTGAAACACAAGTTGAAGTAAAGCAAGCTCTTTTTATTGATATAAACTTGTGTTACAGGTGGCGTATAGCCGAGATTACAAGTCGCTCAAGCCTCTCTCTGAAACATAAAGCGTGCCAAGTGGCTACAACTGTGGAATGATTGTACAGGCGATGTTCAGGCGATGTTCAGGCGACGTTCACAATATTATGTCTTGTATATGTGCTTCAGTCCCGGATGCACCATTGTAAGGCTTCAGAGGGAACTCCTGGCCTTAGCACGCACGAAGGAGGCATCCGTACCGAACGAGGTTCTCCCGCACCCTGCATATAAACTGGTGGATTATCAGTACATTGAATGCACTGGTGGGGAAGCTACTCGCCCGCTCGACAAATCCAAACACGTAGTATAAGTTCCGTGCACCAACTATTAAGTTGTCTTTCTAGTTGCCTTAGGATCAGTTTCATGCCAATATTGAATAGCCTAACGTGTCGGGCAGTGCGCCGTGCAATATGAGAGGAAACACGGCGAGACTTACCAACTTACCATCTCCTTCCCTGTCCAAGGAAAACATTGTTAATTCTAGCAGGAGCATGTATAAGCATTCAGGAGGCATAGCATATGCAAACACGAGTACTTATTTCAAGATCGTTCAGGTGTTCAGTTAATTGTTTCATGCGATACAATATCTCGTACGCGGATAGCCGCTAAGCGAGGATGACTTGTTATCTTTTGTTTGTTTTTACCAGCAAGCATGCAACAAGTTAAGTACAAGGCGATCACTGGCGTATGCCATAATGGACGGTATAGTCTTGACGAGAATGGTATGCAACGAAGTACAAGAGGCGCTACAAACCACTCCGTCGAACAAGAGACTATTTAGTCTTTGACGAGAATGGTGTGCAACGAAAGTACAAGGGGCACTGCAAGCCATTCCGCCGAACAAGAGACTAAAACAATTGGTCTCGCCCGGACCGGGACGATGCCAGTGCCCAAGCATCGCCCGCTAGACCATCCCTGTGCACAAGTTGTCCGTGATCGAACGGTGTCTCGGGTAAGTTATCCATTTACATGGTTGGGGCAACAAGCGTACAAGACAAGAGTACAAGATAAGAGTACAAGACGAGAGGCAAGCTGTTGAGGCAACAATAGTACAAGACAAGATGCTTTGCCTGATTTCCGTTCTCATAGTCGTTCTGAACAATATCTTGTATAACAGGGTGTTGGCTTGGCTTATGTTACAAGTATTGAGTCAAGGCAACGTACAAGCAGACAAGCAGGCGCTCTAAGGAACATAAGCAACATGTTTGCTCGGGCCCGAAGGTAAGCCGAGAGATGAAACCGTTAGGGACTTAGCATGCGAGGGTCTGAACATATAAGCAGTATTTCATTTCCATGTTCTAGCATAAGCAATACAAGTTGGGATTATTCCCTTAGCTAGGTGCGTTAGATTTATTAGCATGCAGGGGGTGATTCACCTAGCGACTAGCATGTATATTCCAGATTTTATGTGTGCTGGCTAAGCAAAGATAAGTTCACCGTAGCCACCCACCTTAGCGATGATTCGCCTCGGTAGAGCGATACGTCAAGCGAGACTCTGAAAGCCTGAGCTGAATTCCTGTAGGGACAAGTCTGGATATCCTTTGCTTCTCGTTTGAGGCAAAGCGGGTCGGGACAGCTGCACTTTTGCCGACTGAGTCGGCAGTCCGCTTGAGCGGAATAGGGTATTACAGCTATCACTATGGCGAAAGTGGTCATAACAAAAGGAACTGCATGAAGCTCAAAGCTGAGAAGGCCAAAGGCAAGGATGATCAGGAGGATCTCACGGCTATGGAAGATCTCATCATCGCAGCAACCGACGTAGAGGAACCTTGTGGTATGTGTCATGATGGCGGGCCTTGAGGCCTTGGGTATGGTGTCCAACCCCCTTAGGAAAAATAGTATAAGCTAGGGGTAGATGGCTAGGGATCGAGATAAGTACATCTTGCTCGAAGTGAATAAAACCATATTTTTATTATAATTTGATGGAATATATGAAACATAAAATCTGAATAAAAAATATACTTACATATGTTTTAGAAGTCTGGTCGTCTACTAGCTTTCCATCCTTCTTCCGTTTATGGGTGAGCTCGAAGATCTCGGGGAAGTCGATGGTATTCATATCTCTATCTATCGTGGGTGCCTCCTGGCACTATAAAAGTTTAAGTAATTAAAAAAAAATATGAATATTAAAAATTATACTTAAATAGACTACATTATACGTACCATCCGTAAAAAATGCTCGACAATCGGGTTGGATCCACCCGTATAGAGACCAGCCTTAGCACTGGCCGCATTCGCCTTCTCCGACCGAACTTGTAGTTAGGAGTGGCCATCTTCTCCTTCATCTACTAATAACAGAGCCACTTATTTGTGGTTATCCACAAATATATGGTTTACAACAAATTCAAGTGGAGTCGGTCTAGTATAACTCGATCCCATAACTTTATGTTGGAATTAATCTCATGTTTGAGTGTTCCAATATTTGATTCTTTATTTATTGACTTTACACATATATTGTGTTAGCTCAACTGGTAAGCGTGGTAGAAGGTTTTATTAGTGGGGTAGGTTTAAATTCCACAATCATTATTTAATTTTTATCAACATTTCATGGAGAAATTCCTTCGGTAGCTCAAATGCAGGCAAAAGGGCACAAAGTGGTTGGGCACGGAGTAGGAAAGATATGATTACAAGTTTCTCTAAAGATAGCCTCACGTTAATCCATGAGTAGCAACTCACTGTTCAGTTTTGTAATTAATTAACCAAATAATGGTTGCTCTCTATAGTCTCTCCATAGTGCTTTATGCATTAGTGAGCGCTTATTTTTAGTTCCATTGGTCCATCGCTTTATCCGACAAAAGAGGTGATAAAGTGTCACATCTCGTGCCCGGTTGATTTGGGCACGAGTTGGGACGTCCATCCTACGTCATAGTGTCGGAAGTAGTTAGTTATTCAAAACATTAATAATCGCCAAATACATATAAGAATTGATCTTTGCTCAATCATAACGAGAATATAAAGACAGAAACAAAAACCCACACACGCACCCACGATCATCACATCCACTAAGGTAGTTTGAGTACATCATACAGATCAACTCCGGAGTCAAATTTGGTAAATAATCTCATAAACATGATACATCTGAATATAACCTAATATGTCTTCTGGATCCTCCTCCGAGCCAGGTGCTAATATCTATGCCTAATATGTCATCAATCTGTCAGGATTGGAGCAAAGTACAATACAGAACATGTAATAAAGTGAGTAAACAATATAATAAACATAATATGAAAATAAATGTGAACAATATGCACAAGATATGGAAATACAACAAGTAACTAATATGATTAAAATACATGTTTCAACATATAGACAGCTAAGGGTAAATTCAGGTTCACCGCACATGAAATGTACGATAGCTATCAGTCACGTAAGACCATGGAAGAAGTCGGGGTAGTCCACATGTCTACTCGAATATTTTCTCTTCCGTTTTCTCTTCCGACACGATATCACGAAGAAGTCACGAATCAATAGTCACGACATAAATCCGTGTGTGTCACGAATATGCCAATGAAGGAAAAGATATATAATAATGCACCGCAAAGAGTAGAGTATTTCCCTCTGTCCAAGATTGGTAGTTGCACTAGATCCACCTATAAAATATTACATTATTAGTTCCAATACTGGAAATTTATATTCTAATTTCTAAACCCTAAAATCCAATATGATTCCTTGTCTTGGAAATATTCTAGAATACTTAGATATTAAGCTTCACTAATTCTTTGAAATTCTAATTCTAGATTTAACCCAAAAAATTGTAAATAAACTCAAGAATCCTATTTTATCCATTAACCATGTGATCTCTATACCAAATTCTTTATTTATGAATTTATTCATCCTCCCTGGCCCACTGAACTCTGTCTATTATTTATTATGTATAATTCTGCATAAGCTATTGGCCAAAAATTGACCCACTAAAAAAAATTCATTAATCACTCCAATCGGAAACTGGCCTGAGCCCGCAGATTAAAATCTATAACCTACAACTACTGGGCTGATACTACATATAATCCAATTTCAGAATTTTATCCCAAAGGCTTAGGCCCACAAGAACAAAGACTAGTGTATTAACCATTTATGGCCCAAATGAATATTTTCTTTAATTAACTCAGCCCAGATGAATCCCACTAAGTTAGTTAGAGCCCACCAGAAACCTAAAGTCTCTGATTCATTAAACATCATATATCCCCCATATAATTCACTCTCTTCCTAAGAGAGAGAAAGATCTAAATCAAGAAAGGATAGGAAAGGAAAGGAAAAAGAGGGAGTTGAGAGAAGGATACTCATCTCTGAGCGAGTTAATCGAGGTGAGGAAAGGAGGAGGAGGTCCTCAGGTTCTGAACCATTGGGGTCCGGTGCTCGATCGACCGAGTGTCACGACCCACCCGCGGATTATCGGGACACAAGTACATGGTACGTCCAGCCTACGTCGCAACATCGACAGTAGTACGCTGTCTAGACCTTAATATAATCATACTAATACAACTAGTTTTATCATGTAATCAATCATAATATTCTAAAGGAAGAATGAATAAGGAAGATAATCCAAACAATAATCTAAAATAAATAAAACTAAGACGTGGCACTGAGATAGAGGAATACTAGCCTAGATCTCACCAGAGGTCACCACTAGGTCCACCGTGCAAAAGCAATCTTAACTATATCCTCATCTAAAGGTCCAAGTGTGGCAATGCTTCCTAATATTTGTCAATATATCTAGTCAGAAGCGGAGCAAGTACTATTACAACCATGAAAATACACAATGCATGCATAAATCTATTATGATAGAAACTGTATAGGTAAGGAACTTATATAAAGGAAATAAGAAGAGACAAATAGAGCATGGAACTATAAATATGAAATTGGCAGCAATAAGCAGATAATAAGAAGAAATGGCAATATGAAAATAGAGAATAAGAAGAACTAACAACATATAACTAAATAAAGTAGAGCATGTATCACAGGATCTGACAACTGAATATACCGTGTGACCTAGAATACAATATTTGACATGTGGGGGCTAGGCTGAATCTGGCATGACGTACGTGTGGTGTATGCCTGCTATCTATCAACTAGAATTTACCACATGTCTACTAATGTATTCTCCCACCAGACACCCTTTTATAAGATCATGGAAGACCAGTAATCACAGATATGAAACAAGGTCAAACTCACAAATAGATAGTCACTACTCTCAAAGAACGGATAATCATGAACCATGATACGGATACGCATATGTCACGAATACGGATAATCTCAAATCATAACACGGAGCTCAATGAATCATGACACGATAACTCACATCATAACTCATGGCATCATGCATCAAAACTCGGATAATCATGATATCACAACATGCTTTTAACTCAATCATGAATCACAATAACCCATCATTGTGCACAATATCATAGTGTCAAGACAACAAATAAGAAAGAGATAATAACATTTATTATGTAAAGGTATGTTCATAATTGTAAAATACTTGACTGTAGTCCACAACCGGTGATACAAGTCAAATACTGAAACAGAGTCCAAGTAACCTATAATATGAGTTTATAGTGTCAATAGGTATTTGGAATCACAAATAAACTTAACTAGGCTTGTTCTAGGTTTTTAGGTCAAAACTAGGTCATTTGGGTCAAACTAGTCAATTACCTAGTTTTGGTTTCCAAATTATCGCCTTGGTTGGCCTATATAGCTATACTAGTTAGTATCAAGTCACTTCTAGATTTTCTAGGTCATATATATATATATATATATATATATATATATATATATATATATATATTAGTCTATTTAATTATTACCTTAACTAATACCTAGTACTTTAACTCATAACTAGACCACTACTTAATATCTAACAACAATAATTATAGTACTACCCAACTAGTATCTTATAGTACCCCAACTATATATATATATATATATATATATATATATATATATATATATATATATATATAATATATATATATTGGAAGGGATCAAATCTACCCTATTTTTTGTCCACCCCAAGCATCCTCTATATTCACACATTGGATGGGCTTTAAGTCATCTAATCTTAACCTTGATTTATCAACGTTTAAAATTAGATGACTTAAAGCCCATTCAACGGTATTAACATGGGGGATGCTTGGGGTGGACAAAAAAGGGGGTGGATTATGATATATATATATATATATATATATATATATATATATTGACATTGACATACTACCCCAAGATACTCGAGCACCATGGTACCACATGTGAATAATACGTGATATCAAGTATTATACTATATATATATATATATATATATATATATATATATATATATATATATATATATATATATATTGACATTGACATTGACATTGACACACTACTCCAAGATACTCGAGTACCATGGTACCACATGTGAATAATATGTGATATCAAGGTATCATACTACCTCACACTTAACCCTCAAACAAAACTACCCTTACCCATGATACACCTGAACATACCTAGCCCTCACACTTATTCCAAGCTCAGACTTAGTTTCCCCCCTCCCTTATACCTATCTACTATATTTGCATTACCCATATTAGTGCAGTCCATCCAGACCCCTTATCTCACACTTGTACTGATCATAAAGTATACACAGACATACGTATGCACTGACTTAGTCACTGATACACACTGGATTGACACCCGCACTGCAAACATCCCCCCCCCCAAGGTACCCCCTCTAAACTATTTAGATACCCCTCACTGACACTTAATATCGAAATAGTTAAACCACCTGACCCTTACAATAACCCACCTCTGTACATATTCATACTGTCGTACTCATACTATTAACTTGGTATCTGTCTCTACACTAACACATATCACTCTCTCACATACACACATGTTTTCCTCACTATTTTCTTCACATAATTTCTGATACACTTGCTAAACAACCCATTGTGCACTCACTCCTATTGACACTTGTGCCACTCAAATCCGATCCAAACACCCTCCCTACACTCATAATACCCTCACTCTTAATGCTACACTAACGCCTATTGTCACGACCCGCACCCGGTAGTTCGGGCACGAGTACGTGGGTACGTCCAGCCTACGCCGCAGAGTCGGCGGTAGTACGCTGTCTAGGTCAATCCATCTAACTAGTCTAACTCATTCACAATTTAACATAGGCAAGATAATAATGAGAATAAAAACTTAAATTTTGCAACTGAAATGAATGTGACAACAATTTCAAATGTTTAATACAGGAATTTCAAATGAAATCGGGGACAAACCCGATAAATAAGATAAGAAATAGAAATAAAAGATAGCTGCTACTAGCTACTCAGCAGCAGGGGTCTCCTGTGTGGGTTCTGGCTCCTCATAGGTATCATCAGTACCCTCATAAAGACCATAATAGGTAGGGGCAAGATCCTCATCATCGCCTAAATCAACAGATCCAGTCAGGAAAGGAGCAGAGTACACAGTGCACAACAAGGTTAAACTAAATAATTATGACAATTAGTTATTGAATATCATGTTAAGGAAATTGCATAGAGAATGTCAATATCTCAGAGTCACAACTATAAACAGGAATATGAGAAAACAGAAGTAAATGAGCAGAGTGAAACTATCACAGTCAGCAAGAAAGATAACATGACTAGAAACTATCTGTATGAAACTTGTGTTTGTTTTTAGAATACTTAGTTGGCATGTAGGGGTTTATAAGGCTAATCCGGCCGTCATGGACGGCTATTATTCATGATTAATCAAGATCCGGCTGAGGGACAGTCGTGTACCAACAGCTATTATTCACGGCAAGGGGAAGGGTAAACTACATGCCTTTCAGTATTCTCCCACCCGACATGAAAAATAAGACATGAATTCCAATATTCAAGACATGAAAATCCAGCATTTCTAACACTAGGTGTAATCATCCAGGGTACTAGTAAAGCAGGGAATTAATTATCACAATATATAGATTTAACTTGAAGTGCAGGTACTTGCCTGTTGTTTGGATCTGTTTAATTTGGTTCTTGGGAGAAATTTCCACAGATGAGTCCAAAAGCTGAAATAGACATTACCATCATGCTCAGAAGATGTCAAATAGCTAGAAACGCCTGTCCTTGGGTCCAATTTGGAGACAAGGGCAAAACGGTAATTTCGGGTCAGAACGGGGTCCGCCGGTGGGCCCGCTTTGCACCGAAAAACGTGTCCAGGTCAACGGTCTCCAAATTCACCAAACTTAGTGTCAACAGGTCAGGAACGCTGATACGAACCCAACGGAACTTCCAGATTTGAATTCCGATGAGCCGAACACAAAATCGCCCGTCGAGCGGGGCCTGTGGGGCCCGCGACACGCGATTTCGTCAACGTTCTCAGAATCGAACCAAACTTGACCCACAGGACCAGCGTATCGCTACGAGTCCGATGGCGCAAGTTTCGTCTCGATCTGACGAGTGTACAAGAAGTTAGGGTGAATTACAAAAATTGCGGATACGGGGCGATGTCCGCGGATACGCGTTGATTCCGGTGTGCACGCACACCCGAATCAGCTTCCGCGAAGTCTCACACGTCCGTATCGACGCTGCGCACGTGTCTGTGAAGACCGCGCGCGACCAAGTCGTCCCGTTTGGCGGGGCGTACTCAGTTCCGGGGTGAAACAGGGTCTGGTTTTTCCTGTTTTTGGATCGCGGTGTGCGATCACCACAGGACGCGGTGCCCCGAACAGTTTGTCCGGACACCGAGAGGGTCACACAGGCTTCACAACGCAATTTGCAGAATTGAAAACGGAGCTACGAGGCGAAAGTTACACATACCTGAAGGGGACCCGAAAACAGGGTCGAAAACGTGTCCGAGTCGTGTCCGACACAGTGTCCTGTGTCCGACACAGGAACAGTGATTAGGGCTAGGGTTTCGGCGGCACACGGCGGAGGGAGGCCGGAGAGACGCCGGAGAGGGCCGGGGATGGCTCGCCGAGGGACGGCGCGTCGGTTGGCGGCGACGGCGGCGGCTCAGGGCGGCGGCCGGAGGCTGCGGCTGCTGCTGTGTGCTGCTGCTGCGGCTGCGGTTCGTCGACGGCGGCGGCGCCGAGGGAGGAGAGAGGGGGAAAGAGTCGTCGGCGGTCGGCGGGTCACGGCGAGGAGCGAGGCGGCTGCGGCGCGTGGTGGCGGAGGCGGTGGCTAGGGTTAGGGCGAGGGAGTGGGGTATAAATAGGGGGAGTAGGCGGTTGCGGGGGGCCGGCCAAGGCGGGGGGCGAGGGGGACGTGGGCCGCGGGGAGCGGCGCACCGCGCGGGGGGGGCGCTGCGCGCGGAGGGCGGCCGGGGAAGTCGGGGATCGTGGGGGCTCAGTCGGCGGGTCGGGTTGCTGCGGCGGGTCGGGTTGCTGCGGCGGGTCGGGTTCGGTTGAACCCGACCCGACCCAAGGAACGGGTGGGCTGGGCTACGGGCCAGGCCGCGGCCCAACGGGCCGCGGGCCAAAAAGAAAAAAAATAAAAAAATAAAAATAAAATAGATAAATAATAAATAAATAAATAAATAAATAAATAAATAAATAAATAATTAATTAATTTAATTAATTAATTAGAAAATTATTTTTAGGCATTTAAAAATAGCTCTGAGGCCCAGAAAAATCCAGAAAAATTACCCTAAGTCCAATTTTCTATTTTACACCCAAAAATGTTATTTTCATGACATTTTAATATTATTTATTGCCAATTAAAAATCATTTATAAATTAAAAGCCTTGATTTTAATTACAAAAAATTCACAGAAAATTCCAAAAAATTGGGAAAAATCCAAGATTTAATAATTTGAAAATTCAGGGGGGTTTACAACCTACCCAACTTATAAAAATTTTGTCCTCGAAATTTAAGAATAACAGGGCACGAAAAGAAAAGGCCGAAAAAATAAAAATACACCTCAGGGTTCAAAAAGATAGGGGTATCGCTCTCTAATCTCGTCTTCTCGCTCCCAGGTGGATTCGCCGGGAGAATGGTGCTTCCAAGCTACGCGAACCAGGGAGATGACCTGGTTCCGTAGAACTTTCTCCGAGCGATCCAGGATCTCCACGGGTTGCTCTTGGTAAGTCAAACTTGGGCCTACTTCGAGCTCTGAGTGATCCAAAATGTGGCTGGGGTCTGACACATACTTCCTCAGCTGTGACACGTGGAAGACGTTATGGACTCCTTCCAGAGAGGGTGGCAATGCCAGACGGTATGCCACTTCTCCGATTTTCTCCTGAATGCCAAAAGGTCCAATGAATCTTGGGCTGAGTTTTTCACTCCTTCCGAACCTAATGGTGCCACGTGTCGGAGAAATCTTTAAGAACACCAGCTCTCCAACCTTAAAATAGAGTCATAATCAAGTCTTAGTTCCATAATCAAAATGTTTAAATTGACTTGAATTTTATAAATTTAATTACCTCAAATTCTAAGGGCCTTCGGTGGCTATTTGCCCAATGTCGTTGCCTGTCTTGAGCCACTCGAAGTCTGTCCCTTATTTGCTTTACCTTCTCAGCTGAATCGATCACCATCTCTGGTCCCAGCAGGGCTCTTTCCCCAACGTCGTCCCATGATAGCGGGGTACGACATCTTCGTCCATACAGAGCTTCAAATGGAGTCATCTCGATGCTGACTTGATAACTGTTATTATAAGAGAACTCCACCAGATGTAGGTAGTCTTCCCAGGATCCTCCAAAATCCAGAACACATGTACGGAGCATATCTTCAAGTGTCTGGATGGTACGTTCCGATTGTCCATCGGTTTGGGGATGATAAGCTGTGCTGAATTTGAGTTGAGTCTCCAAGCTGGCTTGTAAGCTCTTCCAGAAGTGAGAGGTGAATCTTGAATCTCTGTCGGAGACAATACTTACTGGAACTCCATGCAGCCTAACAATATGTCTGATATATAACTCTGCCAGCTTCTCTGTAGATAGCCCTACCTTGAAAGGTAGAAAATGTGCAGACTTGGTCAGTCTATCTACTATCACCCAGATTGCATCCTTTCCACTAGGTGTCCTTGGAAGTCCGGAAACAAAATCCATTGTGATATGTTCCCACTTCCACTCCGGAATGGGTAGTGGTTGAAGCAATCCTCCAGGTCTTTGTCTTTCTGCCTTGACCTGCTGGCACACTAAACAACGAGACACGAACCTGGCTACTTCTCTTTTCATGCCATGCCACCAAACATGCGTCCTCAGGTCCTTGTACATCTTGTTGGCTCCTGGATGTATGGAGTACTGCGATCTGTGCGCCTCTTGCATAATTTCTTCTCTTATGTCTCCTTGAGGTACACATAATCTATCGCCATGTCTCAGCGATCCATCTTCATGAATTCTGAATTCTTCTACTAGTCCAGCTTACACTTGACCTCGAAGGCTTTGCAGGCCTTCGTCCTAAAACTGAGTCTCCTTGATCTTGTCCATTAGAGTAGACTGAATCTGCAAGTTCATCATTTGGCCTTCTTTTCCTGGGATAATTACTTCAATACCTAAACTTTCCAAGTCCTCCAGCAGGTGTCTGTCCATAGTCAAGTACATCGCCATAGGATACCTGCTTTTAGAGCATCAGCAACTACATTTGCCTTCCCAGGGTGATATTGAAGAGTGATATCAAAGTCTTTCATTAGTTCCAGCCACCTTCTTTGCCTCATGTTTAGCTCTTTCTGAGTGAAGATATATTTTAGACTCTTATGGTCTGTAAATATTTCCACCCTTTCCCCATAAAGGTAATGCTTCCAAAGTTTAAGAGCAAAAATGACAGCTGCCAATTCTAAATCATGGGTTGGATAATTCTTTTCATGTGGTCGAAGCTGTCTAGAGGCATATGCTATTACTTTCTTATTCTGCTCCAATACACAACCTAGACCTTTTCCAGAAGCATCACTATAAATAGCGAAACCTCCGGTTCCAGAAGGTAAGGTCAGAATAGGGGCAGTAGTCAGTCTTTTCTTCAATTCCTCAAAAGCATGCTGACATTCATCAGTCCAGGTGAACTCTTCATCTTTTCTTGTTAATTTTGTCATGGGTTCAGCAATCCTAGCAAAGTCCTTCACAAACTTCCGATAGTAGCCGGCTAGTCCCAGGAAGCTTCTAATCTCTGCTACAGAGTCTGGAGTGGGCCAGGATTCTACTGCCGCTATTTTCTTAGGATCTACTGCTATTCCATCTCCAGTCACAACATGTCCCAAGAATTCTACTTTGTCTAGGAAGAAAGCACATTTAGACAATTTTCCATAAAGCTTTTCCTTCCTCAAAGTCTCCAATGCTAGCCTCAAATGTTCTTCATGTTCTTCGGGGGTCTTGGAGTAGATCAAAATATCGTCAATAAAGACCACTACAAATTTGTCTAGGTATGGCTGGAAAACTCTGTTCATTAAGTTCATAAAAACTGCTGGAGCATTCGTCAACCCGAACGGCATCACTAAGAATTCGTAATGTCCGTTCCGGGTATTGAAAGCAGTTTTAGGAATGTCTTCCTTTCTCACCCTTACTTGGTGGTAACCAGACCTTAAATCAATCTTTGAAAACACCCGAGCTCCACTCAACTGATCAAATAAGTCATCTATCCTGGGCAGGGGATACTTATTCTTAATTGTTAAGGCATTTAAGGCCCTATAGTCAATACACATTCTGAATGTTCCGTCCTTCTTGGGCACAAATAGTACTGGAGCTCCCCAAGGTGAGACACTAGACCTAATGAAACCTTTGTCTTCTAGCTCTTTGATTTGTTCATTTAGTTCTATTATCTCATTCTTGTTGATTCTGTAGGGGTTCTGAGATACTGGTGCTGCTCCTGGCACTAAGTCAATGGAGAATTCAACTTCTCGGTCTGGGGGTAAGCCTGGGAGATCCTCAGGAAAGACATCAAGGTATTCAGAGATGATAGGTGGCAATTCTTCTGTTACTAGGGCTCCACAAATTATGTTATTACCCATTTCTCTAGAACCTCTAGCAAATTCAAATTCTGGCTTGCCAGGGGGTCTGAAGATTACACTGCCTCTGTGACAGTCTATTGTGGCATGATGTTGACTTAACCAATCCATACCCAGTATAATGTCAAAACTGGGCACTGGCATTACAAGTAGTCTAGCATACAGGTCTCTTCCACATAATGTAATAGGACAATTGTTACAGGCATCACTAACCGGGATGATTCCTCCACCGGTAATGATCTTATAACAATTCCTAAGGGGTTTAGTGATTAAGTTATGCTTCATAAGGAAATCTACTGACATGAATGAATGAGAAGCTCCAGAGTCAAATAAAGTAATAGCTGGTATTGAATTTATAAGCACAGAACCTGTGATCACGTCAGCTGTGGCTTCCGCTTCTTCCAGAGTCATTACATAAGCACGGCCTTGCTGCGGTGCACCCCTCTGTTGTTGCTGTTGGTGCTGAGCAAAGCGTTATTGTTGAGTTGGAAGCGGAGGTCCCCTCTGTTGTGCTGCTGGGGCCCTGGTCTGGGCTGGAGCCTTTGGTGCAGCTGGACGTCCTTGAGCAACAGGACAGTCCCTCAATTGATGTGCTGGGGAACCACAATAGAGGCAAGCACCTAGCCTCTTTCTACAGTCTTGCCAAGTGTGGCCTGGTTTTTGGCAATAGTTGCAAGGGAGAGCTCGTTGGTTCTGTCCTTGAGCCTGGGGTGCTGGAGCTCGAGGGGGAGGACGCTGATTTTGCTGCGGGGCCCTCTGCTGTTGTTGTTGTTGAAAAGGGCGTTTGTTGGGTCCCGTATTTCCGGTATCTCTTTCTCGTTTCAGTTTGTGCCCCATATCTCTCTCGACGCCTTGTGCCACGCTCAGGATTTCCTCATAGGTACGAGCTCGGCTGGTGGTGACAGCGAGACGAATATCCGGAGATAGCCCCTTCTTGAATCTACGGGCTCTGTCCTCCGGGGTACGAACCATGTACTCCGCAAAGTGGCTTAACCTGCTAAATTCAGCAGTATATTCATCAACAGTCATGTTACCTTGTTCCAGTCTCTCGAATTGGCTTTCGAGAGCTTCCCGAGCCACTTCGGGATAAAATTTCTCCTTGAATAGCCTCTTGAAGTCCTCCCAGGTGACGTCATGAGCAGATAGTTGGGGTTCATCTCTGAACCAGGTTCGAGCAATGTCGAACAGTTGCAGGCTTGCGGACTCTACTTTGAGGTCATCAGGGACCCGGGCAGTCTTCAGGAGTCTCTCGACATTCTCTATCCATTCATCGGCATAGAGAATGCCCTCAGTTCCATAGAATTCCAGAGGCCTAAGGTTCTTGAAGTCTTTGGCACTCCCTGGCCTCTTGAATGGCGACTCCTGGGACTTAATAGCTTCTGAAAGGCTGGTCCGCAGAAGTGCAGTTTGTTCTTTCTGGGATTCCACTAATCCCTGGAACACTCCTATTAGCTGTGCCCCATCTAAGGTAACTGCCGGAACAGATGGGGGCGGCGGGAGTGCAAGAGTCTCGGGCACATTCGGCTCAGCTGGTTCTGATGTGCCTCCTACTGTGTTCCTGGTCTGGACCATTCTGTAAGATTAAGGGATAGGAAGATCAGAATAGAAATACTTGGAAATCAAAGGCGATAGAAAAAAATGAGCAGCAATGATATCAAGAGTTGAAATAAGGACGCTATACTGTGAATGAGCTTTTCCTAGAATCCTCAATTTTATTCCATACCCTGTCCTAGGGTATTACCCTATTTTAGGATAGGACCTGCATGGGCCACCATAAAAATGTGTCACGACCCGCACCCGGTAGTTCGGGCACGAGTACGTGGGTACGTCCAGCCTACGCCGCAGAGTCGGCGGTAGTACGCTGTCTAGGTCAATCCATCTAACTAGTCTAACTCATTCACAATTTAACATAGGCAAGATAATAATGAGAATAGAAACTTAAATTTTTCAACTGAAATGAATGTGACAACAATTTCAAATGTTTAATACAGGAATTTCAAATGAAATCGGGGACAAACCCGATAAATAAGATAAGAAATAGAAATAAAAGATAGCTGCTACTAGCTACTCAGCAGCAGGGGTCTCCTGTGTGGGTTCTGGCTCCTCATAGGTATCATCAGTACCCTCATAAGGACCATAATAGGTAGGGGCAAGATCCTCATCATCGCCTAAATTAACAGATCCAGTCAGGAAAGGAGCAGAGTACACAGCGCACAACAAGGTTAAACTAAATAATTATGACAATTAGTTATTGAATATCATGTTAAGGAAATTGCATAGAGAATGTCAATATCTCAGAGTCACAACTATAAACAGGAATATGAGAAAACAGAAGTAAATGAGCAGAGTGAAACTATCACAGTCAGCAAGAAAGATAACATGACTAGAAACTATCTGTATGAAACTTGTGTTTGTTTTTAGAATACTTAGTTGGCATGTAGGGGTTTATAAGGCTAATCCGGCCGTCATGGACGGCTATTATTCACGATTAATCAAGATCCGGCTGAGGGACAGTCGTGTACCAACAGCTATTATTCACGGCAAGGGGAAGGGTAAACTACATGCCTTTCAGTATTCTCCCACCCGACATGAAAAACAAGACATGAATTCCAATATTCAAGACATGAAAATCTAGCATTTCTAACACTAGGTGTAATCATCCAGGGTACTAATAAAGCAGGGAATTAATTATCACAATATATAGATTTAACTTGAAGTGCAGGTACTTGCCTGTTGTTTGGATCTGTTTAATTTGGTTCTTGGGAGAAATTTCCACAGATGAGTCCAAAGGCTGAAATAGACATTACCATCATGCTCAGAAGATGTCAAATAGCTAGAAACGCCTGTCCTTGGGTCCAATTTGGAGACAAGGGCAAAACGGTAATTTCGGGTCAGAACGGGGTCCGCCGGTGGGCCCGCTTTGCACCGAAAAACGTGTCCAGGTCAACGGTCTCCAAATTCACCAAACTTAGTGTCAACAGGTCAGGAACGCTGATACGAACCCAACGGAACTTCCAGATTTGAATTCCGATGAGCCGAACACAAAATCGCCCGTCGAGCTGGGCCTGTGGGGCCCGCGACACGCGATTTCGTCAACGTTCTCAGAATCGAACCAAACTTGACCCACAGGACCAGCGTATCGCTACGAGTCCGATGGCGCAAGTTTCGTCTCGATCTGACGAGTGTACAAGAAGTTAGGGTGAATTACAGAAATTGCGGATACGGGGCGATGTCCGCGGATACGCGTTGATTTCGGTGTGCACGCACACCCGAATCAGCTTCCGCGAAGTCTCACACATCCGTATCGACGCTGCGCACGTGTCTGTGAAGACCGCGCGCGACCAAGTCGTCCCGTTTGGCGGGGCGTACTCAGTTCCGGGGTGAAACAGGGTCTGGTTTTTCCTGTTTTTGGATCGCGGTGTGCGATCACCACAGGACGCGGTGCCCCGAACAGTTTGTCCGGACACCGAGAGGGTCACACAGGCTTCACAACGCAATTTGCAGAATTGAAAATGGAGCTACGAGGCGAAAGTTACACATACCTGAAGGGGACCCGAAAACAGGGTCGAAAACGTGTCCGAGTCGTGTCCGACACAGGAACAGTGATTAGGGCTAGGGTTTCGGCGGCACACGGCGGAGGGAGGCCGGAGAGACGCCGGAGAGGGCCGGGGATGGCTCGCCGAGGGGCGGCGCGTCGGTTGGCGGCGACGGCGGCGGCTCAGGGCGGCGGCCGGAGGCTGCGGCTGCTGCTGTGTGCTGCTGCTGCGGCTGCGGTTCGTCGACGGCGGCGGCGCCGAGGGAGGAGAGAGGGGGAAAGAGTCGTCGGCGGTCGGCGGGTCACGGCGAGGGGCGAGGCGGCTGCGGCGCGTGGTGGCGGAGGCGGTGGCTAGGGTTAGGGCGAGGGAGTGGGGTATAAATAGGGGGAGTAGGCGGTTGCGGGGGGCCGGCCAAGGCGGGGGCGAGGGGGACGTGGGCCGCGGGGAGCTCAGTCGGCGGGTCGGGTTGCTGCGGCGGGTCGGGTTGCTGCGGCGGGTCGGGTTCGGTTGAACCCGACCCGACCCAAGGAACGGGTGGGCTGGGCTACGGGCCAGGCCGCGGCCCAACGGGCCGCGGGCCAAAAAGAAAAAAAAGAAAAAAAGAAAAATAAAATAGATAAATAATAAATAAATAAATAAATAAATAAATAATTAATTAATTTAATTAATTAATTAGAAAATTGTTTTTAGGCATTTAAAAATAGCTCTGAGGCCCAGAAAAAACCAAAAAAATTACCCTAAGTCCAATTTTCTATTTTACACCCAAAAATGTTATTTTCATGACATTTTAATATTATTTATTGCCAATTAAAAATCATTTATAAATTAAAAGCCTTGATTTTAATTACAGAAAATTCACAGAAAATTCCAGAAAATTGGGAAAAATTCAAGATTTAATAATTTGAAAATTCAGGGGGGTTTACACCTATCCTTTACTGACACATCAAGCATAAGCTCACCATACACACAGGAACCTATACACACGCACATGCCCAATCTTCTTACACTCCAACACACGACCAAATACCCGAGACAGACTTAGTACCCCAAATTGCTGCTACCTTCAGTAGCAGCTATTGTTACTGAGCTTCTCCCCCAATATTGGCACAATGCACTGCAACTCATTGCAGTGCCAATACTGCAATCTTGCAGTCATCCAACACAGAATCCCCCATCCCTATGCTACATGCAACATCTGCCCACAAGCTCCTGCAGTCCCCTATTGAAACCTCTGCACCCAGACACAAAGATTCTACAGGTAACTCCCACTTCCATATTTCCTAGCACATCAACACCTATCCTCCCATAAGTACATACACTCTACTAGAACACCCTCTGCTGATATCTCACTTTGTGCAGGAACACATACGTATAACTCACTCTAATACGAACATTAATATACACTCTCTACCTGGAACATCATGCAGATAGATACCCTCTGCTTGCTTGCAAACACAGTTGTTGCACATAGTCCACTCTCACCTCCCATAATACTTCACTAAACTTCCCTTATCCAAGCCTCAAGTTGCCTGCAACCCTCTTACAACACTGTCAATTATGCTGCCAACAACTACCCTAAGCATGCTCATCAAGCCTACATCCCCTCTCGACCTGGACACCCTGAACAACAGGAACCCGAGCCTCATATCCCCTTAACACTGCTAAGTACTATCACTCTTCCCAACTCATACTTACTCTCTTCTAGTCTAAACACCTGACACACTCTATTATAACCAATTGCACCCACAATATCCATCTTTCCTTCACAACACTATCACTCCAACAAGCGCACACACACACACACACATTCTAATACACAACATCACCCACCCCCAAATGCTAGATACACTAACCCAACACTAACACTAATACACACAAGAACCCAACACCAACATGGCACTAAACAATTAATAATATAATCACCTAGAGTGCATCCTATGATACGCTCATGATACTCATGACACATAAGTGATACACCTACCAAATCATCTTGATACCTCTTCCTAAGATAATTAACATCACACCTACACACACACACACACACACACACACACACACACACACACACATATATATATATATATATATATATATATATATATATATATATATATATATATATAATATTGAGTATATGACACTAATGAGATACCAAAACAAGGAGAACACTAATCATAACCATGCGTATCATGGCGTATCATGATACGCATCTATGTATCCAATTATAGATACCATGACACTATCACAAACACCAATAGACACTAAATGTCCTATTGAGGACATGACACAAATACTTGGTGGACACAATTTTAAGTTTTTCCCAAATGGCCACAAAAATACCTAGAACTACTAAATTAAAGGCCTCTACTACCTAATTCTTCCTCCATAGGGTTGCACCTAGCCATGGGTGGATTCCTAAATATTTATTATGAATATTTACATACAAATTGAAATTATGAAAAATAATTTATACCTATTGGGAGTTGAAATCCTAATAAAATTCTTCTAATGGACACAATATAAGAAGTTGACACAATCTTTCTTAGCTAGCTCCTCTCTAATAGGTCCTCTTACATTCCAAAGCTTCTAGGCCTCCATGAAAATTTAAATAAAAGGGGATGAGCAGATTTGGTTGGGAGAAATTGGTAGGGATTGAAGGAATTTGGGGATTTAGGGTTTTGGGGAAGATGGAGGCTAATGATATGAATAAATGGAGGAACTGACCCTAATTAGAGCATGTCTCTTATATTAGGGTTAGGTTGATGCTATAGTGTCAAGTTTGACCCTCTCTATTTGTTATGAAAGAAATCTAATTAGTGAAGAAAAGCATCTAACTAATCAATAAGGAGAATATTCTATCCATGTCACTAATTAATTAATTCTAATTAACTAGAGTCATGATTAACACTAATTAGCACAATCAAACACTTAATAAATTCTAATTAGCTAGTATACTAAATAATACTAAATAATTCTAGACAACATAAATTAATTCTAAGCTAAATATTAATATATTATGATACAATATAATTAACAACATACAAAATTACCAACTACCCTTAAGGTAAAAAGTGGTTGTTACATTCCTACCACCTTTAAAAAAATTTATCCTCGAAATTTAAGGAAGACACTATTACAAGAAGGAGAGAGATTATCAGAAGATTATACGTTACCCCTCAAGGTAAATAAAATCCAAAAAATCCTTCATATCATGAAGAATATAAAGAAAACAAGAAAGATGGAAGATAAATAGAGAATACAGTCAACTATAAAAGTTCAGAAAGAGTTTGCTATGCACTCTCTAGAATATGAACAAGAACCTATAACCATCCATATCTTGGGTTCTAGGAGAAGGAACAAGAAGTACTCATATAGAGTGAGTCTCGTAGGATGTGAGAATTACCTATTTGTATAATACACTCAATGATCTCAAAACCTATACTTAGGTAATATCTATGTGTCTCATACTCCAATACCCTATGATAATTGACATGGATACTATACTTGGCACAAACACTAGTCATGTACTCATGACACTCAATGACCCACACTCATGTATTCTATTGATACACACTCACCATTATAGGATACTATCTATAGGATATCTATTCAAATTCCTAACTTTATCTACGTAAGATACTAGCTCCTATACATGATACTCCTCTTTTCTTACTGCCTAGAGCACATGCACTCATACTCCCAATGATACTCCCTGATACAAGATTGACATACTACATATATATTACTCATTCCAGTCTTGATATACCCAGGTCTCTTATACTCTCCAAGAACTCTTGGTGCACAAACACTAACTTCATAACTATATTGGACACATGCACCTAATAATCTAGGATACCAACTTGACACAATCCTACTCACTACTATACTATTGGTACTACACTATGAGTTATTTCTAGGTTTATATACTGACACCTAATGCTCATATACCCAACCTGGGAGCACTCATAGACTCACGAGTTACACCTATAACAATCACACTGATACTCAAACTTGACACAAATATATCTGTAAGTTACCAAGCTATTGCACTATCCATAGAACCTCAAGAACTAATGAAGTAAAGCTCTATAAGGAACTTAAATAGAGGAACTAGAGATGTCTCTATCCTGATCTAGTAGGAGTGATGGAACAGAATTATATGATAATAAGGTTTGAATGTATAGATGATAAGTTAAGAACCAATTTAAGATACAATATGATAATCATATACATCTATCCGAAATTATATTACCCAGAATTTTTGCTACGCCAGTAAGCATAGTTGCGATAAACTATAGAGTTCATAACTAAGGTATATATCTCTATGATCATGTTATCTAAAATTTTTACCATGTCAACCGGTATGGCTATAAGAAACCCTAAATTCTATAACTAAGATAAGTATATCCGAAATCAGGTCTCTACGTTTTTGTCACACCAGCTAGTATGACTGTGATAAACTCTAGACTCTATAACTCAAGCAGACGGTTATATTTCTTATTGTTTTCATCCAAATACGTCATCAGAATATACCTCAATTTAGTCCATAAAATTTATCTCGATACAAGAATTAAATTTTAACAACAAACATATGAAGGTGAATGAAAATAAATAAAATTAGATTTCAAAATAGTATTTATAGTAAGATTCTCAAGGGTTATCCCAGAAATCTTAATTTATGATTGAGTATTCTCCCATCTTAATATCCTATCACCGGCTCGTAGCAGTATGACTAAACCAAAGTACTACAACGATATCCCACCAGTTGCGAAGATAAGGTTGTCCGCCATTGCAAGTTTTGAATGTTGAAATAACAAACCAAGAAGTATAAAGTGATCCTAAACAAAAAATCTAAGTACAATATTTTGATCTGGGTAGTGACGATGGAGCTTGAGCGCGGTAGCGTCTCCTTTACTCCGTTGACGGTCTGATGAGGGAATAAGGATACTTTTTTCTTTTCTCTCTTCTAAGCTTGTGTGCACATACGTAGCTGGCCGGGGAGAGGGGTTTGTAGAGTATGCTAGCCTTGCTATTTATAGTTATCCTGCTGATGGGCTATAGATGCCGCGTATGCCTCTGTTTTGTGGCCTCATGGACTCCTTCAACAGAATACGGTTATAACTGCGGTCGCATACCATGGATAGGCTGTCACGTGGTCTTGGTTATGATATGTTATTGAGAAGATCTCAGGGTTGTTGCATGCGTAACTTGGTCAGCTGGACACATAGTCAACACTGATTGTGCAAAAAATTATCTTCGATTGTAACAGAAAAGATGCTGCAAGTCGAGAGCCGCATAACGTCGTGGCCGCATACGTGCTCTTATTGGCCTTGGTAGTTTGGACACTCTGGCCGCATAGTGACGAGGCCGCATGGGTATATAGCCGCATGCAAGCTCTCATATGGCCTTGGTCGGATGGACACTCTGGCCACATGATGATGAGGCCGCATGGGTATGTAGTTGTATTCAAGCTCTCGTCTGGCCTTAGTCGGATGGACACTCTGTTCACATAATAATGAGGTTGCATGACATGTAGCCACATATAAATGGGCACGTAGCGTGGCCCGTCTGTCATGGTCATCAATAAGTTGATGTGACCCTTTGTCTTTTTCTGAGCATCGTCTTCATGAATCTTGAATCATCTTAGTATTACGAGTGATGTGTCAGAGTTTGACAGTCATCAAATGCTGTGTTAGGAGATTTTATGCGGCCTCCCTGCTTTGTGGTTGTTCAGACTGCATATGGCTTCTCTGCGGCTTGGTTGTTCTTTTGAGGGGGGCATGACCTTTATGCAGCCTGCATAATTTTTATGCATCTACAAAACCCCCTTCAAAGTTTCCAAATGACGAGTTTAGAATAATTTGACAGAAGCATGGCCGAGCGCTATTGGCCACATATGAAGGACATGCCGCATAGTCTCGTTGCTGTATAGTTGTCTCTGACAGGCTGTCAGATCATTAAGTAAGGATATTTGCTTTGATACTTGTATGAATCTCTTAAGATTATGTGTCGTCAGTAGATAAAGTGGCTTAACTAACGAGGAGTTACCGCCAACCGTTGCTGTTGTGTGAATCGAGACGGGTTGGATTCAAACAGCCGTTGTCATCATCCCTTGTCGTATAGTCCCCCTTATATATATGGGGGAAGAGAGAGAGAGAAGTCTTTTTCTCTTTTAAACTTTCTTCTCTCTTTCCTCTTTTTTGCTGTTGCCATGGCTCTCAAGGTATTCTCCTCCGTTTCTGCTGCCAAGAAGGCCCCTAAGGGCAAGGGCAAGGGCAAGGGCAAGAGCAAGGCTAAGAGAAAGGGTCGTGTTGATGCGGCAGACCCTTCGCCCTCCGCCAACGTTCAGTTGCCGATCAAGGGTAGATTTTCTGGAGAAGATGTTCTAATTTTGGATACATCGACACATGTGCATGTTTGGATGCATAGATGCGTCTATGCACCAACTATTCACTACCACATGGTTGACCCGGCTGTATGCGTGCCTAGGCCGCATGACTGACTCAGTTACATGGCTGACTTTATGCTCTGACAAATAGAACCAGTAGCTCTTTCTTTGCTTTTTATGCCTTTGTTTTTCCTTTGAGCTTGGGATCTT
The DNA here is from genome assembly GCA_036927795.1 of Iris macrosiphon. Taxonomy (NCBI): domain Eukaryota; kingdom Viridiplantae; phylum Streptophyta; class Magnoliopsida; order Asparagales; family Iridaceae; genus Iris; species Iris macrosiphon. The sequence continues at coordinate 120,633,978 of JAYESA010000014.1, read as the reverse complement.
GACAATCCCTTAAATAGAATTTGCCTTCAGTTTCTTCTTAGCCGAAAGAAATAAAAGTTATTTTATTTGTTGTAATTATTTGTGTGAATTTGGATATCGTACCAAAGGTGATATGGACGTAGTATAATATCGCATTCTATTTAAGGATGTCTCATTGGGGGACTTTAGGTGGACCTATTATTTTTTGCGTACTGGAATACAAGTAGTAGGTTTGAGACAAGCCCTGCCAGAGGTAATATAGACGTGGCAAGTTTTGTAGACTTAACTCCGCTGGCGTACTTAGAGTTAAGTAAGTGTGATAAGTTGAGATAATAACTGATACCAGAGGTAATATGGACGTAATAATCGATAGCCAAACCCAAGAGGTTTGCTCAGAGGTAATATGGACATGACAAATACGGCCGAGGAAATATTAGGACAATAGTTCAGAGGTAGTATGGATTGAACTAGCGTCCGAGAAACTCGCCGAGGAGTGGTTTGCTTAGTGTGGTCTATCCGAGAATATAGATAGACCTGAGGGTTACTCCACTGGGAAGATTGTTAGGCAGACAGCTCAGAGGTAATATGGATATGGCTAGCGTCTAACGAGACTAATTTTTGAGTGTCTGCGGGAGTGTGCAGGTGAACCTGAGGATTGCTCCGCTGGGGAGATTTTGAGGGTCCATTATTTGTTGCGTATCCAGGACTCCTGAATACCAATAATTTCTTGTTGAGGAAAGGTTTTGTTGTGCATAAGGCACTTGCTGGGGATGAAGAACCAAGAGGGTAAAATCCTATCTGGGTTGCCCTGCTGGGGATAAGAGGAGTACAAGTATAGCTTAAACATAATTCTTTTTCAGGAACTTGTCGTTGATGGGCATCATGAGCAAGTCGCCATTGGGTTTTGCCAGTCGGTAGGCGCCGTTGGAGAATACAGATTCAACGACGAACGGGCCTTCCCATTTGGATTGGAACTTGTCGGCCGTCTTATGGGTCATAACTATCGACCTCCTTACTGTCAGGATGAGGTCACCCACTTGGTAGGTCCTCTTCTTAACCCATTTGTTGAAGGCTCCTGAGAGGCACACTTGGTACAGCTTAATGCACTATTGAGCTAAGAGGTATTTCTTGTCGAGAGCTTCCAACTCTTGTAGCCGTCGACGGTAATTGTCGTCGACCATTAGCCGGTTGGAGAGATCCACTCAAAGTGGAGGAATTTGGACCTCGAGGGGGAGGACCGCTTCGCTCCCGTAGACCAAAAAGAATGGCGTGCTACCAGTTGGCGTCCGGACCGTTGTGCGGTAGGTCCAAAGATATCCACCTAGCTTCTCATTCTAGTCGCACTTGTTAGATGACACAAACTTCTTAAGAAGGTTGATAATGGTTTTGTTGAATGCCTCAGCCAGACCATTTGTCGCTGGGTTGTAGGCAATTGAAGCTATATTTTGGATTCAATTTTTATCACAAAATTGAAAGAAAGCATGGCTTATAAACTGTTGACCGTTGTCATGAATGATCCTGCGAGGTAAGCCAAAGAGGTAGATAACGTGATATTTAAGGAAACTGATCACGTTAGATATTTTTACTTGTACTAGCAGAACGACTTTTGCCCATTTGGAGAATTAGTCTGTGATAGCCAGGATGAACCGGTGCCCCTTATACGAAGGTGGACTGATTGGTCCTATGATATCCATACCCTAGGCTTCAAACGGCCAAGACGCAATGGTCGGGTGTAGAAACTCCGAGAGTTGGTGGATGAAATCTGCGTGGATTTGGCATGTTTGATACTTCCTCGCGTAGTCAACGGCGTCTGCTACCATTTTCGGCCAATAGTAACCTATTCTTCGAAGACGGTCCAGTAGCTTGGGTCCGGGTTGATGGGCACCACAAACCCCATCGTGAACCTCGCGGAGAGTCTGTTTTGCTTCTGTATTTGATAGGCATCATAGCAGAAGACTGCCATAGGAGCGGCAATACAATATTTTGGTAGCCGTATCATAATAGAACCGGAGGAAATGTATTATGATGGAAGTGGTTTCCTTTGGGTTCTCGGGGATAATTCTATAGACTGCGTAGTCGATAAATGGGAGCCTCCAATCTCGGATGCTAGTTTCTGACTCTGCAATATAGCTTAGACACATGTAGTGGTTATTTTTTGGGCAGACTAGCTCTTGGCTGACCACGGTGATCAATTGGTTAGTGTTGGCAGGGACGGCCAAGGTAGCAGCAAGACCAGCAAGTGCGTCAGCCTCAATGTTTTGTAGTCGAGGGACGTGCTCTTTGAAGAATCCCTCGAAGGTGGAGATTATTCCAAGCGCGGCTTGGTGGTAGGGAATCAAGTCATCGTTCCGGACTTCGTACTCGCCTCGGACTTGATTGACTATTAGCTTGGAATCGTCATAGGCATCCAGGTAGTCAATACCCATTTTTTTGGCGAGTTGGAGACCAATGACGAGAGCGTTGTACTCTGCCACATTGTTGGAGCAAGGCTCTGTGAGGGAGTAAGCGCGGTTTATGACCAGATTGTACTTGAAAATCAGTACTATCCCGACGCCAGTAACGATATCGCCTTTGGACCCTGTTCTTGAAGCACCGTCGAAGAACATTCGCCAGACGGCTTCTGCGCTTGTGGTCAGGTTTGAGTTCGCGATCTCGTCTGGGATTTCTACATAAAGGTTTGAGGTTTTTAGAACTGGATGGGAAGCCAGGAAGTCGGCCAATGCTTGACCTTTGACCACCTTCTATGGAATAAATACCATGTCTTATGGTGACAGAAGTATCACCCATGTAGCTAAACGGGAGTTGAGTACCCCGGGTTTAGTTATAAGGACCCATAGGTGGTTGACCATGAGATCACATGGATCGTTTGTCCTGTCACGTAATATCAAGTTTTTTGGATAGCAAAGACTAGAGAAATGCACTCCTTCTCGACGGGATTGTATATGTGCTCCATATCGACCATCATCCTGCTAAGATAGTAGATGGCCTGCTCGTGACCTGTGTCACTCTTCTGGGCTAGCAGAACGTCAAGAGAGTGATCTATTGCTCATACATAGAGCAGAAAGGGCTTTCCTACTATAGGGGCTACCAGCACCGGAGGGTTCATGAGATATTTCTTGATGTCATTTAATGTCGACTGGCACTCTTCATCCCAAAAAAAAGAGACTCCCTTCTTCATGAGCTAGGTGAATGGTTGACAACATCCAGAGATTGATATGAACCTCCTGATGTATGTCAGTCTTCCTTGAAGGCCGCGAAGCTCTCTGAGGTTCTTTGGTGGGCGCATTTTAAGAATTATTTTGATCTTATCGGGGTCCACATGGATACCCTTCATAGTTATGACAAAACCCAGAAACTTGCTGCTGGAGACTCCCATGAAGGATTTGGTAGAATTCATCTTGAGCTGGTGCGCACGTATGAGGTTAAACACAGTCTTCAAGTCCTAGAGTTGATCATCTTTGGAGTGACTCTTGATGTCGATGTCATTAACGTAACACTTAATTGTCTTGCAGATGCTCACAGAAGATGGTGTTTATAGCTCGCTGGTGTGTAGCACCGGCGTTCTTCAGACCGAAGGGCATGACTGTGTAACAGTACACTCCTATTGGCGTTCGAAACCATGTATGCTTCTCGTCGTCAGGAGACATATTGATTTGATTGTATCATGAGAATCCATCAATGAAGGACATGCGCTCAAAGCTACAAGCATTATCGATCATTATATCTGTGATTGAAATGGGGAACTCGTCCTTAGGGCATATCATGTTTAGATCAAGGAAGTCAATATAGATCTTGATCTTTCAGTTCTATTTGAAGACGGGCACGATGATGGCAACACAATCTGGATGTTGTTCTTCGTGGACAAAGCCACTAGCTATCAGTTTCCTGACTTCAGCTTCGATGGCGTTCATGAAGTTCGGCCAGAACCGCCGTTGTTGCTGCTTGACAAGCTTAGAGTTTGACAAGATGTTTAGTTTGTGGGCTGCAATTTAGGGGTCTAGTCCTGACATATCTTTGTTACTCCAGGAAAAGATATCGATGTATTCTTTGACGAGATGTAGCAGGGATTCACGATCCTCATCAGTCAGACTCTTGCTGATGAAGATAGATTTAGGGGAGGATTTGTCACCCAGATTAACTTGTATGACTTCATCCTCAGTAGAAGGTGATCGTTGTTCGAATCACATCTTCCATTGAGCGTCTAGGCGTTGGGCCCATGGTTCTACTTCAACGAGTTCAGGTGGATCCTCGTTGTCTTACTCATGGTCAGTTGACACCATGTTGACAGACAACGTTTGTCTAAAGAGGTCTTCGATACTGGTGTCGGAGTCCCACATGGAGAATTCTGAAGAGTGTGACTGTGACTTATCTTCTTACTCCGAGGCTTCGGGGATTTATGGAGGTGTTACGTACCCCAGGCCATGCAAGGTCTTGTGTTAGTAATCGTCGGCTTTGCCTGCCGGAGCGGTGAGATGCAAGGGCAGTCGTCGACCTTTGCTGTTATTCAGACCTCGGTTGCTCTTAAGATCATAACTCATCTCCTGGATAAGGTGCTTATCTTGACAACTGAACCGAAAAAGTTATATTTTGTCGGTAATAGGTTCTGGCTCATGTTCCTCTGGGACGAAGGACTGGGGACATTCTACCCTACCGAAGATGATGGGATTGTCTCCCCTCCTCCTTGCTGGGACTGTAAAGTAAAAACTTTGGCTAGGGAGGATCTGGTTTACTACATAGGTAGTAGTTGCCTGTGTATGCAGGTGCACACCCAGACCGTGCTCCAGAAAATATAGTGCGTTGAGATGTGCAACATCCTAGTAGTTCAAAGATAGCTCTTTATTGATGAAATAAGGTATCTCATCTTATGGAATTACATCATTGAGAGAAGGGACGTTAGCATGACCGTCTACGTACTCTTTTAGTTCATCTTCCTCTAGTTTTGTCTCCAATACGAGCGAGGGATTTGGAGGCCTCCTACGAAGCTTGACCACCAAGGGTTCAAGGACATAAGATGATACTGGGTCCTTCTTCTGACTTGGCAGTCGTACCATCAGAGGTTGTGGTGCCTTCCTTTGTATCTTCACAATGAGGGGAGGGGTTGTATCACGAGCACATCCCTTGAGGTGGACCGTCAAAGGTTTGCCTAATATCGTACCAATTTCTGCTTCGTCATCAGCGTCATTCCCTCCTTCATCCTGGCTGACGTGTTTATACAAGAGTGAATCAGAGTAGTAGGCTTCTACCCCTTTGAAGGGGTCGACATCGGCGAACTCCGTCTTAACCGTGCCATGGTCGTCAACGTAATTTAGGTACTGGTACAGGGTTGACGGCACGATCATGTATTCGTATATCCATGGATGCCCCAGCAGGACATTGTAGGATACGTCAACGTCTATGACATAGCAAGTGACCTCTGTTTTTAAGTCGTCGATTTGGCATTTCAAGTAAATTTTGCCCAGAGGGTAGCTCCTCCCTGCGTTGAAGCCGCTGATGGTAGTATTGGTTGCAGCGAGCCGGTGCATAAAGATACCCAAGGTTTGAAGCAGATTTTGGGGGATGATGCTGATGGACGAACCAGGATCGATGTGCATTTGGTCCACCTTGATGGCGCCGATGTACCCTGTTTAATACAGAGGGTGATCATGCTTATTGTTCTTCAGCAATATTTCTTATTGCGAGAACATGATGCTAGGTATTGCCTCCATCACATTATTACAGTAGGGGCATGCCGCAGGATCTTCAGTTGATGGCTTGACTTGCGCCAAGTAAGTGTTGGCGTTCTACAATGCCTCACTCAGGGTGTCGCGAGTGTTCTTGGAGAGTCGGAGAAGCTCGAATAGAGACAACTTCACTGGAGTGTTGGCAAGCTGGGCCAAGATATTGAAGTTGTAGAGCTTCTCTAGCCCTTAAGACGTATCTTTGCGCAATGGTTTGTCGAAACGAGTTTCTTTCTGCTTCGACTTATCAACGGGTGGAGGTTGGGATGGGCCCAGATCCGATGTAGCAGGTGTAGTGAGTAAGACCGTTGGTAGAGCATCATTGTTGGGAGTACTACCATCTCGCTGGTAGGTAAGGCCTGATCTAGTCGCTCTTACCATAGCTTCTTCCAGGGTGGGGGACACCATAGGGCAAAACTTGGACTTCCTTCCTTTGGACTTGATGGCGGACGATGGTTTGGTCGCGAGATAGTGGAAGATTAAATACCTCTATGTCAGCCTTTAGGATTGGTACCACCCGGTCTTGGGCTTCCGTTGTCGAGAAGTTACCAAACTGGAGGGACACCGTGTTAGCGGCCACCATTTTGTTCTCAAAATCCAAGTTGAGGGCCTTAGAATCAAGTAGACGTTGGATGTAACGCTTCAGCGTATAGAAATCTTGCGTCGCATGATGGATGTACCGATGGTAGCGGCAGTACTTGGGGTTATTCATGTCTTCTGTCTCATCGGGGCACTTGATGTCGGGGAGGAGGAGCAAGTTCCCCTTCATCAGTACATCGAAGACTGCCACGACGTCATCATCCTCGAAAGAGTATGTCTCTTTCGGCTTTGGAGCCTCTGTCGGCCTCTGTTCGGCTTCTTGGCTATATTGGCAATAAGGGCCTGCTTTCCTTTGTCGTCGCTGATGACAGGAAAAAGCGTCCTTACAACAATAACAATAATTGCAGCAATAGTGGCCGCAACATGGTATCTACCCCGCAGTGACACTCTTCTTACCAAGCTTTTTGTCGGGCATTATCTGGGGTGGCTTTCGATTGGTTCTGCAGCCTCAAAGTAACTTATGTACTAACGAGGAGACATCTTTCCTTCGAATAGATTTAAGTTGAAGGGCTTGTATTTAGCTGGATAGGGCATGTCTCTCCACTCGAGGGGATATGGTTGTCGAATTCCGAGCTCGCGTAGTGAATCTCGATTACCCATTGAGTCCAAGTGGGCTCATAGTTCTCGTACCTCCCGTATTGCTTCACGAGCCTCATCTACTGCGGGAGGAGTAGATGATATGGGCCTGATGTGATCGCCATTGACGGGCGGACCGATGGCGTTTGAGTCTCCATTTTCTCCAGGATCTTGACTAGCTTGTCTCGAGGTTCTTGGTGGCTGTGAGGCCACGTTTGCCTTGATCTCCAGCATTGTCTGGGTCAAGGCTTGCATCGACGCACTGATAGTATGCATCATAGCCTCGAGAGTCTTGAGGCACTGTCGATCAGTGGGGCTCTCGTGATCATCCCATGTCATATACAATGCTCTTACGTGGGAGGATATAGATCGAACAATGGACGTCTCACTTTCTGCCTCGGACTCTTACAGCGAATAGTCCTCGGGAAAAACTTTAGTGCCACATCCTCTTCGGACTCAGAGAGAACATGACCCCCAGCGTAGAAAGATGCATCTTCCTGGTGAGGGTGACTACCCCCAGGGATCTCGACATCTGTTCCTTGGTAATCTATATTCCCTCGGAATGTCGGGTTGTCATGGATTTCTGGGGGATTGCTACCTCCAGCTTGCAGAATCACTATGGGTCATGAGGAAGAACCACCCCCAGCAGCTGATAGTTTCTTCTTGGAGCGGGTGCCCTAAAAAACTCCTTCTGTAGGTATATTGCTGCATGTCCTCTTTGTGCCAGCATTCTCGATACACTGGCCGAAAGCGAAGGGTTTGAGGCGATAGACTTCCAACCTCCCCTTGTGGAGGGAGACTTCCAAGCGGGATAGCACGAGGTGAAGGGAAGCTCCTCCACCTCTGGTAATTACACCTATTTTCTGGGATGCTGCCGGGTAGGTGCCTTTGGTTGCAGCCGTTGGAACGCTGACTGGTTGTTTGTTGGGACTGCTGTTTTAGCATAGCAGCAGTTAATGATGATGTTGGCACAGGGGTATCCTGAAGGGGATACCTTACATGCCATGGTTGCTTCCCTTGCTTTGTGTTTGTGGTTGATTATGTTACGCAAATCAAGCGAGGGTTGATCCACCTTTATACCCTTGTTATGAGCCCGATTAGACCGAGCACATGGGTGAGTAGGTGTCATCTTTGCTTCCTGTCTTGGAGTTCGTACAAGAACTCCCCCCAAGTCATAGATGAAAGAATTTCGAGACTGACCCTGTCCATTTGCAACTGCGGGTTGGACATATGGGTCGGTCTCGTATAACTTTTCGTCAGGGGCTCGCGTAACAGTTAGCGGAGCCTGTTGACGGCCGTCCGTATGAGCAGTTGCTTGAGCTTGGTGAGCTTACATTGCTATGGACTCTTTCGACCTAGCATACACCGGTACGTAGAATAAAGAGTCCAAATTCTTATCCTCCCCTTTCTCAGCAAGGCGCATGGAGTCAGCGCTGTGTGATATTCGGTCGAAGACAGAGGTTCTGCTACTATGCTGGACGCATGTGGTTATTTGCCTGCGGCAGACGATCGGTGCCGCATGTGGACTTTTTCCTGCAGTTGCCGACTTATGTGGCTTCTGCTGTGGACGCATGGAACATGTCTCAGCACCCGAACTTTTAGCATTATAGTATTTTCATTTGCCAGAGTTTGGACGTTGATCGCCTTTCCCGACTGCCGCATGGACATAGTCAGCCTAGGTGGACGCATGATGTGCGTCTGCGACAACAGGGAGAGAAGTGGGGAGCGCATGCTCCGTAGTTTGGTAAGGCGCAGCGGCCTTCGCTACCCATGTTTTGTGGATCTTTTTAGGCTTTGCTTGCCTTGGAGAAGGACTCGTGCTATCCCCGAAAAGCATGTTTTCGAATGCTTGTTGGTCGAAGCATACCACCGGCATCCTATGGGTTAAACCCAGCTTGGCCGCATCGGACTGCATCAATGTCTTCTCATCAGAGGAGAAGTTGGTCCCAGCAAAGTCGATATATTGTCCGCCATTGCAAGTTTTGAACGTTGAAATAACAAACAAAGAAGTATAAAGAGATCCTAAACAGAAAATCTAAGTACATTATTTTGATCTGGGTAGTGACGATGGAGCTTGAGTGAAGTAGCGTCTACTTTACTCTGTTGATGGTATGATAAGAAAATGAGGATGCTCTTTTCTCTCTCTCTCCTTAGCTTGTGTGCACGTACATATGCTATCCTTGCTATTTATAGCCATCCTGCGGACGGGCTATAGATGTCGCATATGCCTCTGTTTGGTGGCCGCATAGGACTCCTTCAACAGTATACGGTTGTAACTACGGTCGCATGCCACGGACAGGATGCCACGTGGTCATAGTTTTGTTGAAGATATCTCGGGGTTATTGCATGCATTACTTGGTCAGCTGGACACGTAGTCAGCACTGATTGTGTGAGAAATCATCTTCGGTTGTAACAGAAAAGATCCTACAAATTGAGAGCCGCATAACATTGTGGAAGTATACATGCTCTCGTTTGGCCTTGGTTGTTTGGGCACTCTGGCTGCATGATGACAAGGTCACATGGGTATATAGCCGCAAGCAAGCTCTCGTCTGGCCTTGGTCGGATGGATACTCTGGTCGCATGATGGTGCGGCCGCATGGGTATGTAGCTGCATGCAAGCTTCTGTCTGGCCTTGGTCGGATGGACACTCTGGCTGCATGATGACAAGGTCGAATGGGCATATAGTCGTATATAAATGGGCACGTGACGTAGCCAGTCTGTCGAGGCCATCAATGAGTTGATGTGACCCTTTGTCCTTTTTTGAGCCATCGTTCTTACCAATCTCAAAGAGTCTTAGTGTGGCGAGTGATGTGTCAGAGTCTAACAGTCATCTAATGTTATGTCAGGGGGTTTTATGTGGCCTTCCTGCGCTGTGGTTGTTCAGGCCGCATATGGCTTCTCTGCGGCTTGATTGTTCAGGCCGCAAATGGCTTCTCTGCGGCTTGGTTGTTCTTTTGAGGAGGCATGACATTTATGCGGCCTGCATAATTTTTCATTCTTCTACAAAGACATGTATGGGCCACCATAAAAATGTGTCACGATCCTCACCCGGATTATCGGGACATGAGTAAGTGGTACGTCCAACCTACGCCACAGCATCAGCGGTAGAATGCTGTCTAGACCTTAATGGAATTATACTAATACAACTAGTTCTATCATGTATTCAATCACAATATTCTAAAGAAAGAATGAATAAGGAAGATAATCCAAACAATCTAAAAAAACAAAACTAAGACATGGCACTAAGATAGAGGAATACTAGCCTAGATCTCACTAGAGGTCACCACTAGGTCTACTGTACAAAAGCAATCAACTATATCCTCGCATGAAGGTCCAAGTGTGGCAATGCTTCCTAATATTTGTTAACATATCCAGTCAGGAGGGAGCAAGTACTATTACAACCATAAAAATACACAATGAATGCATAAATCTATTATGATAGAAACTGTATAGGTAAGAAACTTATATAAAGGAAATAAAAAGATACAAGTTGAGAATAAAACTATAAATATGGAATTGGCAGCAAAAAGCAGATAATAAGAAGAACTAGTAATATGAAAACAGAGAATAAGAAGAATTAACAACATATAACTAAATGAAGTAGATCATGTATCACAGGATCTAACAACCGAATAAACTGTGTGACCTATAATACAATGTTTGACATAGGGGGCTAGGCTGAATCTGGCATGACGTACGTATGGTGCACGCATACTATCTATCAAATTGAATAGGGAAAATGGGATTTACCATATGTCTATTCGTGCATTCTCCCACCCGACACCCTCTCATATAATCATGGAAGACCAGTAATCACAGATATGGAACAAGATTAAACTCACAAATAGTCACTACTCTCAAGGAATGGATAATCATGAACCATGATATGGATAAACACATACCACGAATACAAATAGTCTCGTAGCACAACATTGAGCTCAATGAATCATGACACGATAACTCATATAATAACTCGTGGCATCACGCATCAAAACTCGGATAATCACGATGTCACAACATACTTTTAACTCAATCATGAATCACAATAACCCATCCTTGTGTAAAATATCATAGTGTCAAGACAACAATTAAGAAAGAGACAATATCATTTATCATGTAAATGTACGTTCATAATTGTAAAGTACTTGTCTGTGGTCTAGAGCCGGTGATACAAGTCAAATACTGAAAGAGAGTACAAGTAACCTATAATATGAGTTTACAGTGTCAATAAATGATTTGGAATCACAAATAAACTTAACTAGGGTTGTTCTAAGTTTCTAGGTCAAAACTAGGTCATTTGGGTCAAACTAGTCAATTACCTAGTTTTGGTTTCCAAATTATCTCCTTGGTTGGCCTATATAGCTATAATAGTTAGTATTAAGTCACTTCTAGGTTTTCTAGGTCATATCCGATATGATATGCAAAATATCACTAATATATATATATATATATATATATATATATATATATATATATATCTTATAGTATCTTAGTCAATTTAATTATTACCTTAACTAATACCTAGTACTTTAACTCATAACTAAACTTAATATCTAACATCAACACTTACATTACTATCACTACAACCCAACTAGTATCTTATAGTACCCCAACTATATATATATATATATATATATATATATATATATATATATATATATATATATATATATATATATATATATATATATTGACATTGACATACTACTCCAAGATACTCGAGTACCATGGTACCACATGTGAATAGCACGTGATACCAAGGTATCACACTACCTCACACTTAACCCTCAAACAACACTACCTTTACCCATGATACACCTGAACATACCTAGCCCTCACACTTACTCCAAGCTCAGACTTAGTTTTCCCCCTCCCTTACACCTATCTACTGCATCTGCATTACCCACATTAGTGCAGTCCATCCAGACCCCTTATCTCACACTTGTAGTGATCATAAAGTATACATAGACACATGTATGCACTAACTTAGTCACTGATACACACTGGATTGACACACACACTGCAAACACCCCCGCTCAAGGTACCCCCTCTAATCTATTTAGACACCCCTCACTGACACTTAATATCAAAACAGTTAAACCACCTAAGCCTTACAACAACCCACCTATGTACCTATCCATACTATCGTACTCATACTATTAACTTGGTATCTATCTCTACAGTAACACATATCACTCTCACATACACACATGTTTCCCTCACTATTTCCTTCACAAAATTTCTGATATATTTTTTAAACAACCCACTGTGCACTCACTCCTATTGACACTGGTTCCACTCAAACCCGATCCAAACACCCTCCCTACACTCATAATACCCTCACTCTTAATGCTAAACTAACCCCCATCATTCACTGAAACATCAAGCATAAGCACACCACACACAAATGAACCTATACAAACACACATGCCCAATCTTCTTACACTACAACACGACCAAATACCTGAGACAGACTTGGTACCCCATTTGCTGTTACCTTCAATAAAAGCTATTTCTACTGAGCTTTTTCCCCAATACTGGCACAGTGCCAAAACTGCAATCTTGTAGCCGCCAAATACAGAATCCCCAATCCATATGATGCCTTCAATATCTTCCCATAAGCTCCTGCAGTACCCTATTGCAACATGCACATCTAAGCACAAAGATTCTACAGGTAACTCCCACTGCCATACTTCCTAGCACATCAACACCTATCCTCCCATAAGTACATACACTCTACTAGAACACCCTCTGCTGATATCTCATTGTGTGCAGGAATAGAGATGTATAATTCACTCTAATACAAACACTAGTATACACTCTATACTTGGAACACCATACAGACACTCACCCTCTGCTTGTTTACAAACATAGTTGTTGCACATAGTCCACTCTCACCTCCTACAACACTTCACTGAACTTTCTCCCTCCAAGCCTCTAGTTTCCTGCAACCCTTTTGCAACATTTTCAATTATGCTGCAAATAATTACCCTGAGCATGCTCATCAAGCCTACCTCCCCTCTCGACCTGGACATCCTGACCAACAGGAATCCAAGCCTCATATCCCCTCCGCACTGCTAAGCACTGTCACTCTTCCCATCTCACACTTCCTCTCTTCTAGTCTAAACATCTGACACACTCTATTATAACCAATTGGACCCATAATATCCACCTCCCCTTCACAACACCATCACTCCAACAAGCACACACACACACATATTCTAATACTTCTAATACACAACGTCACCTACCCCAAATGTTAGATACACTAACTCGTATACACATAATACACTGACCCCCACACTGACACTAATATACACAAGCACCCAATACCAACATGGCACTAAACAATCAATAATAAAAACACCTAGTGTGCATCCTATGATACGCTGATGATACTCAAGAAACAAAAGTGATACACTTACCAAATCACCTTGATACCTCTTCCTAACATAATGAACACACACACACACACACACACACACACACACACATATATATATATATATATATATATATATATATATATATATATATATATATATATATATATATATATATATATATATATATATATATATATATATAATATTGAGTATTTGACACTAATAGATACCAAAACAAGACGAACACTAATCCTAACCATGTGTATCATGGTGTATCATGATATGCCTCTACGTATCTAATTGTTGACACCATGACACTATCGCAAATACCAATAAACACTAAATGTCCTATTGGGAACATGACACAAACACTTGGTGGGCACAATTCAAAGTTTTTTCCAAATGGCTTGGCTACAAAATACCTAGAACTACCAAATTAAAGGCCTCTACTACCTAATTATGCCTCTATAGGGTTGCACTTAGCCATGGGTGGATTCCTAAAGGTTTATTATGACCATTTACATACAAATTGATGGAGATAAAGGATTTATACCTATTGGGAGTTGGAATCCCAATAAAATTTCTCCAATGGACATAATGCAAGAAGTGGACATAATCCCTCCTAGCTAGCTCCTCTCCAATGGGTCCTCTTGCACTCCAAAGCTTCTAGGCCTCCACGAAAATTGAAATGAAAGAGGATGAGTGGATTTGGTTGGAGTAAATTGTCACGACCCGCACCCGGTTTAAGAGCACGAGTGCGTGGGTACGTCCAGCCTACGCCGCAGTGTCGGCGGTAGAACGCTGTCAAGGTCTGGATACTATCTAACTAATGTCACGCAAGCATCCAATCTCCATTAGGAGGCACGGATGACACAAATAAGATGAACACATACTCAATCACAGGATTACAGCACGATAAGATTTTGAATAGAAGTTAAAATTAAACACAACACAAGTCAACAAGTAATATTCTAACTCAACAATATCCAAGTCTCATCAAAAATGCCGGAGACAAATCCGGTACCAAATAGTCTACTTAAAGAACTAACAATAAATAATTATTCCGGCTAGACCTTCCAGAATCACAACTAAACTACCAAGTCTGCAGCTACTCACCATATGGTCCACAAGTGTCGAATACCGATCATCTAAGGCATAGTCTGGAAAAATATTTCCAGTCAGGAAGGAGCAAAGCAACACTCTCAAATAACAGTTCCATTAATTGATAATGTCTATAATACAATAAAACATGTCATGCTAGCTACTGAGAAGACAGTAAAATAAATGCAATGGCAATTAAAGAGAGACAGGAAATGTAAAGAGACAGGCAATAGGCAATATGATATAGTCAGTGCATGTATGAAAATGAAAAGAACAAGGTACAGTATCATATACGGGTGGTGTAGTATATGATTTAAAATAGGGGACTATAATCTATTCTACGTGTTTGAAATAGTAGTTTCAAAATGTGATCGGCTTGGAAACATGTACGATAGCTACAGGGCCTGGCTAATCATGGGTGAAGAGCATGATTAACACTTACAATTGTTCTATACTACAATAAGAGGTTATGATCATATTTCTTACTAACTACTTCCCCGCCCCCAACTAGTACTGTGGATCCAACCATGACACGTCACGATACACGAGCAAGGCAAGTCTATCATGTACGATGTCTAATATACATGTCGTGTACAATGTCAATACGATAATCAAGGTAACATCTCATGACTGCAGATCCAAGCTATACTAGTCCGTGTAGCACAGTGTCAAGGATTCAGATGTAACATTTCATGATTGTTGAATTTATAGAAATTATCAAAGAATTAGAAATTATCAGAGAATGTACTTGCCTTGGGTCCTTAGCTGGTATTTATGGATGTCCTGTTCCAGAGTATCCCCTGGGTAAACCAACAGTCCTATAAACATATCACAATTATAACACTTGTATCAGATGCTACCCTAACACACAGAAGAAATACAGAATTTGGGACTACTCTAGGTAGGATACTGGTCACCTAGGATCACCTAGTAGATAGATACGAAATTATACGTATCTAAATTAACATATGTACTTACAATATATATATATCAAATTAAATACATATACAAAATATAGGTATATATACATTAAAAATATGCTAAGGGTTTATACAACAATATATATATACCAATACGAAAATATAACTCTACATATATATATTGATACCAAAATACGGTTATTTGAATATATACCAAATCTTATTATATACATATATTTTTAGGTACACACATATATATACCAATTTCCAAATACGTATTTACACATGTATTCATTTATACCAAAATAATAATTATACTATATACATGTATAATAATATCCACATACACAAAATATATACCAATATACATATATATACATGTGCATTAATTTAAATACATACTTACTCAATTTATTATACATACTACAATTATACAATTAATTACTAATAAATAAATAATATCCAATTTACATATTTTAAAAACATACATATACTAAGTATATACCAAAAATATATATAAATTGATTTAAATATATATATATACATATCTGTATACCAATTAATACTAAATATGTACTAAATACGTATTATCAATTATTTTAAACATAAACTCTATTAAATACACCTTATAAGAAAATACCAATATATATATATATATATACCAAAATATACATATTAAAAATATATTATTTAATACGTACACATACACATATACACATTTTACCAAAATAATATTTATACACATTAATTAGCTTTATACATATGCATATGAATTAATTATACATATACATATATTATCATACCCATACCTAATATATATAAATATATGTACATTTATTAAAAATATACATTACCAATTATTTGCATACTATACATGTTCACGTATTTAAAACATTAATTAAATAATACTATATACATATACGTATATACGTAGGTGTCTACACATTAATTACATACAAATACATATACATATCCTTAATACATTATATATATACATACATATATATATATATAAAAAGAAAGGAGGGAGAGAGGAGAATGGAAGCTTACTGCGGCTTGGGGTCGCTGGCCGCCGGAGTTCGGCTGACCGCCGGACAGTGAACAACAGAGGGAGGATGGAGAATGGTGGAGCGCCGGCGCCGGAGGGAATACACAGGGAGGAGGATAATGCTCCGGGGAAGAACAGCAGCGGCGAGGGGAAGAACCGCCGGGCCGGAGGGGCGAGGATGGAGGAGAAGCACGGTGGGAAGTCGGGCTGAGCAGAGGGTAAAGGGGACTCGGCCGCCGGTGGGAGCTGTTGATGGTGGGAGGCCGGGGTCGCTGACCGGAATGCAGCAGGGGTAGCCGCCGGTCGCCTGGCCGGAGTTGGATGGATGGATGGATGAGCAGCGGGGTACGGCGGTGAGGCTGCGGAGGATCGAGGCTGGCTGCCAGCGGTTGCCGTAGGGTTGCGGGGTGAGGCCGCGGGGAACCCGGCCGCCGGACTGACGCCGGAGGGAGTTCGGCTCGGTGTGATGGAGGAGGCGCAGAGGTATGTGCAGCGGGTTCAGCCACCGGAGCAGGTCGACGGGTGGAGTGCAGCAGGGAGAGGGGTTGGCTGCCGGGCCGCCGGTGAACAGGAACTGCGGGCAGCAGCAATATGGGGGAATGAACAGTATTCCCTCCCTAATCTATTATTTGAATTTAATTGAATAAGAATCAAAGAAGAAGGAGAAGGAAGGAGAAGGAAGGAGGAGAAAAAGAAGAAGAAAGGAAGAGAAGAAGAAAAGAATCCTACGTATGAGAGAGGGGATGTGGCTTGTGAGGTGGGGGAAAACCTAGGTTGTCTAGGGATTAGGGTTTGATGTAGACATGATATTATATAGGGAGAGAGGGTGTTGATGGAGGGTGGTGATTGCATCCCTTGAATGGGTGGCTAGGATTGTTCATGAAGGGAAATAATTCATGTAGGGATGAGGGTTTTTAATTAAAAATTAATAGGCTCCCTCATTGGTTTAATCAATGGGTGTTGACACCAAAAATATATATTTGCAAATTAACCCCCTAAAATTTGGATATTTGCACAGACGCATGAAATGACGAAAATTTGGCGGGCGATTCGGTGTCCGGTGTTTTGTAGGGTCAGGGGGCACTGTAAGACTGGTACGGGCTCAATTAGGGCACTGGAATTAAATTGGGATTTTAGAATCAGATAAAATAGTATCCTTAATTTAAATAAAAATAAATGTAAGTTGTGTTCAACAATTAATTAGGAGTACATGGGGTCAAAATCAGGTCAGGTCATCAATACCAATATTGAAGAAGACTCAGAACAGAATATTACCCTAATTTGGGCCGCACAAAAAATAGGTCAAGATTGCCTCCAATTTTCGATTGGAACGCACAACGATACAAAAATAGGAATTTATTAAATAACGTCCGCGACGATTTTTGTGCGGCCAGAAATAATGTACAGAGAGCATAATTATGAGTTGCAAAAATAGCAGAATGGAAGGCGGGCATGTCTAGGGCAAGATTGTAAAATTTGTTGGAAGACAAAAGTCAGGATAGCGCTCCAAATATCGAAGCAAAGGCAATGCGCAATAATTAACTAAAAATACGGTAATTAATTACAAACTCCAAGAATTAAATTCTAAATAAAATAATAAAATCCAGAATTCTATAATTCGGACAGGTGGTCATCTACTGGGCTTCTAGGTCAAGTCTACTAGCTCAAATAAATGAACACTGTATATAATTATATATTTAATTACACATCACACATAATTATTTAAATTAATATAGCATTCACGCAATTACATAATTGTAACTACAATAATATTAAATATTATAAAAAGTCAAAAATACCCCTGTTTTTGGAATGTGGTAGTGACAAGTTTACCCACCTTAAAAGAATTTCGTCCTCGAAATTTAAAATCCTCAAGGTAGCGTTTATTCATACACATTATTATTCCCTCAATTTAAATTCATCAACCACGACATCAAGTAATAATTCACAATCTCTTTTCATAATTTCAAAATTTTAAAAATTATTGCATAACCTGAAAAATCCTCGAAATAAAATCAAAGTCCATTTTTTTTTTATCAAAAATTTCCCGAAAGTTTTAGTTAATAATTCGATACTCGGAATTTAATATCCCCTCCTCAAATTTGATTTTAATCTATGCACATATATAATTGTAATCTCGTCCCACAAGTTTGAATTTAAACATAAATCCATAAATGATTTTATTCCTCGATTTCCTCTTTCCTCAAAATACTCAACAATGCCACATCCAAATATAACATTTTAAAATTCATAACTTGCAATCAATTAAATATATTGATAATCCCCCAAATTTCCAAATTTTATAACCCATTTAATCATGTCATAATCTTCCTGGAATTGATAAGTCATAAATTCTGCCATGTTAAATTCTTGACCCTTTATTTAAATCAATATTTATCCTCGAATTTTTAAATCCTCGATTGTTTTATTTATTTATTTACTACCATTAAAATTAAATTCATCAAATCATATAATCATGAACTACTCCATATTGTTATTTCACAATAATTTTTTTTAAAAATTCTATAAATATCATATCCCTAAAAATCTTCAAATATAAATCAAATCCCATTCTTATCACAATATCCTCCAAAATTTTAAGTTAATAACGAAATACAAGAATTAAATATTCAATCCTCTAATTGAAATCCAATCAATGCATTTTTCTAAAATTGAATCTCATCCCAAAATTTGAATTCAACACTAATCCATTTGTGTTCTTATTCCTCGATTTTTTTTTCCACATAATATGCAACGATGTAATACTTATGAAACCTCCAATACAATATTCAAGATATAAGTTCATAACTTGCAGTCCAACAAATATCGATGGCCTTCTTAAATTCCTCAAATTCAATGATAAATTCAATCATTTCATAATCTTCTTAAAATCAATGTTTTAACAAAACTTCAATTATGCCATATTAATTTCCCAATTCTTTATTTAATTTAATATTTTTCCTCAAAATTTAAGGCACCTTGTCTCTCTTTGTCAAGTCATAACCTCTTCGTTAATCTTTACTACAGTTAAATCCTCAACAATCAAAGTCTAAGAGAATTCTACCTACAACCATACAACATGTAACCTAAGGGAAATATGTATGATCATGGTATCTTTTGTCATGGTATTGCAGTCTCTGTATCAGGGGTACTACTAACTACATTATAACAAGAATTCATGCATACAAGCTACGGTACTAAGGTATCAATCAATCAGAAAACAAGAAAGAACATGAGGAAAGAAAAGAAAGAACCTGCTAACATATTACTTGCAGTATCTTCTATCTCTAACATAATCATAGGTCAAATGATACATGTAATGTTTGATACCTCTATCTCTTTAGGTACCACACTCTACTATAAGCATACTCACTGCTAGCTTCCTTACCTACTGCAATAGTTGATACTAGTTATTCTTATCACTCAAGTGCATATCAATTGCAACACACTATACTAAGTATAGCTCTCTCTAATACAACCCTAGATTGACACCCAAGTCAGTTGGCAGTGAGATCTCAATCATACTCAAGTCATCAGATCCTCACACATGTATATCATCTACTCACATATTAATATTCATCTCTCATCTACCATAAAATTAATCCTCAACATAATCGTCAAGGTTTAACTTCTCGATCAACTTAAAAATAAATTACATATACCTCCTCAAAATCAGATACTCAAATATCGAAAAATTTAATCATTTTTAAAATCTTTGTAGCCTTAACCATGTTTATTGAATTCATATTTGAAATCCTCAAAAATTTAATGACATAATTCTCATCAAACTTATTAGAACTCACTATCACTTGCACTTTCTATAATACCAATACTAATTATAATAACACCTATCATAGAACTATTGCTACAAGGTACTATGCTATGGGTATCTCTAGATTAATGCTTAATGCTCCCATGTCCAACTAGGAAACACTTACAACTCACAGGCAACACTCAGTCAATACTAATACTCAAGACACAGACAAATCACAAGTCACTAATTATCGCACTAAATAAGGAATCCTCAAAGAAAATAAGCTCAAAAAGGAACTGGATCAAGGACTGAAGGTATCTTTACTGCTTAGTAAAGAAAAGAAGCGATGGAACAAAGTCCTGGAATAACATAAATAGATAGGTCTTGAGATGATACTTTAAGAACCAATTTAAGATACAACCTGATAATCATACACGTCTGTCAGAAATTATGACACACAGAATCCTCGCCACGCCAGTAAGCATAGATGCGATAACGACAGGTTCCGTAACTAAGGTATGCAACCCTATAATCATGTCATCTAGAATTCTCGCCACGCCAACCGGTATGGCTGCGAGAAACTCTAAATCTCATAACTAAAGTATGTACATCCAAGTTAGGTTCCTACGTTCTTGTCACGACAGCTAATATGGCTGCGATAAACTCTAGGTTCCATAACCAAAGTAGACGTTTTACCTTTCTCACTGTCCTCATCAATATATGTCATCAGATGATACCGTAAATTTTAGCCCGTAAAATTCATCTCGATATAAAATCAACTCAACAACGATACCAAGAATTAAAGTTAATAGCTGGTCAACAAGAATCAAACTCAATATCAATAAGTGGGAACGAACAAAAACATGGAGGAAGGATTTAAATTAGAATTTATA
The DNA here is from genome assembly GCA_036927795.1 of Iris macrosiphon. NCBI lineage: Eukaryota > Viridiplantae > Streptophyta > Magnoliopsida > Asparagales > Iridaceae > Iris > Iris macrosiphon. Next base: position 120,613,004 of record JAYESA010000014.1, on the reverse strand, counting down.
ATGAGATTCTCAAGGGTCGTCCCAGGAATCTCTCAAATAATCTGTGATTGAGTACCCTCTCTCATCCTAGTATCCTATGTCCTATGTCCTATAGCAGGCACGCAATAGTGTAACAAAGATGCCACACTACTACGACATCGCACAACTTGCGAAGTCTGACCTATATGGGCTACCACTAAAAACGTGTCACGATCCGCACCCGGTTTAGGGACACGAGTGCGTGGGTACGTCCAGCCTACGCCGCAGTGTCGGCGGTAGAACGCTGTCAAGGTCTGGATACTATCTAACTAATGTCACGCAAGCATCCAATCTCCATTAGGAGGCACGGATGACACAAATAAGATGAACACATACTCAATCACAGGATTACAGCACGATAAGATTTTGAATAGAAGTTAAAATTAAACACAACACAAGTCAACAAGTAATATTCTAACTCAACAATATCCAAGTCTCATCAAAAATGCCGGAGACAAATCCGGTACCAAATAGTCTACTTAAAGAACTAACAATAAATAATTATTCCGGCTAGACCTTCCAGAATCACAACTAAACTACCAAGTCTGCAGCTACTCACCATATGGTCTACAAGTGTCGAATACCGATCATCTAAGGCATAGTCTGGAAAAATATTTTCAGTCAGGAAGGAGCAAAGCAACACTCTCAAATAACAGTTCCATTAATTGATAATGTCTATAATACAATAAAATATGTCATGCTAGCTACTGAGAAGACAGTGAAATAAATGCAATGGCAATTAAAGAGAGACAGGCAATGTAAAGAGACAGGCAATAGGCAATATGATATAGTCAGTGCATGTATGAAAATGAAAAGAACAAGGTACAGTATCATATACGGGTGGTGTAGTATATGATTTAAAATAGGGGACTGTAATCTATTCTACGTGTTTGGAATAGTAGTTTCAAAATATGATCGGCTTGGGAACATGTACGATAGCTACAGGGCCTGGCTAATCATGGGTGAAGAGCATGATTAACACTTACAATTGTTCTATACTACAATAAGAGGTTATGATCACATTTCTTACTAACTACTTCCCCGCCCCCAACTAGTACTGTGGATCCAACCATGACACGTCACGATACACGAGCAAGGCAAGTCTATCATGTACGATGTCTAATATACATGTCGTGTACAATGTCAATACGATAATCAAGGTAACATCTCATGACTGCAGATCCAAGCTATACTAGTCCGTGTAGCACAGTGTCAAGGATTCAGATGTAACATTTCATGATTGTTGAATTTATAGAAATTATCAAAGAATTGGAAATTATCAGAGAATGTACTTGCCTTGGGTCCTTAGCTGGTATTTATGGATGTCCTGTTCCAGAGTATCCCCTGGGTAAACCAACAGTCCTATAAACATATCACAATTATAACACTTGTATCAGATGCTACCCTAACACACAGAAGAAATACAGAATTTGGGACTACTCTAGGTAGGATACTGGTCACCTAGGATCACCTAGTAGATAGATACAAAATTATACTTATCTAAATTAACATATGTACTTACAATATATATATATCAAATTAAATACATATACAAAATATAGGTATATATACATTAAAAATATGCTAAGGGTTTATACAACAATATATATATACCAATATGAAAATATAACTCTACATATATATATTGATACCAAAATACGGTTATTTGAATATATACCAAATCTTATTATATACATATATTTTTAGGTACACATATATATATATACCAATTTCCAAATACATATTTACACATGTATTCATTTATACCAAAATAATAATTATACTATATACATGTATAATAATATCCACATACACAAAATATATACCAATATACATATATATACATGTGCATTAATTTAAATACATACTTACTCAATTTATTATACATACTACAATTATACAATTAATTACTAATAAATAAATAATATCCAATTTACATATTTTAAAAACATACATATACTAAGTATATACCAAAAATATATATAAATTGATTTAAATATATATATATACATATCTGTATACCAATTAATACTAAATACGTACTAAATACGTATTACCAATTATTTTAAACATAAACTCTATTAAATACACCTTATAAGAAAATACCAATATATATATATATATACCAAAATATACATATTAAAAATATATTATTTAATACGTACACATACACATATACATATTTTACCAAAATAATATTTATACCCATTAATTAGCTTTATACATATGCATATGAATTAATTATACATATACATATATTATCATACCCATACCTAATATATATAAATACATGTACATTTATTAAAAATATACATTACCAATTATTTGCATACTATACATGTTCACGTATTTAAAACATTAATTAAATAATACTATATACATATACGTATATACGTAGGTGTCTACACATTAATTACATACAAATACGTATACATATCCTTAATACATTATATATATACATACATATATATATATATATATAAAAAGAAAGGAGGGAGAGAGGAGAATGGAGGCTTACTGCGGCTTGGGGTCGCTGGCCGCCGGACAGTGAACAGCAGAGGGAGGATGGAGAATGGTGGAGCGCCGGCGCCGGAGGGAATACACAGGGAGGAGGATGATGCTCCGGGGAAGAAAAGCAGCGGCGAGGGGAAGAGCCGCCGGGCCGGAGGGGCGAGGATGGAGGAGAAGCACGGTGGGAAGTCGGGCTGAGCAGAGGGTGAAGGGGACTCGGCCGCCGGTGGGAGCTGTTGATGGTGGGAGGCCGGGGTCGCTGACCGGAATGCAGCAGGGGTAGCCGCCGGTCGCCTGGCCGGAGTTGGATGGATGGATGGATGAGCAGCGGGGTACGGCGGTGAGGCTGCGGGGGATCGAGGCTGGCTGCCAGCGGTTGCCGTCGGGTTGCAGGGTGAGGCCGCGGGGAACCCGGCCGCCGGACTGATGCCGGAGGGAGTTCGACTCGGTGTGATGGAGGAGGCGCGGAGGGATGTGCAGCGGGTTCAGCCACCGGAGCAGGTCGACGGGTGGAGTGCAGCAGGGAGAGGGGTTGGCTGCCGGGCCGCCGGTGAACAGGAACTGCGGGCAGCAGCAGTATGGGGGAATGAACAGTATTCCCCCCCCCCCTAATCTATTATTTGAATTTAATTGAATAAGAATCAAAGAAGAAGGAGAAGGAAGGAGAAGGAAGGAGGAGAAAAAGAAGAAGAAAGGAAGAGAAGAAGAAAAGAATCCTACGTATGAGAGAGGGGATGTGGCTTGTGAGGTGGGGGAAAACCTAGGTTGTCTAGGGATTAGGGTTTGATGTAGACATGATATTATATAGGGAGAGAGGGTGTTGATGGAGGGTGGTGATTGCATCCCTTGAATGGGTGGCTAGGATTGTTCATGAAAGGAAATAATTCATGTAGGGATGAGGGTTTTTAATTAAAAATTAATAGGCTCCCTCATTGGTTTAATCAATGGGTGTTGACACCAAAAATGTATATTTGCAAATTAACCCCCTAAAATTTGGGTATTTGCACAGATGCATGAAATGACAAAAATTTGGCGGGCGATTCGGTGTCCGGTATTTTGTAGGGTCAGGGGGCACTGTAAGACTGGTACGGGCTCAATTAGGGCACTGGAATTAAATTGGAATTTTAGAATCAGATAAAATAGTATCCTCAATTTAAATAGAAATAAATGCAAGTTGTGTTCAACAATTAATTAGGAGTACATGGGGTCAAAATCAGGTCAGGTCATCAATACCAATATTGAAGAAGACTCAGAACAGAATATTAACCTAATTTGGGCCGCACGAAAAATAGGTCAAGATTGCCTCCAATTTTTGATTGGAACGCACAACGATACAAAAATAGGAATTTATTAAATAACGTCCGCGACGATTTTTGTGCGGCCAGAAATAATGTACAGAGAGCATAATTATGAGTTGCAAAAATAGCAGAATGGAAGGCGGGCATGTCTAGGGCAAGATTGTGAAATTTGTTGGAAGACAAAAGTCAGGGTAGCGCTCCAAATATCGAAGCAAAGGCAATGCGCAATAATTAACTAAAAATACGGTAATTAATTACAAACTCCAAGAATTAAATTCTAAATAAAATAATAAAATCCAGAATTCTATAATTCGGACAGGTGGTCATCTACTGGGCTTCTAGGTCAAGTCTACTAGCTCAAATAAATGAACACTGCATATAATTATATATTTAATTACACATCACACATAATTATTTAAATTAATATAGCATTCACGCAATTACATAATTGTAACTACAATAATATTAAATATTATAAAAAGTCAAAAATACCCCTGTTTTTGGAATGTGGTAGTGACATAAATTGGTAGGGATTGAATAAATTTAAAGATTTAGGGTTTTAGGGAAGATGGAGGTTAATGATATGAATGAATGGATGAACTAACCCTAATTAGGGCATGCCTCTTATAGTAGGGTTGATGCTAAATTGTCAAGTTTATACATCTCCATTTGTCATAAAAGGAATCTAATTAATTAAGAAAAGCATCTAACTAATTAATAGGGAGAATATTCTATCAATGTCACTAACTAATTAATTCTAATTAACTAGAGTCATGACTAACACTAATTAGCACTATCTAACACTTAATAAATTCCAATTAGCTAGTATACTAACTAACACTAAATAGTTCTAGGCAACATAAATTAATTCTAAGTTAAACATTAATATACTTTGATATAATATAATTAACAACATACAAAATTATCAAACTACCCTTGAGGTAAAAAGTGGTGGTTACACCGAGGGAGGCTCCATAGTGGATCCGGTTGACTCGCTCATCGGAGCTAGCACGGGATGGTGGTGGATGCCGAGATCGGACAGCGATGGTCCGTTGAGATGTACAACCGCGATATTGGCTTCAGTTTTGGCGGTGGATACCGAGAGCGGATCTGGCGAAGAGCGGCAGCGGCTCAAGAACACGATGGCGGACCATGGTCAGATTCGACGATGTGGCACCAGATCGTCTCTCTTATCATGGCTCAAACATTAGATCTCCACGGCTAAGTAGATCTCGTGGGCGGCAACGACGGTCGGAGGATGCTTGGGGCCGCTAACTCGATGGGAGCAGGCGTCTAAGTGCGATATGGTGGAGAAGGAACGACTAGCGAGGTGGATCCGAAGCCAAGGATGTTCGGAGCAGAGGTGGTCAACGGAGTATATTAGGGTTAGGGTTGTGTCAGGACCCACTCTCTCTTTTGGGATACGAGTACATGGCCAAGCCCAGCCTACGCCGCAACATCGGCGGTAGTAAGCTGTCTATGATAAACAATGGTCCATAACAAGTACAAGATACATATCATCCACAAACTAAGTCATGACAAAGAAATTAAACTAATAGTCTTAATAAATAATTTAAGGAAATAATTCACTACAACTCAGATGGCCTCGAAGACAAACCCGGTAGAATTAAAATAAAGCAACTAGAAACTAAAGTCTACTAAACCTACTAGCTAAGAATAATAAGAAAAAGCATATAAAAATATACTACTCCGTATCTGTAGAAGAGACCGCCATGTTGATAACGTCAGTGTCACCAAGGTACTCACCATAAACCTCGGGGCAAATCACGCCATCTAAAGTTGAAAAATAGTTATCCAGTCAGGATTGGAGAAAAGTACAATAATAACTCTAAATCAACATAGTATGATATACATGCAAATATGAAAAGGAAAGCAAAACTATCTACACGTGTGCCATGGCAAATAAAGGGAACATAACTAAGACGGTAACAATACGCAATATGTTATGAGGAGACAAGAAACTATATAATATAACAATAACAATTAAGGTCACGTGTATAGTGTGTTTTAGAATACAAGTTTTCCACATTTGGACGGGTTAGGAAATACGACCGACGGTACGTGAGGTGCAACGACTGCTATCAACATTGACATTGTGGATTTGAACATTGCGTAGACCATATGCATACTAATTGTATTTCCCCTCCCGACTTCCCCACAAGTAAACATGATCACTTTAACATTAGCTGTAAACTTGAACATGAAATATTGAACATTGAACAAAAATATTAAGTAAACATGTATGGTAACAATGACAAGTCAAACTCTCGTGCACAAAACATTATGAAACAAGAACAAGAACTATGGAATGATATGAGGAACAAACAATAAAAAAGATGTAATGAACATAAAGTATAAAATATGCGCATCAAAAGAATTAAAGTTGTACTTGCATGTGGTCCAATATTGCTGAAGCTCAAAGATGACTCGGGTTGATCAAGCCTAGACAAATCAATTAGATTACTTGTTAAGACTATCTCTATTCATATATAAATTCTAATCCTTTTATTTTCTAATATTAGTCAATTTGGTAATATAATTATAGCCATATCCATGTTTTTATGAATACTTGTAAAAATAAATGTAGTATAGTCTGTTCTCTACTTGTAACCAATACTGCACCTATTAGACTTAGTTAATAGAATTTGGGGTTAAAGTATGTCGTATCCCTTCGTACCATTTTTGAGAAACTTCAAACGGATTGTATTTTCGTATCCGGAAGCTCCCAAAATCGCAAAAATATTGAAAGACATTCATTTTTCGGACACCTGATGCTCAAACAATTTTACAGAAAGTTCCAAATCAAAATTTTCTTATTAATTTATTTATTTATAAATATAACTTCAAGGCAGTTCTTTAAAAAAAGAGAATTAATCCGAGTCCTGAGTTGGGAGTTATTGTCGTCCTAAGTTACTATGGCTGCTAAAAATAATGTTGAATCCTATTACGAATTTAGACTGTTTTAGTCAAAAGAATACATGTTTCCATCTAATTTATATAAATTAAATTAAATAACAATTATATATGATCCTCCCTAACATATTTTATATTTTAATGGTGAAATTTCTCTTTGTTGACACATAGGTTATTCTTAAAATTATCTAAAGTTGAAGAAGAATAAGAAGGGTTGAGAGTTACCTTGTGAAGATCAAACTTAATGGAGATCCAACAACAAGAGGATCCAAAACTTCTCCACCTACTAGCTCTCCTCCTCTAGCACTTCTCCAAGGTTTAGAGTTTGATTTGGAAGAGAAATGATGGAGAAGAAGAAGATTAGGGTTTGGAAGAAGAGATGAAAGGGAAACTAGGGCTTTGGTTCTTATAAAATTATATATATATATATATATAAGGAAGGGAGGGGGTTGATGTTGGCCAACAGAAAGAGGAGAGAGGGGTCGGTTTTGAGAGGGGGAGGGGCAGACCACTTGTAGAGGTTGGTTAGAGGTTTGCTAGGAAGGGTTTCTTTGTGTATACAATTACCGACTTACCCTCAACTCATAAATATGAATATGAGCCTAAAATGGAATGCATCTCCTACTCTATAACATAATACAATTACATTAAATAAAATCTACATAATATACTATATTTAATATAATTACCTTAAGTAGAATCTACATAAATAATTACCTTAATTAATATCTAATTAATATAATCACCATAAGTCAAATCCAATTGGCAAATTTAACTAATAATTCTATTTAGCATAAAATAAATTAATAGCCTTAATAAAAATCTAAATATTTTGAGATACAGAGGTTACATGTTGTGTCCTTATATGTCAAATACTGGATTAGGGAAAATCTGTATAGGTTGTAGTTGTATCGGACACAAGAAATGAAGAATTAGGCATGCCAAGGTCAGACCCGAGGCCTGGACAAGGTTCGTATCGGGCTGACACAGAAAGTATGAGTGTGGTTGGACACAGAAGTATGGTTTTTAGGTTTAGGTTGGAATTGTGGCTTGGGCTTGGACTTGGGTTTAGATTTTGGCAATGAATAATAAGTAGAAAATTTGGGATATTTGTAGGGTTAGAAAACTTGGACCCCAAATTTGAACCAAAAACACATGGATAATTTATTCAGGGTGATTAATTAAATAGGTTCATTAAGAATTTTCTATAAGCTAACTATTCTTGATTAATAACATGTTTAATTATCTTATCTAGAAACTTCTCTAACAACATGTAGGATTCTAGTCCTTCAAATATCTACAAACTTGAGTCACTTGTTCCCTAGTCCATTAACAGCTTTCATACATTTTTCATATCTTCCTTTCCAAAAAAAGCCTGTTAACTAGTGGCAAGATGCTTAGCCAAAAGAATAATGATGGTCTTAACTAGTCAAAGAAACTGAGCCCATTCAAGCATCTATTGCTCCCATATACTTTCAATTGTATAATTTCATAAAGAAATCCCACTTATATAAGGAATCCATTATATTTAATGTCAACAGTAGATATTAACTCTATTAAAATTTTATATAATAATTCCTTTAATTCTAAGTTATATTTCTCTTACTATAATATTCTCTTTCTTTAAATTTTTTTTTCTAGTTAAAAAATTTTAGTTATCAATATATTTTGAAAATAAAGTTTCAGAAAACTTTTAAAATTTTAGAATCTGGATTAGGGGGTTACGAAATTGTCACATCCCAATATCGAAATACGGAGACGGACATGGCCAGTTACACCGTACAAGGTATAGAACGTCTATGCCGATTACGACTGTAGCTAGACAAGGGGGTGCACGCTACAATCAAGTCACTTAGGGTCACATATTGAATCTATTGTCTCAATTAATCAAACAAGAATCAGTAAACATAGAACATGTATGATGAAGCAGAAAGATGTCCCAAACGCTCAGTCAAAATGTTCTAGAAACTAGTTGTACAAAGTAAGGAGCTAGCTTAGTAAAAAAGGTACATGACCGTGATCAGCTATAGTTTGATTAATTACAATCATGTAAAGGAAGCTAATGTCCATATATGTCGGCTAACAGGTGTCGGTGGCTAAACACACAAAAGAGTAAAATGTATAATGACGAAGAGGGAAAAAGAAACTCGCTCGTGTCCCTCAGCGGCCATCCGTCTGGTGCGCGCCATTGTATGGGGAAAAGTAAGCTAGATCCTCGGGTGCTAGCTCTAAACCTGACCATGCAAAACCAGCGAGATTAGACCCCACATAAAAAGTACTACAAAGGAAGCATGAATGAAGAAAAAACCCAGGCTATGATATATATATATATATATATATATATAGCCATAATTCTCATATTCTTACATGAGCCATGCACATGTGGACCAATAGGAATAGACTTCTACATCCCATTGGCATCCTTGTGCAGTAGTACACTCTATTCCTATTGGTACACATGTGCATGGCTCATGTAGGAATATGAGGACTATGGCTCATATCCCGTTAACCATATATATATATATATATATATATATATATATATATATATATATATATATATATATATATATATATATATATATATATATATATATATATATATATATATATATAATTTTGTCTCATAGTTTTGGTCCATAGTCTATCGTGATACGGCAATCTAATCTCTATCATGATACGACAATCTAATCCCACAACTAAACAAGGGTTAGACCACTGCACCATGATAGTCCATGTCCCTAGGGTACTTAATAGAAGATACAATATACAATCAAGCTCAGTTACAAAACCGGCCAATCACTTGTACGGCTTATTAGGAGGAGTTCGGGTTATCCTAGAATTAATGCATAAATAGAAACCCTCAGATCGTGAGCTATTAAGCAGGGCTAGTCGAGCCATGTTAATCACTTATCACGTTGTATATGCACCGGTCCCTCGTAAGGCCACCATGCTAAATCACGTAGAACACATTATATAATATAATATTCGAATATTGCCATCTACTAGTGCGGACGTGATACAATATCCTTGGGGGCCAACCTTGCACGTCATGACGATTGTCTGAGGTGGCTCACGTGAACGATGTCGGGATTTTATCCCTTCCAATGCTCTATAAGTTTTAGTTGCCTAGTTAACCCTACGGTTATCTGGAATCATATAGCGTGATCACATGTTACTCTCCGTATATATCGTACCGCAGTAAGAGCATGCTAGATACAAATCCACTTTTTCACTTGATAATTTAATTTGGATTCACCCGAACGTGATATAATAATTAAACAATTCTTAGCCAAACTTGGTTATTGATCAACTATCATGTTCATGTTGGAGAAATAATATAATACCATATGTTGCGTAGGATATGGGCAACTCGGTGCACACCCAGAACATGTAACACATAGCACGGAGAAAAATATGTTGTACCTTAGTGCACATGTAACACATAGCACGTAGAAACGCATAGCAAGCAGTAAGTGTATCAGCACTGATACGAGTAGTCGAGTCAAGTTACCAATCATTGGTCATTCGCATGAGTTCAAACATATTGGAACACATAGGTCATATCATGCGCATATGTAGTATAGTCACTGGGCGCATGATTCACTTCCTAACATGGTCGGGTCAGGCACATTATCAGTTCTAACACATAGAAGCACTTGGAATAATATATAGAATCACAAGTCCAATGAAATATCAAAAACCAAGTAAAACATGCGCATAGGGTCGCTCCAGTGCACAAGCGTGCATGGGAATGGTGCGCACAAAAAAGTTGTGGCATGGATACAAGCTCATAGCAGTCGGCTGCATGGCGCATGCACAAGTCGTTGAATGGCAAGGCTTGCCGCATGGAGCAGCGGAGATGAGCTTGAAGCATAGAGGCCTATCGCATAGCAAGTCATGCGCATAGAAATGTACATGGCAAGTTAGGTATTCAGTGCTAGGCGTATGACGGCTTGGCGCATGTACCCTCAGGCGCATGGAAAGATCAGGCCCATAGCAAGATCTGCCACATGGCTTATTCGGATACATGGCTCGGAGTGCGCATAAAAATAGTTATGTGCATCACAAGGGATGCGCACGCTGTAAAGGGGTTACAGTGGGAAGCTTCATGCCGCATAGCATTCTGCAGCTTGGCCTTCCCGTGCATGGGCTTCATCGTCCAAAACAGCAAGAACACCATAAGAAAAGCTCCAAAAACCCAAAAACTTGTTTCCTTCATAAAATTCTCATTCTAACTCCAAATCAAGTAAAACAAAGCCAAAACTGCCGGAAATTGAATACTCTATCACATAGAGTAACTGGTTTTCTAAAATACCAAATTTTTATAGATCAAAACTAAAGAAAACACATGGAATACATAAAAAGCCTTAACTAAAAATGTAGATATACTCTAATCCACCAATCAAAACTGAAAACTCAAAGTACTAAAAGTGCTTAGAATCATAATGTACACATTTTAGACTAATAATATTCAAGGAAAAAGAAATGAAAAGCCATGTTTCTCCATGTCATGCAAGATGTACTTGCCTAAAATGAAGAAGGAGAGAAAAATAAAGAATGAGGGAATGAGGGAAAAGAGAAAGAGGATGACTTGTATAAGTGGAATTTAAGATTTAGACCATGGGTTCAAATCATGACAAAGCCCAACCACACAAATAAACCATGAAACGAGATAAACCAAAAAATGGGTCTAGTCTCCATGCAACCTAATTATCATGAAGAAATAATACTTTTCAAATACGTATATCAGAAACGGAAAGTAACATCCTACGCACCTTAGAAAAAATTCATCCTCAAAATTCAAAGGCTTACTAGAGAAATCAGAACAAGCACTACACTAACAACAAGCACATCTACACATACAATTAAATACAATCATATAATGAATAAAAGCGACATCATACTGCATGGGTAAGCGAATCACAGGATTCGAGATACGAAGGAATAAGGACAAATATACCTTCTGAGACGAAGAGGTATGGATATCGAGATAAGATATCGTCCTTGCGCTCCCACGTCGACTCTCCCAAAGGGTGATGATCACAAGCAACCCGGACAAGATGGATAGTCCAATTCTTGAGAACCTTCTCCCTTCGGTTCAGAATGGATATGGGTTGCTCCTCGTAAGACAAGTCGGTACCAACGACTAGCTCAAAATGGTCGAAGATATGACTCGGATCCATAACATACCTACACAACTGAGACACATAAAATACATTGTGCACCTCACATATTGAAGGCAGAAGGGCAAGACGATAAGCAATATTGCCTACCCGCTCGAGGATATCAAATGGGACAACGTATTATGAACTAAGCTTCCCACAGACCCCGAATCTAATAACTCCATGGGTTGGAAAAATCTGCAAGGAAACGTGGTCGCCAAGACAAAACTATAAAGGCCTATGATGCTGATACGCCCAATGATGATGCCTATCTTGCACAACCCAAAGTCTCTCTTCAATCTGCCTGACAACCTCTACTATCTTCGTGATCATCTCCGGGCCTAATATCTTTCGCTCACCAATATCATACCATGCTAATAGTGACCTGCAATTTCTTCCATATAACACCTCGAAAGGTGTTATCTGAATACTTGCCCGATAACTGTTATTATATGAGAGCTTGACCAGGTGAAGGTGATCCTCCCAAGACCCTACAAAATTTAAAGTACAAGCTCGCAACAGTCCTCCAATGTCTGAATGATTCTTTCTTACTGTCTGTCTGTTTGTGGATGATAAGCGGCAATAAATCTTAACTTAGTGCCTAAACTCTGATGCAAGCTCTTCCAAAAATAAGAAGTGAACCGAGTATCTCGGTCTGATATGATACTCACTGGGATACAGTGATGCCTTACTATTTGTCATATATACATCTCTGTCAAATGCTCTGTGGACTATCCTACTCAAAAAGGGAGAAAGTGAGCTAATTTTGTGAGACGATCCACTATCACCTAAACTGCATCACGACCAGTCGGAGATCTAGGTAAACCGGTCACAAAGTCCATCGTGACATGCTCCTACGTCCACTCCAGGATAGGAAGCAGCTGCAATAAACTGCCGATCTCTGTTAGTCATCATTCACTTGCTGACATACCAAACATCGAGAAACGAATCATGATATCTCCCTCTTTATTTCGTTCTACCAAAAATATTATTTGATATCTTGATACATCTTGGTACCTCCTGGATGAATTGAGTATTGGGAATTATGGGTCTCAGTCATAACTTCCAGTCGGGTATCTCCGTTCGATACATAGAGATGATTTTCAAATCTAAGTGTTCCATCATTATGATTTATTAATTTCTTTCTGAGACCAGACTCATATTCTGTAGTGCCTCGTTTCCCCTTTTCGGGGAGCACGGCTAAGAAATACTTGGTATCGTTCAATCAGGATAGATTGAATCAAGATCCTTTTCTTATTATGGATTGGTTTCTTTGGAATTAATTTCCATATTCAGCGGATCATGCCTCAAGGAAAGACTTGGCGGCAGAGTCAAGAGGGGCTTTTCCGTTGCGCTAGTTTTTTTGGTCATTTTTGATGCCTCTTGGTTGCTTTCTTGTTGGTTTTGTAGATTACGTTTCTTGAACAGTTTTGATGGATTTTATTGTCTTCGTTCCTTGAACTTCATATTCTATATCGAACTCTGGGAGACCGAGGCAGGAGATATTGATCATCTGTTGATTCATGCAGATGATCCTATAGGCGACTAGCGAGCGGAGTCCTAAAGATCTTTTCTTTCTCTTCTCTAATTTACCAACTTGTGAGTGGCCTTACTTCCAATTAGCGCCCTTCTTCAAAGTTTTCATTCTCAATAATATGACTTGTTTGTGCGTTATGATCAACGATACCATAATAATAAAATTGAGTCAAGATAAAAAGAAGAAGTAGACTTGAAACACTTAATGCTGGTCACATAAAATTACTATACGATCATATTGTTGCGTGCTTGTCCGCTATGCATGTATCTATTTTATGTTTCAGTTGTAGCTAGAACTTACTCATCTATAACTGTTCAATGGGTGGTACATAACTTGAAATATGATCCCATCAGCAGGTAGACTCTGCCATCGCACTGTGCTAAAGTAGTTATGTTCATTTTGATGTCTTGAAATGCTTTTTATGTTAACTTACTATTTAGATTGTCAATGGCCATGGATAACTTGTGCACAAAGTATATGGTTCCTGCGAACGGTCGCCAGGGCACCGGGGCCGATTCATCCTGGGCGGAACAATAGTTAGTCGAGCTAGCAACTTAGCACGGGTGACGCGGGAGTTTGTAGCGGGGTTCTCTACCTGCGCTGCAAGCATCACTGTCTACCCATACTATAGTCCATGAAGGCTAGTCAAGACAGTGATCCTTATGTATATTTAAACTGCGCAAACTAACTATGTCTTCGTGGCAGGAAAGGTCATGGTAAGTTGTGTACAGGTGGTTCAGATGGTACAGGTAAAAGTCACTGAGCGGTGGCATATTTTTGTTATGTTATTTTATTATATCACATGTTGTAAAATTAAACTAAGGCAAGATAGAAGGATCACATAATAATAATGTTGCATGTTCACATAAATACGGTATCGATTTGGTGTGTTGGGTTAGCTCGACCTCACCGATACTTTTTGAAGTCTGACCCTCGTTTCAGCAGGTTCCCTGAGCCAAGGCGAAGCGGCAAGGAGTTGAAGCTTTCCCCCAACCTTTCACTGATCTGACGCATTCGTGTTTATGACTTTTTAGAGCAATAGTACATATTCTTAAGGAGCTCGCTTATACCCTTTTGAAGCTCCTAGGCGATGTTGCAAATACGCACCCAATATGGTTTGCTCTTTTGAATTTCAGTAAAGAATGTAATGTATAGATCGGCTATCTCATTTTGTGTCCATGTTGTAAGCCCGTGCGGCACCCTTTTCAATTTTGAGTCAAGAGTTTGTAACAAGATGTTTATTATCAATAAAGAGAACTTTTTTTTATTCTAATATGTGATATCTCATTTGCGTACTATATTGCATATATTTCTAAAGTATATCATTATACCTAGGCCTTGTGCGAACGCGCCTTACACTCGCACGGCATCACGTTCGGGGGACGATTATCGATTTAACAAAAATCAGAGCATGACATATTGGTATCAGAGCATGGCTTCCGATCCTTTAACCTTCATGTCAGAAGAGTTTTTTGGAAATGACACTGTCCCTCATAGTTGAACTATTGAATTCGCTTTGCCAAAATGAGATGTGCTCCATATAGTGAGTCAATAATATATTTTGAGACTGATGTAAGTTACTTTTCTTTAAAGAAACGGCCTCAGAGTCGGAAGCACAAGCACAGGTAGTGGCGCAGGTGCAAGGGAGCAGTTCTGGCACTTCGGGCAGTTTGGAAAGTCAAGCAGCGGTGCCCTCTGTTGATCCATTTGAGCGAATGATGCGCTTTATGGAAACGCAGCAGAGGCGGGCAAAATTATGTCAAAGTCAATTCGAGTCCCGAATTGAGACTCAATTTCAGGCACAGCGGACTCAGGCAGAGGCATAGCAGAAGAATACCCTACAAACGATTGTGGCGACGCTCGTCGCCAACAACCATTCTACATCAACGGCCTCCATGACAGTACCAGTTATAGCCGAGACCGCGGGACTTCAGGGCTTTCAGGAACCTCCGCCCTCAGACAAGAAGGGTTCCATCCTTCAAATATCAGAGTTTAAGAAGATGTGTTATTCTACGTTCAAGGGGACTGAGGATCCCTCAGTGGCGTTAGATAGGCTTGTTGAGCTAGAAGACCACTTTAAAGTACTTTGCATGGATGAGATAAAGAGAATTACTTGTGATCAGCTCCAGCTTTGTTTCAATGCACATGATTGGTAGGATGTGCAAAAATAGGCTATCCAGAGTGAAGACGATAAGGCGACTATCTCATGGTCCGTATTCCGTAAAGCCTTCGAAGAGGAGTACCTTCCACCAATCGTCCGTCATGAGAAGGAAGACGAATTTACACACCTTCAATAAGGAAATATGACAGTACGGCAGTACGCCGCTGAATTCAACAGGCTTGTAAAATTTGCCAAGTCTCATCTCCTCGATGCCGAAAGTCGAGCCCGCATATTTGAGATAGGACTGTGACCTTCTATTCATGCTCATGTCATCGTCTCTCAATACCATACCATACGAGAGTCTCTAAACCACGCTCCCTAGAGTCGTAGTACCCCCAGTTCGTACCGACTCTGTGAAAAATTTTATCACAACCGCCCTGGAAACACAGGAGGTAACAATGCACCCAAGCTCCATGTCATGCCCCAGTTGTGTATCCTCCCGCCATTTATCATTTTCTTGTTCATCGACTGTGGAAGTCGACGAACTGCTGTAGAAGACAGAAAAGATCTCCACCAATACGAGAACCTGACAGAACAGATTCTTGGCATGATCTTAAAATGAGAAACCCTTTGTAGAAAAGGGATTTCCATCATATGTAATCATAAAGATGAAAAACCCTTTGTAGACTGGATTTCCATCATATGTAATCATGATTAATAAAATTATCTTCTTTTACGCATCTGATAATTTGCCATATTTGCTGTGATGAAGTCTTAATAGTGTGCAGCTTCGACACGTCTGAATATTTATGCCGACTCTGTAAAAAAATATCTGAACTCGTCCCATCTTTTATGCGTAGCAGAGGACGCGTAAAAAAACTGTTTAGCATTTAAGTTGAAGATCCAAACTGTTATGCTGTTTTGGACGAGGAGTCGCGCAGAGTTCTGAACTGTCATTTTCCTGATAAGAAGAATTCTGTTCAGACCATCATCTTCAAGAACAATTTCCCAAAAATCCCTTGAAATAGGGCAAAAAATGGCTAAAAAAATTGGCCATGCTTGAACTTTTGAGAAAGGATTCTGACTGGACTTTGGATGAACTTCCAACCGACCCAAGAAGGAGAGTCATCTTCAATGCTGAACTCTGTATATTTTGGGTACTTGGAATGTTTTATGGCCAAGAAGGAGCATCTTCTGTGTAAACCCTTATAATTGGCCGTCTGTAGCTTTCGAGCATAGAATCGTAGATTTGTAGCCTCTGAGCGTAAAAGCTTCTGAGCGTAAAATCATAGATTTGTAGCCTCTGAGCGTGAAGTCGTAGGTTTGTAGCCTCTCAAGCATAAAAGCTACCGAGCATAAAAGCATCCGGGCGTAAAACCATAGACTTATAGCCTCTGAGCGTGAAACCATAGATTTGTAGCCTCTGAGCGTAAAAAGCTCCTTAGCATAAAATCATAGATATGCTATGTGCATAAATTCTGAATCCGCTGAATGTCCGTCTTCCCTAAATGATAGGCTGACATGGTCCCAAATCATAACCGAATATTAAATATCGGATTTGGTTAGGGATTCGAAGAGTCAGCCAAACTCTATAAATAGTCCAAGGGCTGGAGAGAGAAAACTTTTATCTGCCTTCACAAAACCCTTGCTTTCCAAGAACCCTTCTTCTTCGTCTCTTACTCGAGAACTCAGGATCGCCATAGCCCCTAAACAGTCTTCCACTGCTAAGGGAAAGAAGGTCGTTTCCTCTTCTCGCTCCGCTGCTCAAGAGCGAGCAACTCCCATTAGGCTGAACGAGCCTCGATCGGAACGCATTATTCCGCCGTCGAGCTGTGCTCCGGACGTTACAGGTAGAGACTTCGGGAGAGAACAAAAAATCCTTCGCACACGTTGTACGTGCACGCGCAAGGTCCTCTTTTGTACTGATAGCCTCTTTGAGGAAGATGATGTACGGAGGGGTTTTATCATTACGCGCACATTCCTAATGTGTCGGCGTAAGAACTCCAAATTTTTGCAGTCTGGCGTAAAAATCCATACTGTCGAGATTTTGTCAATCCGGCGTAAAAAGCTCAGATTGTTAACTGCTGCCAACCTTGAATTTTATGCAATGGAAAATAGATTCTGGCGTAAAAAAAGTTTTTATAGTCTTGGCGTAAAAGAACAGACTGATAATCTTTGGAGCAAACTGCAAGAGTGTAATGTCTAGTGTAGAAACTGACTTGTTCTCTTGTATTTTGTAGTGGACTTGTAGATCTCTCTATTGGCTGAAGTGATGGGCTCTGTTGCCGGGATGTTGAGCTCAAACTACTTGGAGGACTTGTCCCATGTGACATTCCCTATTTCTGGAGCCAATTACCCTGAAGAGAGGGGAATTCTGATATCGTCCCAAGGAGAGCGCATGCTGCTGAGTATGATCAGTGGGGAGCCCCTGACATACATAGACGGGACGGAGTATAAGAAGCCAGGCTTCTTGTTCGGGGATGTTATTGACAAGCAATCCCAGACCAAGCCCAAGAAGGAGGATTGGATGTTTACTGCTGAGGGCACGGTGATGTATCTTCCCAGTATGCCTAGGGATTACCCCATCTCTGCGTTCTTTTACGCCACCCATCATCAGAAGATGGTGTGGGTACTGACTCCCAATCTTTACGGCCGTCCGGGGAAGATCTCATATAACAAAGGATTGAACCAAGGATCCTTTATGAGCAGACCTTCAGGTCCAGTTATGCCCTTCAGGGGATTACTGTCGGGTAGTGTCCCGAGCGAGGATACGTCGTTGATCCAGCCAGTTCAGATGTCGACCTTCTGCAATGACTTTATGGGACATGGAGGAATGTACCCCAGGGTCAACCCTCGGACCAGCGGATGGCTTAGCCCGGGAAATCTTCGATGGGCCAGTTTAACTGCCTGGGCCCTGAAGCACTTCCAGACGGAGCTGGAGAGTATAGGCTTATTCGCGGTTGTGAGCGCTACAAGTGTTGGGCTGTCTGTCAACCCCAACCTGTTCCTAGCCTTGATGGAGCGATACAACTCGCTCACCGGGACTTTTGCCACTCTGCTGGGGAGTTGGGCCTGGCCCTTCATGAGATGGCAGAAATTTCAAAGCTGCCAATGGGGGACACTCCTTATGAGGAGTACGTCCCTACAAACCGGGAATTGAGGGATACAAACCCTCGGGCAGTGGCCGTATATCAGGAGCTGATGTGCCACTATCTTGCCTGCACCACTTTTTATAAGGAGCCTTCTGATTTGGCTCACGTCAACAAGTGGGCCACCTATCTTTTCTTCTACCAGGCCAGAAATGTCAAGCCAGACAAGGTGGTAGATAGCCAAGATAGGCCATTGAACCTCCTAAGCATGCTGAATGCCAACACTGTCGATGACCTTATTGAAGACGCAGGGGCTTCAGATCATATTTTCGACGAGGAGGTAGGGGGTTATGCTGCAGGTACGAAAGCCTTCAGTTATATGAGGCATTGTAGTAAGTCTCTGTCGAAGGAAGCTCAATTGGCTGGCTTCCTCTCCGTTTGGCTTCGTCGCTGGGTAGTGCCCGGCATAGCATCTGCAAATCGCATCCATCGCAACACCTTATGGACTGCAGTGCATTTTGTGTTCGAAGCAAGACTTGGCCTGCTTCCTGCTATGGTATGTAGAATACAAGCAGGCCTGAGGGCCCTTACTGATGGACTGCTCGCTGATGAGATGCAGCATGAAATCTTTTCCAGGGTGGAATTACCATTTCTATACTTGATGGGGTGGTTAATCCTTCACAATGCCCGGGTGATGTCTTCCGGTTCTGCCAGTAGTTCAGGAAATAATTTCTTGCTGAATTACAAGAACTCCTCTTGGAACGTGGCGACCGTCACAGATTGCGGGCGGGCGTTAAACGTAGCCCACAGCTGGAAGATCTTCTGTATCGTTCCCCCCATACACATCAATCAACAGGGGAGGAAACTTAAGGATAAGGGCCATGGGAGGACCATTCTTTCTCCTGAAGTCTTCTATTGGTTGGTCTGCATTAGACCTTCCCATTTGCTATACAGAAGTGATGACCACTGCTTCTTGGAGCCCTATCTGCCCAGTCGGTTCGCCAGGCAGTTTGGGTATGACCAATTGCATGTGAAAAATGCCATTACCAGCTTCAAGTCCAGAGGTGGACTTATTGATGGAGCCAGAGGGTGGCGGTATTTCATCACGGGCTGCACTGGTGCAACTTTTACGGTGCCTGCGACTTCTCTTTCCATGGAGCTACGTATGCTTTACTCGTACGTGCAGTTCTATGCGTCCATCAATACCTTCCATCGTGATTTTGATATGCGTTGAAGTGTTAGGATGCCCTCCCATAGGTCTACTGCCATGGAGGAAGTTCCGTCTGTTTCCTCGGATGAGAATGAGGACATTGTTGGGGCAAACGAATTCTTGACGACAATACCGAGAGGCGTACTAGCTCCGCCAGCAGAGCCTCCCGTTATCCCCTATAAAAGGAAGGCTTCTGCTCTGAAAGAACCTTCTCCCCGCAAGAAAAGGATTGCCAGAGGTCCGAAAAGGGCTTCTACCAGGGAGGCTCTTAGAAGTGAGCATGTCATCTCCCCTGCTGGGGATGATTCTTTGATTAGAGGTCCTTCGCCTATTAGAGAGGGAACCTCCACAGTCCCGGCTGGCAGTGTCGGAGATTCTTTGCTCGAGATTGCTGCTACTACTGCTTCCGGTAGTGCTACAAGATCGCCTTCAAGGCCGAGCATAATAAGATTGCATATATCTTTATCCAGACCAGTAACGGGAGTAACCCCTGCCGCGTTTGTGAGTATATCCAGGGAGATTCTATCCGATGAGCCTCGAGTGGATCTTGGTGAAGACTTGGAAGAATACCTGCCCGTGTCAGTTGGTGCACCCCCTTCCCCAGGTATGACAGCTCGCTTAGCATCATTAAGAAATGATTTAGCTGCCCTGGCTGCAGACGCGACATATATAACATCGGCCATGGGTAAATATTGTCTTTACGCCTCTTTTAGAAAAATTAACATCAATTTGATATTAACTTTCTCTTGTCTTCTTTTCAGGTGAAGACATCTACGGGGAGGGTGGAAGAGACGCAACCTTTGATTTTGTTACGGACCCATCATATGAAGTGGCGGTGTCCAACATTAAGGAAGCAAGTTTTGAAGCTGTCGATCTATCATCCGCAATATTCTCGGATGTTGTTATGCCAGTACCAGTCCAAATAATATCAGAGGAGGATGAGCCGGTTGTCTCGATTGTGCCTCCTTTGTCGAGCATGCCAACAACTTCGACCGTTGTTGGTGCCTCTACTTTTGTCGCGCCATCTGTTGAAGCGACGACTGTAACGACACCCTCTGCAGTCATTCCTGGAAGGGGATTCACCGATATTGCAGCCACTCCCAGCGTCCATTCGAATCTCGCCATGCTAGTTGAGCAGTTTACTAGCATTTTCTACATCACTTTGAAAACGTTGATATTGATGGTGCTGGAGAAGAATCTAGGCTTCGAAGCTTTGAGGATGTCCTCCAATCTTATTGTAGCGCAGATTAGGAATTTCGGTGACGCTGAAAGGGCTAATGCGCTAGAGCAAATAGTTAATGGTTTAGAACAACCCATTAACGAGTATTTGCAACTATCTCGAGGCAGCATCGATGACTTGACTCAGGCTGAATATGAATCTCTGACTGCGCAGTTTGCTGAACAGATGGAACGCTTAAATAAATCCATCCAGACACAGCAGCAGGAGATGGATGCAGGAAAAGCTGTCTTGGAGGAGGTTATTCCTCTTCAAACAAAGTACAAGGCTGAACATGAGGGGAATGCAGAGAGTTCGCAAACTGGAAGCCAAACTCGCTCAGGCAAAGGAGTGGGCTTTCCAGTCATCGGAAGCTCTAGATGTGGTGAATGGCCGACTGGATACAGCTCAACAGAACTTGGCACGTGCAGGAGTCACCTGTGCCGATTTTATCCAGGCTCGGTCCGAACTGTCCCTCTTGATCAATGACGAGGTACGAATGGAGCGAGCTCGAGCTAACGTCTTGAACTCCAGGAATGAGAGGATGGCCGCTTTGGTGCGACAGATTCGCGATTTAACTGCTCCTCCCCAATGATGTACCTTCTTATTTCTCCTGTAATTTTTCGGAGATAATAAAGACACATTTTCTGACTTTGTGGACCCATCACTTTAGAATATGATAGGCTAAGATGAAAGTGATATCAGAGGTATCATTAATATGATATACTTTCGTTAAGGTTTTGCTGAATGTAAATCTATTCAGAGGTAATATGAACTTGATAGAATATAATCCAACTAAATTTGTATACTAAACACTATTAGAGGTAATATGAACATGATAAGTTTATAAATTAGTTAAGCATATCCATTAAAAGGTCATACGAATCTGATAGAATATGATCCAGCTAACCTTTGTGCATGGTATCGTCAGAATAAGATCTTCGTCATACTCCGTTAAACGAAGGAGATCAAGTATAGTACTTCTTCGGAAATTTGCAGTTGATAGTAGCCGTTACCAAATTTTCATTAGGCATGGCTAACCTGTAAGCGCCATTTGTAATCATATAAGAGCCCTCCATTTATTTGTGCGAACTTTGGTTTGTTGAGGACATCCCACTGGGGGATCTTTGGTGGACCTATTATTTGTTGCGCACGTTGAGTGCAAATAATAAGTTCGAAACAAGCCCTATCAGAGGTAATGGCGGTGTGATAGGTATTGTGGCTGGTAAAGACATCCTACTAGGGGATTTTTTGTGGACCCATTACTTTTTGTGCATGTTAGTGCAAGTAATAGGTTTGAGACAAGTCCTGCCAGAGGTAATATAGACGCGGTAAAATACGACTCTGTGGGGATGAAATAGGGACTGACTCTTTCTTCGCTGGGAAAATGAGGATAGTTCAGAGGTAATATGGACATGAACATTTCGTTTTCCATTGCGGGCATTCCACAGGGGAATTTTTTGTGGACCTATTACTTCTTGTGCACGAGAGTACAAGTAATAAGTTTAGGACAAGCCTTGCCAGAGGTAATATGGACGTAGCAGTTTTTGTAGACCTAACACCACTGGCATACTTAGAGTTAAGTACGGGTGCTAAGTTGAGATGACAACCGATATCAGAGGTAATATGGATATGATAATCGATAGCTAAAACTCGGAGGGTTTGTTCAGAGGTAATATGAACATGACAAACTTTTGAGTTGTGACTCCACTGGGGATGGAGGTATACATCTGCTCAGAGGTAATATGGACATGGCAGTTTTTGTGGACTTAACACCACTGGCGTACTTAGAGTTAAGTATGGGTGCTAAGTTGAGATGACAACCGATATCAGAGATAATATGAACATGATAATCGATAGCCGGACCAGGAAGGTTTGTTCAGAGGTAATATGGACATGACAAACTCAGCTGGGGAAATAAAGAAATGTTTGGACAATAGTTCAGAGGTAATATGGACGTGAACTCATGTCCAAAAAATTTACTGTGGAGTGATTTTTCTGAGTGGGGATAGACCTGAAGAATCCGCTGGGGAAACTTTAGGGACTCATCATCCGATATTTTCTTGAGGGAGCAAATTGTTACGTTAGAGTGAAATTAATTTACAGTGATTGTCCCCTCGTTTATAAATGCAAAGTGACGACTTTGGCGTCGATCAACTCCTGGATTCTCCATTTCAGTATATAGCACGCCCTTGTGGGGTGATGAATGTACCAATGAAAGAGACAATAATATGGGTTATCGACTTTGCCAGCCCTCTCAGGGTATCTGATGTTGGGTAGCCGAAGTTTGTGTTCCTTCGTCAACATATTGAAGATTTCAATGATATCATCTTCATTGAAGGAGAAAGTCCCTTTTGGCCTTCGGGCTCCTGATGCCTGAGTTTTACGATCTTCCGGGAAGATCGTCATCGTTGCATCATCTTCGAACTCAGAGAGGATTCTACCCCCAGCTTTGGATGCTGCTCTGTTTTGTCGAGGTAGGCTACCCCCAGACATGTCGTGGCGTTTGTCCACAGAAGTTGATTTAGAAGGACCTGCCTCTGATATTACAGGATCAGACTCTGGAGGTTTGGAGTTTGCAAGAGATGCAGTATACCCCAACCCAAAATAAGTTTGTTGACAGTAAGGATTACCATACAACGGTGTTCGTCTACCTTTTCCATAGTTGAGGCCTTGTTTCAACTTCAAATCATAACCCATCTTTTGTATAATCTTTAAAGCTTGTGGGCTATATCTGTGGATTTGCATTTTCCCAGCATCAGACTCGCGAGATTCTTCTTGTATAATTGGTCTATTCCGTATTCGACCGAAGATTATTTGATGCAGGTCGTTGCGAGTTGGTGGAACAATAAAGACAGAATCTTCATGTGGCCCATATGTCATGACGACATTAGATGTTGATGCATCTTCCCACATAATCTTCCCATACTTGGTAGTTAGGGAAACTGAATCCTAGTTATGACTCCTGTCTTTGCGTTTTTGGATCAAGAAATTGCGCAAATCAGCGATATTTGAAGAAGAAGAAGAAGAAGGCTTATTCTGCATTTTTACATCATTAGGCCTGTGGAGATTAGGAACCAGAACACTTTCTCTGCCATATGAGTAGAGTAGTTCAGCCATATGAGTAGCACATGATCCATGATGAGCTTATCTATCCACAAACTGAGCCTTTTTTACGCTGAGGGGCTTGACCTGGCGTAATCTGGAACTTTGCTCAGACTGGCGTAAAACTGAGGAAGTCCTCAATTGGCCATCAGCATCTCGCGTAATTTGGAGAGCGGGCAGATTCTTCTCTTGATGGCGTAAAAGCCGAGAGGTCGGGAAATCCGCCATTTGTTTTCCCTTGCGATGTTTGCAGGGACCATTTGCCTCATTGCAGAGAAAAGATGTATTTTTACGCACAGGACGCGGAGTAGACTTCTGGTATAGCACTGAGGCATTGCCAGAAGCTATGTATGCCACATCACAGACGGGAGACAGAGTTTTATGTGCAGGGCACGGAGTAGACTTCTGGATTGGCACTGAGGTATTGCCAGAAGCTTTGTCTGCCATGTCACAGACGGGAGACAGAATTTTATGCGCAGGGCGCGGAGTAGACTTCTGGATTGGCACTGAGGCATTGCCAGAAGCTCTGTCTGCCACGTCACAGACGGGAGACAGAGTTTTACGCGCAGGGCGCGGAGTAAACTTCTGGATTGGCACTGAGGCATTGCCAGAAGCTCTGTCTGCCATATCACAGACGGGAGACAGAGTTTTACGCGTAAGGTGCGGAGGTTGCGATGCTACAACCTTGTTGGTCGGAGTGAGAGAGTCCGCAGGAATGGTAGAGGATGTCCGGGGCATCCATACTTTATGCAATTTCTTGCTGTCTTAGACAGAGAGGGACTGAGAGCTACCCCCAGCTTGAAGCATGTCTTCGTAAGCCGATTGGTCGAATTGGATGACCAAGGTCTTCTTCGTTGATCCTACGGATACAGCATCGTGTTGAGCAATGGTTTTCTCGTCAGATGAGAAAGTATTCCCCAGCAGAGTCGCCATCTTGTGTTTGATAATAAACGAAAGAAATAAAACTAGGTTTATACGAAACTCTTTCTTTGGTTTACAAACAAGAAAAAGAAGTATAATTAATCCTATACGAGGATGTTAAGTACAAAATTTTGATTCTGCGGAAATATTGCTATAGGAGTCTAATCTGCAGTCGATCACTTTGTCCCTTGGACCACACAATGACGAAGAAGTGTCGTAGAAGATGAAAAAGAAGCTTCAAAGACTGCAGGAGGGATTGAACTCTCGTTGTCAAAAACTCTCTATATGTGCTCTCTTGACCTTGGTTTTTTCTCGATTTTTTTCGACCTTGTTTTCGACCCCCGGACCTCCGTGGCCGGAGGTCTCTATTTATAGAGTTCAGCTACAGTCGGTATAGAAATCGAACAGCGGAGAGAGCTGCACCTTTTACGTGGCGATTACAATAACTGCTACCCACGTATGAATGATCTTCTGAATCGGCGTGTGACGCGTGT
Organism: Iris macrosiphon; assembly: GCA_036927795.1. NCBI lineage: Eukaryota > Viridiplantae > Streptophyta > Magnoliopsida > Asparagales > Iridaceae > Iris > Iris macrosiphon. Next base: position 120,587,405 of record JAYESA010000014.1, on the reverse strand, counting down.
CCCATTATGAGGTAATGCATATAACTGCTCGTCGAAGATCACGACATGCAAGCCACGTAGATAACTGCCCCTCGCGTAGAGATGGTTGGCATAAAGGCCAAATAACTGTCTCATTGGCGTAAAAGCCAAATAGCTGTTCTGTTGGCATAGAAGCCAAGTAGATGTCATATTGGCATAGAAGTCAAATATCTGTCATGTTGGCGTAGAAGCCAAGTAGGCGTAGAAGCCTGATGCTTTACAAATATAGCCTGATTTGGCGTAATTCGAGGAGATAGCGTACAGCGTGCTCCTATAGCTGAAAATAGCCAGGTCGGCGTATTTCGAGGAGATAGCGTACAGCGTGCTCCTATAGCTGAAAATAGCCAGGTCGGCGTAATGTATGGGATGGTGATGTGGACGTATTAGCCCTAATTATAGCTCACCCAGTCTTTGAAAGTAGAACCAAATCTCGTGCATTTAATGCAGAGATCTGCCCCCATCACGCGCATTAACTGCAAAGACGTGCCTCGAGCTCTGTACGAAGAACAGCTTTTGACGTGGCGGTTGGTTTTGTCTCTTTCTGAGCGTAAAAGCTTACCTCTGCCTATGTAAAATAGGTAGCGTATTCCTTGAATGCGTAGACGACGTCTTATATCAAGGTTGGTGTCACTAAACGACAGTTTGGGGCTCTGTGCAGAATCACCATAACAGCCGTCCTCTCGGTCGTCGTGCTGTACTCTTTGTCAGGAGTCAGGTTCACTGCTTGATCTGACAGGTTCATTCGAGGAATACGAAGAGATCCTCGTACAACTTCTCGCTGCATTAAAAGCAAGCAGGTTTTACGCCAAAGTGGCGATATAGCAACCTTTTTACGCTGAAGCAGTCTGGAAATACTGCATTACGCGGGCTGTTCTGGAGCTATATTTTACGCTGAATAGCGTTGAAGCTCTGCTGTATGCCGATGGCTCTGGAGTCATGTTTCACGACATCCAGTGCTGGAGCTCTATTTTATGCGGGCTTCCTACATGTTGAGGGTTTTACGCGTATGATTCTCCAGCGTATTTTTTATGCTTCTACACTTGGCTCTGATACCAATTGAAGGACCGTGATGGCACCTCTAGAGGGGGTGAATAGTGTGCAGCAGAATAATCTATCCAATTAAAAAACTTATCCAAAGTAAATACAGTTAACTACTAACAGTAATAAGCAAGACAAATATATAAAGCAGTAAGGGTAAGAGCGAGCAAACGCAAACACCAAAATTTTATCCTGGTTTTTCTCTGAGAGGACTAATCCAGGCCCGAGAACTCTTGCTCGAAGTTGTATCCAATATAATCACCAATAGTGAATCACAAGCTTTGATCCGAAGGCTTGCCCCTTCTTTACGACCACAAGCTTTGATACGAAGGCTTGCAACTTCACAACTAGAGAGAGAAAACTTGCTGAGCCAAGCTCTTACAACTCTGATAGACTTCTAAACCGATATTGCACTGGGTACATAGAAGGCTAGGGAGTTGTGTAAGAACCATAATCCTGAAAACCGTATTTCTCTATTTATGAAATTTATCTATAGTAGATGTGAGTTAAATAGAGAGAATAGATTTTATTAGATTTTATTAGATTTTATTTAGAGGTACTTGAGCATTTAGGGGACTTATGGAGCCATTATAAATTTTTCCTGATTTATTCCATGTAGGAGACTCTTTGGACAGTTGCTAGCTCAACCGTATGCACCAATGCAATTCTTAGAATTTCTTGTAAATAGATATGTGTATATATATATATACATTTCCTATTTGGATCTCAACCCGAACCCAAACCCGCGTAAAGTAAGAAATCAACAGCAGCAGTAGCAAACCAACTTTTCTCCTCCGCGCGTAAACCAATTCCACCGTTTAATTTCTTTCACCCGCGCGTAAAGTTTAAACCCCACGTGTAAAACAACTCCGCGCGTAAAGTAGAACTCCACTGCTTAAATTCCTATACCGCGTGTAAAACAAACACCACCGCCTCATTTCCACCGCCTCTTTACCTGTTATTACTAAACTCTCCTCAACCGAAACCTAAACCAATGATAGAAAGAAACAGCAGCGGCAGTAATTTCTTAACCAGTAAGTAAATCCCACTGCCTCTTATCACTATATATATGTGTGTTATTACAACTCTCTTAAACTAATCCCACTTCTTCTTACAACAAACTTAAACACAATATTGGACGTTGCACTCTACCAAACTTTGCTCGGCAAGTATACCTTGCCATTGTACTGTTATTTACATTCCAGCTGATACATGCATGTTTAATTTTGCTTATATAGATGTTTATTTATGTAGATTTGAGACCTACTTTATGAGACCACCCCAGTATTATATAGCACCAGTAGGTTCATTGGCCGTGACATAGTTGTTACACGAGTAGTGAGTATCATATAGATCCCGGACTACGTACCGGGTTGGCCTCCTGTAAGTATTAGCCGTGCGTTAGGGATAACTGCTGATAGAAACTTTGTATGCTAGAAGACTCAGAAGTTATTAGTGGTTCAGGGACATAGCCTATTGTAGTACGGTGGTCCAATCCTTGTCCTTGTTTGGTTGTAGGATTGGGCTATTGTACTAAAGATAGGTTATGAACCAAATTGTGTCATGGATATGGCATGCTTAGAGCATGGGGTGGGAAGAATAACAAGTAAGGCATTTGGGCTCCTTTATACTTTTTCCCTTGCAACCCAGAAGCTCCGCTGGAGATATGGGCGGTGATGACCACTATATATATTGCAGGAGGCCTCTGTCGTTCAAAAGACGGTATGCTGATGGGCCCCTGATTCTCCGTGAGAATTGTGCCAATCCCATTATGGCCAGATAGCCCACATGTTGGAAAGTTCTTCTCAAACTGCATTCACTTTGATGGTTAGGCAACCTATTGGATGTTTATATTTTAGTACTTATTGGCATGTTATTATGTATCTTGTTACGTCCCTCTGAGGACCTGGTCCCTTTTCAGATATGGACGAGTAGGAGTATCCACGGGAGTACAGACCTGGATCTGACTCTACTTACCTGACTGAGGAGGTCTTACCCTCAGAATAGCTGTGATTTAATTCCACTGTTTAGAGATTTTGCTGCTACTTCAGTATAGTCATTTTGTAGTGGATTTATTCCCACCTGACTATCAGACTTGATACTCATCTTGATATTCAGTTATATTCCAGCTCTTTATTCCTACTTATTATTTGTGTTGTGGATGAGATGTAGATTGTGTGTGACTTGTTGTGACAGTATATTACTACTGGTGGATTGCATATTCATACACAGCGTACGTGTGTATATAATTTCCATATATTGGAGTTCATAAATATATAGCTGGGCGTGTTACGTATTCCTAGTCTTACGTATTTTGGGACTGGGCATGACATGTTTTTAGTGGTGGCCCATGCAGGTCCAGAATATATTATCTCGGTTACGTAACTGTACCGAACAAGCCTGCGTATAGGAATAGAGTATAAGGATCTCATCCACACTTGACTAAAACCTTATTCTTCCTTTCAACCATCCTATGTTTGGGTAAAACAAAGTTTACGCCAAAAATCCTTTACGCTGTGACCAGGGACCTCTATTTATGAAGATCAACCAAGTAACTGTTATTGGCGTAAAAGCTAAAAGACTGCCTGGTTGGCGTATAAGCTAGATGACTGACTTGTTGGCGTAAAAGGCCAAACTATGTAGAAGATTGCCTACTTTATGCCACGATTATGAAAACTGCTACCCACGTCCCCTTAGTCTACGTATGACACATCATGCAAAGCCATGTAGGGAACTACCCTAGCATAAACTTGATAACCAACGTAGAGTAGCCTAATTGGGCATAAAATGTAAGGATAGGTAATGTGAGCATATTTGTTACAGCCTTAGCCTTCCCAGCCATGACCAAATCTTGTGCATTAAATATAAAGATATACCTTGAGCCCTGTGTAAGAAACAGCTTTTGACGTGGCGTCTGATTTTGTTCTGTCTTGAGCGTAAAAACTCATCTTAGTCTTGAGCGTAAAAAAAAAAACTTATTTATGTCCATAGGCTCCATTCTCTTCCTTTGGATGCGTAAAAATAACTTGTATCAGATATGTCACTAAATGATAACCTGGGTCTCTGTGCAAATTCATCATCACAGCCATCCTCTCGATTATCGTGCGGTACTTTTGTCAGAGGTCAGGTTCACTGATTTGTCTGACAAATTTATCCGAGGAATACGAAGAGTTTCTCGTATGACTTTACGTTGCAAAGTATTTTAGATTTTACAGATCTCTTTACGTAGACTCTTACACAGATAGATTTTACGCAGACTTTACGCAGCATATATTTTACGCGCAGATTTTCTACGTCAACTTTACACCGGCAGACTTACGTACAGACTTTTTACGCCGACAGTTTTGAATCCCTGTTTTATGCGACAGCTCTACTTTACGCTCCTCTACCTTACGCGGACCACTCTGAATCTCTACTTTAGGCCAAATTATCTCGAAGCTCTGCTTTGCGCAGGAAGCTTATCCACATATTTTACGCCAACTATCTAGAAGCCATGTTTACGCAGGGAAATGACTTCATGTATGAATGGGGATTTTTGACTGAAAAATACGCGGGCAATTCTCTAGCGTATTTCACGCTTCCATATTCTACCTAATGCTTGGATCATGTTCGATTCCTGTACTTCTTCTAAAATCCTTATGTACATCACCTACAGAGAAATGGATATGCAGAAGGGATGTACTGATGATGACACAACTCCTGGAGTCAATGGTCAGACTCAAGGAGAGACCTCAACAACTCATAGATTTACGGGACCAGAGGGACAGATTCACAATCCAGTTCCATCTGATCTTCCCGTTCCACCTAATGGGAATCTTCCAGTATCATCAATACCACAGGATGACCAGGCACAATTGTTCCAATTCTTCCAGATGATGATACAGGAACAGAGATAGCAAGTAGCAGAACAGAGACAAGAGTTCCTAGCAGCACTTGAAAGGATGGCTGCAAGGACTAATGTGCCAGCTCAAATACTAGCTCCAGTACCTCGAGCTAAAGTTGGTTCAGTAAAAGACTTTATACAGATGGGTCCGAGGTCGTATAAAGGCATAGAGAGTCCAGAGGAAACTACCAACTAGATCACTCACACTCGGAAGTTATTAGAGGCATCGCAGCTACCTACAAAACTATGGATGATAGGTGTAAGGACGCTTCTAGATGGTAATGCTCATCACTGGTGGGAATCCATGGAGCGCCAGTTGGGTACATACCAGACTTGGGCGCAGTTCCTAGAGTGCTTTGAAAGGAAGTATTTCCCGGACACCGTCAGAGATGCATTGTACGATCAGTTTCTCCACCTAGAGCAGGGGAACAGAACAGTGGATGAGTATGATGCTGAGTTTAGTCGCCTTAGTAAATATGGCTCTACCCTGATACCAGATGACTTTGCCAAGGCTAAGAGGTTTTATCGTGGACTAACTCAGGAGCTACAACACTACACTAGCTTGCAGTCCCGGATCTCTTATGCCGAGTTGCTGACCGAAGCCAGATTGTAAGAAACCATTAGCAGAGGAAAATGAGGTCAGCTGAGGACACAACAAGGACCGGCAATGACACAACAAGGAGGACTTACCAGACATCCTTTAGAACAACAACAACAGTATCAACACAGAGCCGGACCATACTAGATTCCGAAGAAACCCCAATGTAATTATTGTTGGAGATACGGGCACATTTTGAGAAATTGTCGGAATCGCTTAGCTCAATGTATAAAGTGTGGTTCCAGACAGCATCTGGTAAGAGTCTGTCCTATGCAACAAGAATTAACACTTTCACCGCCAGCACAGAGGCTAGCGCTACCAGCACCAAAGTCAGCTCAGTAAATGTGAGTTCTTTTTGGATAGCTTTTTTTTGGACAGAGTTCATTTCTTGAGCATGTCGTTACAGGAGTTGGTATGACAACTATAAAGACTGGATGAGTCTTATCTTCTCTATGAACTTGAAATATTTTGTAACATCTCTCATCATAATCTAGCGTAAGTATTTTTTTTTTACTACCTTGACTTATGTTGCTGTTACAGTCTAGTTTTGTAAGCTTAAATCTTTTATCGAGCTTGTTCATGACATATGTGTTATTGGGGCCTGATCAACCACACTAATACAAATTGTCTAATCAGAATCAGTGTATTATGGTCTAGCTAGACATAGTGCGCTTGGTTTGCCCTTAGCAATACTACTTTACGTGGATTAAGATACATAGTTGACTAGTAGACAAATATACTTGTATTCTATCACCTTCACCTGGAATTTTTTATTATTGTTCTCCGTCTTCCCTTACTTCGGAAGGACGAAACTTTGTGCTTGGTATAAGTTGATATACAGATAGTACTAGATATATCCCGTAGGCCAATCACATTATCTGATGATTGCTTTCCGTAATTAAAGGTATATCATAGGTGATATATTTTGTGTAATCTTTGAGGATTAAATAACATGATTAAACAATTCGAGGAATAGTTTTCTTAGATATATAGCCTTAGGTGATAGATGGATAAATTCTAAGTTTGGTAGAAATTGCATTATTAAACATAAGGTGAATTCTTTTGAATTATGATCAAGAAAGATTAGATAGAGAGACCCTCTACCCTATTTTAATTTCGAGGACGAAATTTTTATAAGTTGGGTAGAATGTAAGAACCCTAATCCTGAAAACCGTATTTCTCTATTTATGTAATTTATTTATAGTAGATGTGAGCTAAATAGAGAGAATATATTTTATTAGATTTTATTTAGAGGTATTTGAGCATTTAGGGGACTTATGGAGCCATTATAAATTTTTCCTGATTTATTCCATGTAGGAGACTCTTTGGACAGTTGCTAGCTCAACCGTATACACCAATGTAATTCTTAGAATTTTTTGTGAATAGATATGTGTATATATATATATACATTTCCTATTTGGATCTCAACCCGAACCCAAACCCGCGTAAAGTAAGAAATCAACAGCAGCAGTAGCAAACCAACTTTTCTCCTCCGCGCGTAAACCAATTCCACCGTTTAATTTATTTCACCCACGCGTAAAGTTTAAACCCCACGCGTAAAACAACTCCGCGCGTAAAGTAGAACTCCACTGCTTAAATTCCTATACCGCGCGTAAAACAAACACCACCGCCTCATTTCCACCGCCTCTTTACCTGTTATTACTAAACTCTCCTCAACCAAAACCTAAACCAATGATAGAAAGAAACAGCAGCGACAGTAATTTCTTAACCAGTAAGTAAACCCCACCGCCTCTTATCACTATATATATATATGTGTTATTACAACTCTCTCAAACTAATCTCACTTCTTCTTACAACAAACTTAAACACAATATTGGACGTTGCACTCTACCGAACTTTGCTCGGCAAGTATACCTTGCCATTGTACTATTATTTACATTCCATCTGATACATGCATGTTTAATTCTGCTTATATAGATGTTTATTTATGTAGATTTGAGACCTACTTTATGAGACCACCGCAGTATTATGTAGCACCAGTAGGTTCATTGGCTGTGACACAGTTGTTACACGAGTTGTGAGTCTCATATAGATCTCGGACTACGTACCGGGTTGGCCTCTTGTACGTATTAGCCGTGCGTTAGGGATAACTGCTGATAGAAACTTTGTATGCTAGAAGACTCAGCAGTTATTAGTGGTTCAGGGACATAGCCTATTATAGTACGGTGGTCCAATCCTTGTCCTTGTTTGGTTGTAGGATTGGGCTATTATACTAAAGATAGGTTATGAACCAAATCGTGTCATAGATATGGCATGCTTAGAGCATGGGGTGGGGAGAACAACAAGTAAGACGTTTGGGCTCCTTTACACTTTTTTCCTTGCAACCCAGAAGCTCCGCTGGAGATATGGGCGGTGATGACCACTATATATATTGCAGGCGGCCTCTGCCTTTCAAAAGACGGTATGCTGATGGGCCCCTGAATCTCCGTGAGAATCATGCCAATCCCATTATGGCCAGATAGCCCACGTGTTGGAAAGTTGTTCTCGAACTGTATTCACTTAGACGGTTAGGCAACCCATTGGATGTTTATATTTTAGTACTTATTGGCATGTTATTATGTATCTTGTTACGTCCCTCTGACCTGGATCTGACTCTACTTACCTGACTGAGGAGGTCTTACCCTCAGAATAGCTGTGATTTAATTTCACTGTTTAGAGATTTTGTTGCTACTTCAGTATAGTCATTTTGTAGTGGATTTGTTTCCACCTGACTATCAGACTTGATACTCATCTTGATATTCAGTTATATTCCAGCTCTTTATTCCTACTTATTATTTGTGTTGTAGATGAGATGTAGATTGTGTGTGACTTGTTGTGACAGTATATTACCACTGGTGGATTGCATATTCATACACAGCGTACGTGTGTATATGATTTTCATATATTGGAGTTCATATACATACGGCTCGGCGTGTTACGTATTCTTAGTCCTACGTATTTTGGGACTGGGACGTGACAAGTTGTTCTTAGAGATGGGAAGGTTAAGGCTCAGGGTATAGCTCACTAGAAGATAGAAAGATGAAGAGAAGAGAGTGAGTTGGATTTGAGTTATGCCAGCACGACTCGATGTACATCAGTCATTGACTCAATTAAAGTAAAAAATTACATGGAAGAATTACACAAGGACACAGTACAACCAGCAATCGTCGCAGCATTGTTGAGTCTTCGATTGTATCATATTGCGACATGTCGAGACATGATTTAGTTAACTATCAAAATCAGGTTGACTGGGATCGAATGGACCAACAATAACTTTTTTTTCTACTGTTAGCTTGTATATAAAGAACAAAACATTCAACATCAAAAACAAAATCTTTAAGGACACTTCCTTTAAATACAGCAAAAGCAAACAAATCAAGGATGAGAAGTTAGAGTTGAAGTCTTATGAGACTATTGGTATTTCTTTTGGTAAACACTACCATAAACACAAGACAAGAGCAAGCTTGAGTGTTCTAGGTACATTCTTGGTAGGAATGAAGAAAGAAGAAAACATAAGAATGAAATATGAGTACAGAAATCAAAATTGTGATTGACTGTGTGTTGTACTTATTAGGCTAGCATGCATGAACAAATTATTGGTGTCAACCATGACAGAGACTATGTAGTTGAATGATTAAATCCTTGGCTGGCTTCCAAATCTGTAAATGAATTGCACCAAGACATCTTGAATAGACTGGGGGACAAACATGTGGGGGTGGGGGGGATTTCTTATGGGTATTCATAAATATGTTCAGATGTTTTTGTTGTCTTCATGTGCTAGGAGGGGAGTACACGCAAGTACTACCACCACCTTCCTTGCTTCATTTACTTGACTATAGTGTGCACATGTGCATTCTTCTCAACCCTTGTTGAGTTGTTCATTTCAGATTTATGTCATCTAAAATCTTACATCTACAAAGTAAGATAAGAACTAATAATAATAATAATAATAATAATAATAATTGATTGGTTGTGTATTGCTTTTTTTTATTAACATTTTTATTTTTTGGTTTAGAATGGATAACTATGAAGCATATACACTAATCCCATCAATTTCAGGAATGACCGATTAGACTAGCATTTCGAAAACGTTGATTTAAGTCCCAAATATACATTCGGAACAGAAATTATTTGACTTGTGCTTTTATGTTTGGCACAAATAAAGTCCCTAATAAAAGATTAAAAAAAAAAGTCTAAATTGGCCCCAACTCCATATATGTTTCAAATTCTTAGCTGAGGTAGGTAGAAACAAAGAGTTAATCATGACAAATGACCAGACACCGTCAATGTTTGCTCCAACTCTGTTTCCAGCATCTCACACATTTTTTTTTTTTTTTTTTTTTTTTGGAAAACTCTAGCCAGCTCGGAAAAATAGACTGAAAAAAAAAAGAAAACAAAAAAAACGAACTTGCACGTGGCTGCTCGTGATTGATCGGAAAAAAAAAAAAATGACCTCAGCATCCTCTGATTACGTAGACCGAAAAAAAATTCGACCAATCTACGAGCACCACGTGACCGCAATTTTTTTTTTTTTTTAATTCTTCTTTGTTCCTTGCATTTCCTTCGACTTCAAAGTCTCAATCACCCATCCATTATCCCAGCCTACGCCGACAGCTTAGTTTCCACAGAACACGCCGACAGTGCTCAAATTATTAATCTGATCAATGTACGAAGGCCGACAAAAATCGATTTTTCAAGAGAAGTGCAGGAGGCAAAGTCTCGCTGTTTCGATTCCTTTCCAGTTACATTGAAATCTAAAGGTCTAAACTCTAATTAGCCCCAATAAATAAAAGGGTTAATTAGTAATTAGATCATGTATTTTATATCAGTTTATAGCTTAAGTTATGACATTTTCAATTAAAAAGTTTGGATGCTAAATTTTGATTTTTTTTTTTTCATTATAACCTAAAAATGAGTACAATGACAACAACAAACACATGTTGAAAATGAAAACATATTGAAAGAAATGAAAGAAAAAAAATCAAATTAAAACCCAGTTCCAAATTTTTCAATTTTTTGTAAATTTTAATTCATATATGGCTCATTTTGTAAATCCTTCGGGGATAGCATGGTAATTTTAAATCCTTCAAGGATGTACCTCGAGATTTAAATCCTTCGGGGATATCATGTATATCTCATCGTCTAGGCTATCATGATCGGAGAATATATTTCTCCATATTATACCATGGTTGTTTCGAGAATCCTTGAGCTAGCATTGCTCTATTCATTTTGATCATTTATTTTATTTTATTTCATAAGCACCCATTTAAACCTACGGGATTTCTTCCTTTTTAGTTTTGTAATATAATACCGAACATTCCACATTGTGAGAGAGGTATTGCATATTTTCATTATCCTTAACGTTGAAGGATTATTCGTGGTCTAGTATTATCATTTATTTTCATCACCCTTTTTATTTTTAGTTGAGAATGTCAATTATGACAAATTCTTCTTGATTCCAAATTTCTCTTGAATATGTATAAAATCTAGATTTCTTGGGTACCGGTACCTCTTTCTCAGTCTCTTTTGGGATCTGAGGTATATCCTCGACCAGAGCGATATACTTTGAGAAATTGGATCTTTGGTTTGTGATATCTTCTGAACCGTCATGAACTTTTATCTTCAGCATATGCTACTTCAGGAGCTGCTTCTTCAAGAGCATTAGGATGTGTTATATTACTATACTCTTCTTCTGGAGAGATGAATCTTTAGAACATTTAGGTCTTACGCGTTCTTAACGTAGAACTTATTCATTTAATGAATTTATTTGGTTCTTTTGATATTTACTTCTATTCTAGAATGTATGTTTATAGTTGGTATAGTTATTTATGCAACATTATTGAAATCATCAAGTAAGCATCTAATAGTTCATTTGCAATGAAATACAAGGATCATTTCTCCTAATTTAGTCATGATTAGATAAAGTGGAAGTATGCCATAATACATTCTTCTGGAACGATGGTTTATGGCGTTCTTAATTCTAAAACGATAATTCATGAAATTTTTCTGAAACGATAATTTATGACATTCTTCTATAACGACAATTCACACCGTTCTTCTGGAAAAAAAAATATTTATCTTCCTCCTATCTCCCCCAAAGGTGAAAATTATATCTTACCAGAGTGACAAATCATAAATTTTACGTTTAATGATATCTCATGACTAAAAAATTTAATAATCTAAGGAGATAAGCATATAAATTATCAATACTATAATTCGCAAAATCATAGATGCCAAGATTACAGTTTCAAATAATACCAATATGAGCCATAAAATATAAAATATAATATAATTATAATTGAAACTAGGCTACTTTATTCAGATACAATCTTCAGGATTGATGTTTTGAAACAAAACAAAAAAATTTGAGGTTAAGGAAACCTAGTTGACATTAGTTTTGTTTCCATGTGCTAAGAGATGACCACACGAATTAGTTTTGATAATTTACATCATCCATATACGGTTGATCATGCCACATTCTAAAATTATTGGATCATTAGGCTTCTGGCTCACAATTGACCCTTAGGATTGAGCTTCTGGCTCAAGGTAGTACGTGACTTGTCTCTAATGTGAGTGACGTGTATCCCTAGTGAAGAGATGGAGAATCTATTTAGGCGAACTTCTGGTTCTCTTAGACGAACTTCTGGTTCTCTAGACTAACTTTTGATTCTCTAAATCAGTGGTTACTCAAAAATATTTCTTATTTCACTTGCTCAGAGTTTTAATACGATACCCTTTTTTTTAATATCAAAACTCAGTAAAAATTTTCTGGAATTATGAGAGTATGCATCTATTGGGTAAAATGTGCTCTCCCAGAACCTTCAATTAATTTTGAGCAATGTCAGCTATCGTGGATACTACGTTCAATCTAGTATATTGTTGCAGAAAAATATCATTTTCTTAAGAATTGTGTGTGTGGTAGCATTATCAATCAGGCAAAAGTTGTCTCTATCTAGATTTCTCATGAATTTATTTGACAATATCTAATCAATACTTGTAGATAAAGATAGTATTAATCAATGGCAATTAATTATGCTCATAGAACTCTAGGTCAATAATAGCTTGTAATACCAACATGAGAGTTGGCTTACAACCAACCAAACACTTAGTGGGCATGGATCCTAAAAGTGTGTATCAAGTTTCTTGCATCCAAACAAATCGTTTTGTCTTGTAAAGATCGATTTATTGCATATAAACCACCCATGGGTTTATGAACAGACTTCAAAACATCTAATGGACTCATTCACTACTTGATAAAAATTGTCTTTTATCAAATTTCAGATTATTCATCATTTTAAGATTTAAATTATGTGGTAGGTCCTCCCTACAAACCACTATGCATCTTAACGAAGTCAAAGGAAAGAACCCTAAAATGCATATTAAGTAAATATATTTTGTTAAATATATTTTGTTATATGCTGCTATAGCTTGGTCGAACTGTCTTCTCTCTCTTATTTCCCCTGTTCATTCTTTTATTTCAATGCGAGCATTATCTTTATCAGATTAAGCAACAATATAACTAATTCTTTAATAAAGTCTCACAGTAACAAATTAATTTGTGCATAACCTTTTTCGGATTTCTAGATGTCAGATGACATTATATTATTGAAAATGCTAAGAATGAGTTATAAGCATGACATCAACAGAGTTCAACTTGGCATTTTCCTTTTGTTGATTTTTTTTTTTTTTTTTTTAAGAATTTCTTCACAATAGATCATGGGGGAAAAAAAAAATTGTAGAGAACAAAATAAATAAACAAATCGAGAAAATAGGGCTAGATCTGACCTTCGGAAGATCAATGGAAAAAAAAGTCACTAGCAAAAATTTGCATATTCGCATCTGACATTTTTCGCACGTCCGTCATCTGAAACTCTCCTCGAGCAATGATGCTCTTGTCTTGGTGAGTCTCGTGCTGATAACATGTTGTAAATGTGGAAGAGAAAGAAAAAAATTGTAGCCGAAATTAACCATCTAGGACTTTCTCATTGATAATATATATAGAGAGGGAATAAATAGAGGTGATTGTAGATAGGGATAAGGGCATCCACATTTGGTATTATCCCAAATCACAACATTGATATTTTTACCAACACATTTATCAATGCACATTTTACATTTATCAACACATATTTTAAATAAAAAGACTATTGATAAATGTACTGATAAAAGGATCCATGTAAAATGTACATTTATGAATGTATTAATATGTGTTCTTTTTTTAAGATGTGTTCTTATGTACGTTAATATGTGTTCTTATGACATATGTTAACATAACCCATAAAAATTTACTTTTACCGATCCACGGGTCATTGAGTACCATATAAAACAGACCAGTACAATGTTAAAATTAGTCAAAAAAGAAACAAAAATAGAAGTATATATATATATATATATATATATATATATATATATATATATATATATATATATATATATATATATATATGTGTGTGTGTGTGTGTGTGTGTGTGTGTGTGTGTGTAGTAGGAGAGATGGAAAAGTGAAAGTAAAGAAAAAGAGAATGATGTATTTTTCTTCCATATGGAAAATAAATATCATGTTTTCTGTGTTTGATAGTAAGGATGGAAAAGAGAAGAGATGCATTTTCATTTGTTTGGTATGAAAGAAAAAAGTGAAAGGAAAGAAAGTAAAAAATATATAGGTTTTACCAATTCTATCCTCAACTAAAGATACTTATTTACCATTTGACTTCATGAATAATCTTTAAATAATACAATTAATATGGGATACAATTGTTAATTAATATAAGCCTTCACTTTTTTTTTCACTTTTTTTTCCACTTTTGGAGGGATTAAATTTTCTAGATTATGAGAAAAAAATAATCCCTCTACTTTTTCTTCCTTTCACTTTTTCTTCCACACCAAACAAGAGAAAATGAATTCTTTCATACACTTTTTCCTCCTCCATTTTCTTTCCTCTCACTTTTCTCTTCTACAGACACTCGTACAGTCTCCCACGAGTCGGGCATAGTACACAGCAACTATAGCCTCTGAACTTCGTCGTCGAATTTGACACTCATCGAGGATAACTAGTCAACCATGTCCTGAAAATCACTTAAGTGATCCGTGATAGACATACCATCTTTGTACCGCTCACCCCCGATTCCGTGGAATCGATAGTCATCCCCCGGACGTGATGTCGTGCATGCCTAAGTTGCGCCACGCACAAGGACATGGTATTTGATACAAGAGCACACATTCAGAGTACGCAGATTTATTGAACACAACATTGAAACAAGAAAAAGTTTTCTTTATTGATAATGAACATCATTTACAAACTCTTGAATAAGTATAAAAGATTGCCTCACGGGCTTACAAAAGTTGACGTAAAATGAGATAGATGTCTAATACATTACATCATTTTTCTAAAACTTCAAAAGATAAGACCTTGAGGCGAGACTATCGTCTTGCCGCGAAGTTGTATAAGGTATGTGCACGAGCTCCGAAAACTTGAACACGCTTCAAAAGGACACGAACAGGATGCGCTGGTTGATGGAATGGATGGAAAGTTGCCTTAGCTCCTCGCAAGATCGCCGAAGAAACTGTTGCAACGAGGGTCAATACATCGAAATGCACTGGTCAGGACGAGCTAACCCAATTATACCAAATCGACACGTTATTTATCTGAAGCATGTAAGTTATTATATGGTCTTTTTATCTTGTCTTAGTTCAAATTACAAGCATATGATAGATATGAAATTACTAAACTTCAATGTGTCACCGTGAGGTGACTTTTACCTGTCGTTGACGCGTTCCACCTGCACAGGACTTACCATGTTCTTCATGGCACCATGTTCTTCCCTGCCATGAAGATATCATTACCTTGACTAGATGCATATAACGGAGGGGTCACTAGCTCGACGCCATAGTGTACGGGTTATAGTCTTAGGGTAGAATGGTGTGCAACGCAAGAAACAGGGGGCGTTATACGCCATCCCGTCCGAACAGGCGACTATCAGGATGTTCTGTCTGGATCAGATCAGTCCCATTGCCCCGGCGACCGTCCGCAGTAACTAGAAACCTTGTGCACAAGTTGTCCGTGACCAAGCGATATCTAAAACTAAGTTATCAAACGAGTAATTAGAGACAATAAGAATCATGAAACAAGTAACTTGGCATTATCTAATGGCATAGTTTTCTTGTTCAAGCGATCGTATGGTAAAGTGTGCTCTACGAATAGAACAGTAACAGAAAAATATGTTCTAGCTAGAATTGAAACACAAGAAGAGCCCATTCTAAACGAAACTAGCATGCAACAGTATAATCGTTCACAAATTTGTTTGACAAGCATCAAGCACTTCAAGTCTATTATATTCTATTTTATCTTGATATCTTTTAGTTAATATGGTATCGTTGATTGGAACAATATCAAGAGAGTAAGATTATTAGGTGTGAAGACTTGGAAGAAGGATCAACTAATCGAAAGTATAGCCACTCACAAGTTGGTGAAGGAATAAAATGGGAGAAGTTCTTTAAGACTCCGCTTGTGTAACGCCTACGCGATCACCTACATTGCCACGAACAGATGATCAATACCTCTTCTTCTCTTTCTTCCAAAATCGAAATAAAAGCGAAGTTCAACAAACGAAAATAATAAAATCCATCAAAACCGTTCAAGAAAACGCAAGTTCGAAAACCAACTCGAAAGCAACAATGCGATAACGAAAAAGGTAACAAAGCAGGGCAGTAGAGAGGTCCCTCTTGACTCTGCCGCTAAGTTCTTCCTTGGGACACGGTCCACTGAATATAGGAATCGATTCCGAAGAAGCCTATCCATAACGAGAAAATGATCATGATTCAATCTATCCTGATCGAACGATACCGAAAGCATTTCTTAGCCGCGCTCCCCGAAAAGGGGGAACGGGGCATTACACCCATCATCGTTCGGATCAGGAATAACTTGTTTACCCCGATCTTTTTCACATACAAAGATTTCAGCTTCTCCCAAAGTGTCTTCGTGTGCTTTATACTGGCGACGTGATTGTACACGTTCTCCTTAATGAACTATCGTATGTATCCACACACCTGTATATGCTCAAAAATTTAGTCATCTTCGTTTTTATCACTGGGCCTCTCGGAAGCAAATACCAGAATATGCAGCTTCTTGACAAATAACAGATCCTTCATCTTGCTCCGTCAGTAGTGGTAGTTTACCATGCGCACCGGCTTCACGTCCATCTCTTCTCCTTGATTTGATTGTCAACTCCTGACACCACTCTGAACCTGGCCCTGAGACCACGTATTGGAAACAAAATACGAAAACCGTTCCCCCAAACCAAGAAGCTGCGAGAGAACCAAAGAAAAGCACATAAAACCAAATCGCCAAAATCACACAGAAAATCAAAAGCAAACACAATATATTTTTTCGTAGAAAATCCAGATGAAAAAAACTACGAGACGATAGAAGTCCAACCTTGAAAAGCCTTCACTATTGGAATAGAATATTATACCCTCTATAAACTCTTCACTGATCCAACACGGATCACCACAACTCTTTGGAATAGAAAATTGATCACAGACACACGAGTACAAAGACAACGAGAAATAAAATTATCCAAAACAATCATCTTCGAAATAGTCGTTGATCTCTCATTTCTTCTCCCAATAGTTGCGAAACACTCTTGCCACCTTTTTGTTGTTGTATTACATGAACATTTTTATAAACCCTTGAATGGATTATGGTCTATATATGAAAGTCCAATATATATGAAAATTTAATTATATCCAATCATATATTTATGGTCAAATATATGAAAATTCAATCATTTATTGGGTTGCCATAAATTGGAAGTCCAATTATATGAAAAGTCAATATATGAAAGATCCAATCATAAATATATAATCAAAGTCAAAGATAGAAATCCAATCATATATTTGTTTACCATACATGTTCCAATATACTACGCTTGATGCACTCCCTTAACTTCTTCGACACATGAATGACACTCATCGCACTCCAAAATATTATCCACATAGATTGAGAATCTCATCCACTCAAACAATGGATACTGGGTTCCTTGTTAACTCACTAATACTATGTTTCTTCTTCTTTTTTCCTATTTGTACCAAGTTATTGGGTTTTGGTGTATTAAGTCATGTTATTTTGTGTCTGAGTTGTGATATTGGATTATAATATATTATATGGGCATTCAACTTGTTGTCTTTTTGTCTAATATGTGATGTTTGATTGGAATATGTATATTAGATTAGCATATGTGATATAGATATTTAACTTGTTACTTTGTGTTTAATACGTGATATATAATATTTCTATTTAACTTGTTATTGTTATGTCCAACTTATGATATTAAATACATAAAAGTATCACATGTCTCATAATTAGCTCCAGCATTTTGGAGGTCCTAGACAAGTCCAAAAAATGAGGCTCTCATCCTCCTATATATTTTTTAATAAATCTAAAATCTAGAAAATTCAAAATATAATATAATTAGTTCTTGAATATACATAAATTATCACTAAGATCCAATAAATTAAACAATACGAAAAGAGCATATCGATTGTAGATTGAAAGAATACGAAAATAGCATTAAAAGATGTCAAGATAATTCAATGATTAGTAGTCGATGACTTATCACTACTTCAAGTGGACGACGTCCACGAGGATCGAGGTGACAAAGGACGACGGGTTGTCGGTTGCGATCGTTGATCATAAGCAAAGCGTCAAGTACGTTGCGGGAGAAAAAGCCAATACAATAATGGTCTTTTTATGGACCTACAGTCTTAATAGGGCCTGAATTTTTATTTTTTAATTATTAAAATTTAAAAAAAAAAATTAAGGTCTTTAGGGGAGAAGGTCCTAGACGGCTGCCTAGTCCGTCTCGCCCTGGAGCCGGCTATGACATATGTATATGTATGTACAAAAGTAACATTGATCCATGGTCCTATATTTCATACAAAAATATCACATACAAAAGTTCATAGATGACTGACACATACAAAAATAACAAACAAAAGAAAAGAATGTTCAAGTCCAATAAAAATGAACCAAACTGATAAAAGCTACAAAACACAACTCTAATATAAGTTGTTAGTTTTTGAGGAAGAGGAGGAAAGCTAGTGATTGTGGCGAGAAACACTCCTCATGATTGGAGGAAAAACTTACAATGTTCCACACAATATATGCGCATTTCATGCACAAAATCGTCTCGAAATCAACATCCCACGTATAGGAAAATGGAACCCATCGAATGCAGCCAAGTATCCCTGATGAATTCTCTTTTGCCCCGCACACAATGGCAATATGGTCCTCAAAATTAGGTTTATATATTATGTCCGACCAAAAATAACACGACGAGAAAATTATGACTTGAAAAAATTGCAAAAACAATCGCTTGGATGTTTTCCTAACCTAATCTAATCTAACCTGAAAACAGACCGGTGGTCAGTGCAAAAGAATCTCCAAGTCTCGTTACAAGGCTCATTTTTTTGTCGTGGGTCAATGACGGACTTTGGGTTAAAAGTAGAACGTATATTAGGGTATTAGTATTCATGGATTTATTAGAAATTAAAAATATGATGGGTTTTGGGTTAAAAGTGGGGTGTTTATTAGAGTATTTGTATTTAGAAATTAAAAGTATAGGAAGAATTTTTTGTTTACCTCTAGAAAAAAAGAGGGCAACTTAGAATTTTTCCAAATAAAATAAAATAAAGAATGTTTATCATTTCCCCAAATAAAAATAAAGAATCTTATGGAGATACAATTTGGACAACATTATTGAATTAAAGGACTTTTGTGTAAAGTCTGCAAAATCTAGTGTATTTTAAATAAAGTTCCATATTTTTGTGAATTGTAAACAAGTTATCCAAATCAAATACTTACTAGTTCCCCTGTTAATGTTTGGTTTATTTAAACCCAATGATGGGTTAAGGTAAGTAGTGGTCGGTTTTTTTTTTCTCGTTAATCATCCAAAAGTCTTTCTTCTTCATTTTTTTTTATCAATTTGTATTCCAAAAAGGAAAAAAAAAACATAAATCCCTTTTTTTCCAACATCAATGTCATAATTACGATTAATTTGTAAGAAACATCCCGTGACCACAAGCAAAAACATTTAACATATTTTTGTGGTGTATTTGAAAAAAATGACTAGTTATACAAACAAAATTTAAATTTGGGAATTTTGATTTTCAAATTCTAATCATATTATTTCCATCTAAATTTGTATATTTAAAAAAAAAATTGGAAAGAACTCTCTATTGTTGTTTCTAGGATTCGAATATGAACAGAGTCAGGTTGATTTGAGAAGAAGAAGAAAAGAAACCACAGGAAATAAGGAGAAAAGAGGGGTAGAAGAGCGATCTTTTGAGGACCAAGTTTGTGAGGAGAGAGCAAGATTGAGAAAAGAGTAATGATGTGTTTAAAAACTTTTACAGGCAGAGAAAGAAAATTTTGAGGGAAAGAAAAATAGACAGAAAAATGAAAGTGAAGTTAAATTTTTTCTTCCTTTATTTGGATGACCAAAAAGTAAAAGAAAGAAAAGTTAAAAAAAATTTTTTTTTTTTTGGAGTAAAGATACAATTACTATTTAGTCCTTGATCTTTTTTTAGGAGTAGTTAGGTAAATTCTTTGAAAATTTGGTTACCCCTTTCCATTTCCTCCCACTTTTGGGTGAAATTATTTTTAGGGAACCCACATGAATTTTTCCTTCAAATTTCTCTCCATTTTTCCTCCCCCTTCTCAAACATCATTGCTTTTCATTTTCTTCCCATCTCCCCCCTCAACTTTTTCCTTCCCCCATTTTCCTCCCTTCCCAAACAATATGTAAGACTTACTTGGGGAAGGTGATGAGATCAAACTAGTATTACCAAATTTAGCCATAGATTAATAATGTGAAAAGACTAGGCAGACCAGAGTTGAAGAATTTATGAGAAGTCACCAGCATAGATAGAAAAAATAATACATCTTCAAATAGTACACAGTATTATCTGCCTTTACATACACACCCCATTCTGCAAAAAAAATGGTAGATATCTCCTTGCCGAAGATCCTCATAAATGTTCAGGCTTTCAGCCACTCCAGCATTCTATAGGAATGACATATCTGCCAAAGGAAATCAAGCATTTGCGAAGGACTGCACAAGGTGAATTCAGCACTTCATCAAACGAGAATGAAATGAGCTGTGGTGATGTTTGCTTGTGCTACCATAACAATGATAAGGAGAGGCTAATATGCTTCTGAACAACCAACCAGAAAGCTCCTGCTTCTTCACCACAAAAAAATGACAGCACAAGCACGATACTGACAGGAATTTACTATCGTAAATGTCAAGCTCATTCTTGCTGGAGGCCCCCAAGAGTCGGCCGTGGCCTGTTGACTACATTCAGCACTCCTCTTGCAGTAGCCTGCAACAGGAGAAATAAAAGCTAAATGAGCAGGCCGTACACGTTGCTCCTATTGTTCAACCTTTATAAAAATTGGTAAGACTTGCCTCAAAGAAGGAATTAAAATTTAAGCGCATGAGGAATTGCCGAAGAAAAGGTGCTCTTTGACTCCCTGCAAGCCGGCTACTGCGCAGTATCGTGTACAGGGAATTCGATTTTTTGTTGAACTCCTAGGGAAGAAACAAATGTCAAAGGAAAAAAAAATGAACTCAGAAATATATCATTGCTAGCTAGAAAATTGTCACCCTAGAATGATATACAGAATACATGACGGAAACTGTACTACCAGGCACTCAGACATAATCTTCTTCCAGGGGCAGCAGCGGAAATGAACTTAAATTTTACAGAGAATGCATTTATATAGAATTTATGTAGGAGTTTCAAAATATAATTATAAACACATCACAAGGAAACTTATCTGGGAAAAATACATAAATTCAAATTTTAACGGGGAATTATATGGTATTTATAAAATACATATTAATAAAGCATCATAAAGTGGGGAGTAGAGATTGATCCCGAGACCTCTTGGGTAAAAATGCATTCATTTACCAAGTAGGTCAACATTCAACTACTATAATGTGAAGAAAACGAAATAAGTGATATACTATTAAAAAAATCATAATAGAAGATCAAAAAAGTTATTTGGTGCAGCTGCTCCACCTCAGCCTACAGTGGGTCCACCCTGCAAGAACTTGTGGAAGACATAGAGGCATGTAGGTGTGTTGGTAACGCAGCGGAAGAAGCGCTTTGCCAACCCACCTGAGATAACCAACCAATCTACGAACACCAAGCACAGATGAAGACAAGTATATGGCGGTGACTACGTCACCTAGACAAATCCCAACATTTATAACTCAGATAAAATTACAAGATTGCAAAGAACTAATATTGAAACCCTTTGCCCTAATAGGTTCAACCCCCTCACCACACTCAAGAAGAAAAACAAAAGATTACAATTGAAATCACTCACCAACCCGTAGCAATCTTCCTAACCGAAGTTGACAACTCCTCGATTAGATCTCCTTCTTCCTTCTGTCTTGGATGGCGAAGTCCTAAGAGCAAAGCACGGGCTTTTTCTTAGATTTTCTGTGGACGAGCACCCCGAATCTCCAACTTGTGCTTCTTTGTGCCTCCACCCTCCTCCCTATTTATAGGATGAGAAACCTATTTTAGGGTTAGGAAACCCTAAAAATAGCCAACCATAAGATACAGTCGTCTACTAGCATCCAACGGTCCAAAATATAACATAAAAATTCCAAAACCAGACCAGCCACCGCCGACACCGAACTCGGACCGACTTCGGTTTGGAGGTTCTGGAACACCACACCGAGTTCGGCCCGAACTCGACCAGGGACCGAGTTCGGACCGAACTCTGCCCCCCTTCAGCAGACTTGATTCCCAACAATCTCCCCCTCCAGTCTGATGAGAGGTGTTGGCTCCATGGCTCCTCAACTGGACTCCATGTCTGTCGCCCCGCGACAGAAATCCTGCTCCCCCATGCCACTGATCTCCGATCCCCGAGTTGCTTTGCATCTTCCGTCATCTCCAACTCCTCGACCGTCACATTGACGCTAGCTGTCATGCGTAGCACCTCCTGCACCACTGGGATCCTGCCGATATCAATAACACGGCCAAGACCGAAGTCCCTAACGATCAGCCTCACCGTGAGTCTTGGCTGCCTGTCCCCGACTTCTGTCTTCCACCGAAACGTGTTAACGTTCCGACGAGCTTCTTCACCCTTGGCTGGCCCAACCAAGCGGACGGTGCGATTCTCCCGAGATTCGAACTTCTGAATCTGCCCACCTTCGTGTCCGAACTTGAAGCTCCCCCATACACATGCGTCCTCGAGCAGAATATTATGCACTGTGCATGCCGTCGATGACCCACAGCTTCCCCTGAACTGTGTGAATGATGATGCTCCTGCCTCAGATTGAGTTTGCTGCAAAACTTGATCCTCTTTGGCCTCGAACTGCTGAAACCAATGTCGCTCCGTGAAGCTTTGGCAAACCACCCGTCACCAAAACCAGATCCGTGGAACAACCCTTACCTGGAGACCGACCAGCTGTCATGGGACCGACAGACTGACCCTCAATCTTTGACTCATCACCATTCGTCGCTTTATCTCAACGAACCGAATCATCTGTATCCCTCAAAGTATCTTGAAGCCCCTCCAAGACAAGTTTCTGACGATCCACCTCTTGTCGAATACCCCTCGAGCCTCCATCCGGTGTTTGCGGCCTGTCTGTACACCTCAGCGGCTTGAGCCTGTACATGCCACAACATAAATCTCCTCGAGCCAAGTGTTGGGAACCCTTCGTAAGCATCCAATCTTTGTCCCCAAACAAACTGCGACAGCCATCATCCGCCAGCCTCCCTACCGAAACCAAGTTGTAGCGCAAACTCGGTACATGTCACACATCCTCGATAATGAGCTTCTTATCAAGCTCCGTTGTCGAGTGCACATCACCGATGCCTACAACTGCAGTCGTCCCCTTGTTGCCCATCTTCATACGTCCAAACTTGTCGTCGTAGTATGACGTGAAGATCCTCCTATATGTAGTGGCGTGATACGACGACGCCCCCGTGTCTATGACCCAGTCGTCATCATGACACATGCCACAAGGTTCCTCTACGTCGGTTGATGCGATCATATGATCTCCCATAACTATGAAATCATCCTTATCATCTTTGCCTTTGGCCTTCTCAGCTTTGAGCTTCATGCAGTTCCTCTTGATATAACCACTTTCGCCACAGTGATAGCAGCCCTCCTTGCGGTCCACAATCGCAAGATCCCGAGAACCCCCCCCCCTATGTCCTCGCCTGTGACTTGGGTCTTCCCTTCCCGTAGAAAGCCACCAGAGCGGACTCCTACGACGATTCCACTTGCTTACGCCGGATCTCCTCGTTCAACAAGTTGCTTTTGACTGCCTCCATCGTGACAACTCCATCAGGAGCGGAGTTGCTCACAGACACCACCAACGTCTCCCAACTTTTCGGCAGAGAACTCAAAAGCAGAAGGACCTGAAGCTCATCCTCAATCACCATCTTTATCGCAGACAGATGATTGATGATGCCCTGAACCTCGTTCAGATGTTGTGCCACCGGTGCACCATCCGTGTACTTCGAGTTGAATCCTTTCGTACAACGAATGCAGCTTCTCCCACAATGCTTTTGCAGAACTCTCCATGGACACGTGGGTTAACACCGAGTCGTCCAGCCATTGGCGGATGAATCTAACAGCCTTCCGATCCAGTCGTTTCCAGTCAGCACCTTTGTCAGCCGGCTTTGTGTTGTCGCCCTCCAACGGACCATGCAAGTCCTTGCACCAGAGTATATCCTCCATCCTTGGCTTCCAAATCGTCCAGTTTTTTCCTATGAGAGTGATCATACGAGTGTTCATCTGCTCCGTAGACATAGTTGCACATTCCCTCTCGAGAAGAACCTGACTCTGATACCACGTGTTGGTAGCGCAGCGGAAGAAGCGCTTTGCCAACCCACCTGAGATAACCAACCAATCTACGAACACCAAGCACAATGAAGACAAGTATATGGCGGTGACTACGTACTTGGACAAATCCCAACATTTATAACTCAGATAAAATTACAAGATTGCAAAGAACTAATATTGAAACCCTTTGCCCTAATAGGTTCAACCCCCTCACCACACTCAAGAAGAAAAACAAAAGATTACAATTGAAATCACTCACCAACCCGTAGCAATCTTCCTAACCGAAGTTGACAACTCCTCGATTAGATCTCCTTCTTCCTTCTGTCTTGGATGGCGAAGTCCTAAGAGCAAAGCACGGGCTTTTTCTTAGATTTTCTGTGGACGAGCACCCCGAATCTCCAACTTGTGCTTCTTTGTGCCTCCACCCTCCTCCCTATTTATAGGATGAGAAACCTATTTTAGGGTTAGGAAACCCTAAAAATAGCCAACCATAAGATCCAGCCGTCCACTAGCATCCAACGGTCCAAAATATAACATAAAAATTCCAAAACCCGAACAGCCGCCGCCGACACCGAACTCAAACCAACTTTGGTTTTGAGGTTCTGGAACACCACACCGAGTTCGGCCCGAACTCGGCCAGGGACCGAGTTCGGACCGAACTCTGCCCCCCTTCAGCAGACTTGATTCCCAACAAGGTGTGCACAGACACTAATGATAAAACTAATTTTATAGTGGCGGCTCACTTAGAAAAATATTTAGTTACAAACTATTTGTAGCAGGAAGACAATTACATTTCATTCACTCAAGAATGGATTTCAGGAGAGCTTTATGACCACATGTGAGAGTTTAACTGGGAATAAGACTAAGATGAAGTAAACTTGTTTTAACGACAGTGGGAAGGAGTCTTGACCAAGAACTTGAATACAGTAACTTTTATTGCACAAGTTCTTTAACTATAGCCCAACCCTGGGATCTTTTAAAGAAAAACAAAAGCATGATATGTACAACAGAATAGTGATATCACATGAGAAAATGTGATACTGCTCTTCAGGATAGATGATCCTTGTAGGATCAATAGCCAGTATTTTGATGATGAAGAACACTAGTATTAGTTTTGCTGCTAAAATACAAGTAAAGAGCTTCCAGAAACAATTGTTCTTTTTTCCGGCAGTTAGGGTGTTGTAGATCAAAACAAAGGAGAGGTTTTTCAATTTAGCAGGTCGATCACATAATTTGAACTGATAAATTATGGGTCTTAATCCTTAAAGCAACCCAATTCTAATTCTAAAAGCAGGACACAACTATAATCGGATAGTTAAAGCATATATCTTCTAATTTAATAACAGCAAAAGTTCAACACATCTTAGTTACTCGTTCTTGCATTGGTAACTATATACTGTTTGCATAGTGTCACATGCTGCAAAAAAGCTGTATGATCGTATTCCGGAGGCAAGCTCGAGAGGTAAATACCATGTAACACTGAGAACAAAAACTACAAGATAAAAACATATAGTATACTGTCCACAAGTCACTTCAAATAAATGATATCATATTTTCATTTCGTATCCTATGCTATAGTGAATAATTTATTTCGATTAATAGTTTCATATTATATTAATTGCAAATTAATTACTGAAATAGCGATTGAAACACACAACAGCTGCCATATAATAATTATATGTGGCAGAATATAGTAAATCCTGATGATAAAAGTTCTCTGACTATACCTCAGTTATGAGTTCCAGTTCAGTTACATTCGGCTTGCTATCATAATTTTCAATGTTCCAGCAGAACTGAAGGCACAGTTTCATAATGCTATCTAGTATTCTAGAGACGGATCCAATATCCAGAAAGGTCTGTGATATCAGAGCAGACAAATATCTGCAAGTAATACACATTGAAATATCAGGATCTTGCAATTTAATCATTAGCAGTATATGGAGGTGAATAGCAAAACTAGCAATAAGTTACGAGTACTGAGGAAAAAGAATGCTAACCTACAGATAATAGAGTTGGATTTACAAAAAATATGCATTGCAGAAAGAGAACAACTATTAGCAGATAATAAACTAGAATGATTGAACTGGTTGCAGTAACTGAATGAGAACCTCATAGACATGCATGATTGCAGCAGATTTAAAGCAGCAGACTAGTGCTTGAAGTAGTACTATCAAGATGCTAATTCTGATAACCAAACATGGTTCATTTTGTACCATGTCATCCCTTTGCTACACAATAACATTACAATACAAATGGTTCATCACTTCATGTTCTATAGGTTTACCGAAAATAGCTTCAGAAAATTCTAGTCAATCTGCTTTCTATGTTTGTGACAATTGAGATCAGAAAAACTCATAAATTTGCAGTTCTGCATAATTTCTCTAACATATTTTTATTATAATTCAGAATAACGTCGAATCTTTCTTGGCAAAAGATTTGTGAATAAGTGTACATATTAACCCCTCAACTGGCAAATAAAGGATCACAACATATACCTTGCATAAACAAACAGCCAAGTTGATATAGATTGAACCCCCAATCTACCCAAATAAACATAATAACAATTTCTTTCCCCATTAAGATCATTTTGCTTACATGTTTGTATTATCCTTGCAATACTGTATGGTCACTAAACTCTTAACAATCTTCTTTGCCTGCCAGAATCTTAACCTTCAAATGTCCTATTTCAGCTTTGTTTCATTGTGTAATTTTTATACTTTGTTATGTTATATTTGTCATCTTGTCAATCACATTTATGGCACCAATTGCAGGTCTAGGTCAGAACCCCAGGGTAATTAAAGTTGATACAACGATACAACAACAACAACAACAACAAAGCCTTGATCCCAAATTTTTGGGGTCGACTTTTTGAATCCCTTTTTTCCATTCATTTCTTTTAAGGGCATGTCTTATGTAACACTAACAAGGATGATACAAAGAAATTACTAAATATATATATGTACAAGAATTAAAAATATCATCATGGTGGAAACCAATCAATAAGCTCAATAAAGTTAAGATGCTACATAGAAATTAAATGAAAATAAAGATTTTGCATTTGTCGAGATATAGGATTTGTTGTTGTTGTAAAGATCTCAAGCACCAAATGTTTCTTTCATAAATAAGTTGCAACTAGAGCAGCCGACGTATACAATTCTAAATAAAGAGTCTACTGCAGTTGGAACATTCAAACATATGATATATGAAAAACAGAGTCACATCACACATTAGAGCTAGTGCTATAGATTGGCAGATGTTTCACAACAAAAGACAGGAATCATACTCTTGGTGAAAACCAACTAGTTCTGTAAAATCATGAGAATTTTGTACATGGGCTTGCAAAACATTCCATTGAGACTCAATGACATCAACCTGCAAAAGCAATAGTAATAGACGAAATAAAGCACGATTAATAAATATAAAAAGAGGAGCATTTTCACAACAAAATACACACATTTAAAAGCTTGTCATTATCCGTCATACATAAGTGATATAATGAATCACTCACTCCAAAATGTCTACTAGAGTAAAGAGTTGGTAATTCTACTTGTTTTTCTTATGTCATCTTCTCGCACAAACTTGAGAGTTACTTTAGATGACCATTTCTAAAGTTGATATATTAATCTTTCTGAAGACCTGTCATTATCATATGTTTTGTCTATCAACAATGTCTGCTATTAAACACACAAATTGGACATTCCATAATCCTTTACCCAACTCATTTTTGTTGTTTTAAGGATCTGCAGATCAAGAAGCTGACAAGTGGAGGAAACTAATCAGTTGGGACTATATTATTTTTATGGTGGTGGTAAATCTCCTTAATGTTGGCTTCGCCTATTTCTCTTCTTCAACCCCATTGTGATCATTCAGGGTTCAAGGTTCTATAAATTGTATTTCCTCCAATTGCGGAGGTGGCTACTAGGTGACCTCGCAGAGTAGAACTTCAATGGTTGCCTCAAGTGGATGCCCAAAGGAACAGTGGAAGCTGCCCCCTTTTGCAACCTTAACTCATGAAACCCTTTGCCATTCCTTCACTCTTTGGAGTAATGTGTCATAGCGATAAATGCAGTTCCCTATATCAAATTGTATCATCTTTAGTTTTTCGTCTAGACTCTTTATAATCTAGAAGAACTTTGAGGGTGCTCCTTGGTTGCGTGAGCTTAAACTGCAATCCAAAATGTAGGCCTACCTACCTGCCAACTGGCCACCTAGGTTTTATGGCATAGTCCTCTCATGCACATAGCTACGTTGGCTAGAAAATTATCACCAACATAGAGGGTTGACGTTAGATCGATAACCAGTTATAAAACTTTGTCAAGTATATGGTGCTTTCTTATGCTTCATAGCCGACTCCATTCTAATAAGAGAAGGCTTGGATGATAATAATGAAGAACTCATGAAACTAACCTAATAATGAACATGCAAATTAAGTGGACAAATCCAACGCAACCAACGGGCTATAGAACAGATTCTGGTTTGAACCACTAAAACAACCCAGAGTATAATACATGACATTGACATGACTTGGCGAAATCATGGAAAGTAGATTTTTACAATGGTTTAAATGTTAATAATTGTGACTTTTGGTCAACATAATGCAATATAACTTATAAATTTTCTACGACTTGAGGCAATAAAAAATTAATATTGAATTAAGAAATAAAAATACATATAACTATGGTACTAGATTAAACGTTAGGCTAATTTGCAACTAAATACCCTAAACTTTTACGGATTTGCAAGTTGCTACCTAAACTAATAAAATAATCAACTTGATAGCCTAAACTATTATAATTAGCAACAAAGAACCTTGAACATTCCAAATTACAATTTTCTAACCTTGTACCATTAACGATGGTACTCTTTATATTTTCATATTTCTCTATGTACCCTACCCTACTGGCATATGGTAGAAAGTTGCAAATTGGTAAAAGTTTAAGGTATTTACTTGCTAATTATAATACTTTAGGGTAGCAAGTCGCTAATTTTAATAGTTTAGGGTAGCGAGTTGCAAATTCGGGAATGTATAGGATATATAGTTGCACTTATATATTTATTTTATTTTGCAAAAGGTAATTTTATCAAGATCTAACTCATATTACAATCAACCAGTCATGACATAGTATTGACGTCAAATTCTATATTGTGCAGGATCCCAATTGGCGGAGTGTTGAGGCCTTCAAAAATACGTTTATTCAAGGTAGTCAAAGGCGCAAGGCGCACTCGAGGAGCAAATGGTCCAAATCGCCCGAGGCGCAAGACGCACTTAAGGCGCGCGCCCAAGCGACGCGAGGCGCAAAAATTATATATATATATATATATATATATATATATATATTCACATCAGATTTCTATATTGATAAACATGTGTGCTTCAAATTTTCCCATGTCTAGGTTGCAATAACTTTGAATTGAGTGAGTGGGAGAGAAAACAGTAAAAAAAGTATATCAGTTCAAAAAACAGTCTAAAAACAGTACAACAGTTAAAAAATAATCTAAACATGTTATTTTTTTCACAAGATTTTCAAGGCGCACCTAGGCGCGCCTTAGCTATTCCAAGGCTCTCGGAAAAGGCGCACCTAGGCGCGCCTTAGGTGCGCCTTAAGAATTGCGCCTCGCCTGGAGTGCCCTGAGGCGCTACCCCTGCGCCTAGGAGCAAGGCGCGCCTTTGACTACACTGCGTTTATTCGGTTCGTGCCATATATGCTAAGGTCGTAGCTGCCAGCCTGAGTCTTGCTCCCTTGAACCGACGGCTTCCCTTGCGTCGAAGATTAGATATCAATTGTATTTGTGCCCTGAGATCTCTGTGAATTTGTGTTTAAATGTCCAATTTATTTCTTTGATTCCTCCAGATCCACCATGTAAACTCACATGTAAAGAATAAATGTTTAGATGTTTTTGGATCGTGATTGCAAAGGACACAAGCTTGCCCCTGTATATGTACGCCAAATCTAGTCAACCTGTCAAGAGTCAGTAATCTCCTTCTCAGTGTTTTATACATATTGTACTGCATTTTACTTGCTAGTCTCTTCGTCCAGATAAGCTCCTTGTTTGCAATGGCTGGATAGGTTGGCTTACTTTGCTCATGTGTCTTACGGCATTCGAACCTACCCGACACTGTACCATCCAAGCTTTATTTATCTTCGTCGATGTTTGGGTCGATAGCTATCCGGGTAATATGATCTGCCAGTAAGCGGCCCATAGGATGCTCAGTCAGGTGCGCCATCCGCCATTGAAAATCAAGCTATTTACTATCTTATTTCTTTCGATTGTCGCATAGGTTTGCCAACCCACTCTACCCACTAGACTTTGGTGTCCCAGCCATGGATCAAACCACAAGCGTGTTTAAGAGCCACTACCAAAGACTCGAGTGAGTATTGACTGAAGTTGTTGTTGTGTTGAAGGAGTTGCTCATAGACGAGTGAATAATTATTTTGTTTCTTTGTATCCAAAAATTATGCGTCTTTAAATACCTATTCCGCATCCATTGCACCTAAAATGAGTGCCCCTCAATGAAATTCCATGTGAGCTTCAAGCTTGCAACATCTCGTAGTAACGCCACAGATCACAAACCCACCCCACCCTCTTTCTTTGACCGGCATAATTCTGTCCAGGCGATCGTATGAATGCCCCCCCCCCCCCTCCATACAAAATTTGCGCAGAGTTTTTCCACTTTGTAAATAGTTGCCATTGGAAGCCTAATAGTTTGTAGCCAAAATAGAGAAATGGCCGAAACAACCGACCGAACAAGTTCCACTCTTCCTCCAAAAGACAAAGTATGCGCTTGCCAACCCTCAACTCTTTTCCAGACATATTCTATCAGACTCTGACACTCTTGTTCCCGCACATAATTGATTGACAGAGGTAGTCCCAAATATTTGACTGGTAAGCTTCCTTTTTCAATCTGTAGAGTGTTTGATAGTTCATTCTGATTAGGGCAGTGGGAATTAAAGTACACTCTACTCTTTTCTCGATTAAGCTTTAAACCGGATAGTCCCCCGAACTATAACATCTTTTCTTTGTTTTTAAGATCCTTTTTAATTGAAACTCGATACTCCGATCCCTAAGTGTGGAAACAACAAATGCATATTGACGTAGGTAGGACAAGACCCATAGGGCAAACTAATGGATCGTTTCACAAATAATGATATGAGATTTTACGGAAGGTTAATTATGCATGATAGCTACTAATAATCTATCACAAACTCCTGATATTCGAGATTATCAAATTGAGAACAAAGTACGATTCAATTTACCAAAGTGGACGGAATTGATAACAAGATGACCCAAATTGAAAGAGCAAGGACGATGATCCATAGCATCATGCCTTTACTCCAGGGTCTGAAGTTCAGCCGCATACCAGTGCTTCAAGACTTGATCCAGCACCATATGATGTCACGAGGAAAGGTGGTGGTGTGAAGAATTGAGGTTTTTGATTTGGGTATGCAAAAAAGGAAGATGCATTTTAGTTGTTGGGATTTAAAGAGAAAGGAAGAGGAAGTTGCTGTTTTGCAGCAACAAATAGAGGATAATTGAAAGGGTTGTTTGATATGTAGGGAGAGTGTAGGTACTGTGGTAGGCAGAAAGTCGAGGGGAAGGGAAATGTTTATGTTGTGCTGGTACTTTCAATACAAGACGATCTGTCCTAGTACAGGTGGCCGGCAGCAAGAAGGCAGCAACAAACCAGGAAGTTTTGATCAAACTGCTGGCAGTCTTCACAAGGTTGAGCAGGAAATCAGTTAGACAGCAGGCGGCTGTGTGGAGAAGGGCAGGGGAGGGACTGCCATGGGCTGGTGCATGCAGCACACTTAATAGGGAAGGGAGATGGTTAGTAGGATCAGGCTCGCAGGAACGGGAAAATTGGTTCTGGTTCGGGAACTGTAGCAGCAAAGTAGAGAATAAGGTTTTGACTAGTATGATGATTTATGAAGAAGAACAACTCTCATCTAATAATATAAATCACTCCCCCCCCAAAAAAAAAACTCTAAAGCTCTTCACTCAATTAGAATTTAGAACAAAGATTTACATCTCGTTATATAGCCTTACAATCCCCAGTCTCCAAGAAATACTAATCCTAAAAGCCGATTAGCACACCAACTAGCATGTTTAAAAATTTAATCGATCCAATAAGAACAAATATATACAACTAACCATAAGAAATCAATTGTGCACCCATGTGCATAAATAATAGGCTAGATTACCCTAATGGCACCCCAACTATAACACTCGGACGTTTTTGGTACCTTAAATTTCCACGGCTTAATTTTGGCAAAACTTTACAAATTGCTCTTTTGAAGCACTTTTTGTCAATTTTAAAGTACATCGAGACCACTTAAAAAGCATATCTTGTAGTACAAAAGTGCAATTTACTTGTATTGCCGGATATTCTTTTGAAGTGGTCCCGATGTGCTTCCAAATTGAGGAAAGGTGCTTCAAAAGAACAATTTATAAAGTTGTAGCGACAAAATCGAGCAGTGAAAAGTTAAAATGACAAAAATGTCCGAACGCTATAGTTGGGGTGCTATTAGGATAATTTAGCTTAAATAATAAGACAAATGCACCAAAATTAACTCAAAACCTGAATTGGCCCAAATTCTAAAGTCGGACCCATGTGATGATTTGGTCCTCCATCACATATGCTAGTAGAGATGGTATCATGAGGATTTGATACTGATACTGGTATCACGATTTACAGCCTTGGATATCCTTCAGAATTTATCCATCAGATTTTTGGCATTCCTTTTTATGGATGATGCTATTCTTATTGCTTCTTAACTCACTACTTGCTCATCCACAACAATCCTTAAGGTATCTTTACATCAAGTTTTATTCCTGGGTTCATCACTCAGTTTCCTTTGTCCTCAAAGATCTTCGGTAGTGTTTTCTTTCTTAACAAGTCCTAGAGATGATAGACATATTCCTCACTCAACATACACGGTATGATGACCATAACAGACACGCAGACATCACACATATACACAGGACAAAATAAAAAAAAGGACATGAAAATTAACTAGCCAGTGTTGGTGCATATGGATTACCTGAATGTAAAACTGTAGGTTTCTGATTAAGAAAGTCATATGCTCCCTAACTCGCCACATTGGTCTAGACCGTTGCCGGCGATGCTGAGAAACAGAACGGTTCTTTCGATCTTTGCGCTGGTTAGCAAAATCAGTGTGATCTTGATGCATAACTGCAGCCCATGATTTCTCCAATTCCATTTGTGTTCGCTTTAGTCTGATCAGATACTGGAAAACCTTGCAGTACCTGAACCAGAATCATTGGTTTTCATCATAACGAAACAAGAATAACAACTCCACACATAATTTTGTTCTCTAAAGGTATCATTTGAGCATTAATTGTGACAACAGTCACCAATGAAGCAGCTCTGTAGATTTATATAACAACCTTAGTTATAGAAACTATATGGTTTGAGCAATGCTAATTCCGAAACTCACTTAGAAAGGACCTCTTGAGTGAAGAACAGATGTAAGGGCCACTCAACAGAATATTCAAGAGCAATGGCATCCCAACCATCTAGAGGCATTTCAGAGGAAGTGATTCCATGTGAAAGAACACCCAGACTTCCATCAAGATTTATCTTCTTTTTTGCTATCTCTGTCTGGGAGGTACTCACATTAATTCCAAAAGAAGGCATTCTAGAAAACAAGAAGAAAAAAATTGATCATGTTCATGAAAAACTTTTAATGGGAACACAGCAGGAAAGGTACTATCATTACGATCTGAAATATTCAGGGGCCAAACCTCAGTGATACTCTTGAGAAGTACTTGTCTTCATCTCCTATAGTCTTCAATGCAGCCTGCACCATAGAAATGTAACAACTATACTTTAAATATAAACTTTACCCCAAAATTTAAGAGGACAAACCCCATCCCGCTCACTGCAAAATTTGAATTCATCAATACTTAACAAGAAACATCTTTTAAGACCACTACGTCAACCAGGCAAGACATGGTTTAGAGATCAATCACTGTGATATGGAAGGATATAGAATAATAATAAAAATTGGAATTTAAGGCAGTCGATATACAACACTAACTGTAATGCAAATTTTAAAGTCCCTTCCAGTTGTGCACCAAAACTCTTGAGAGTTGGCGAGGGATGAGGGTTAATATTAATATTATTCAACACCCCCCGCAAGTCGAAGGCCGATTTTGTGGGCTGAGAGATGTATTCGCGCAGCGGTATTTTTTTTATCTGTTAAAGTAATGTGTGCCAGAGGATTCGAAGTCCTTGCCTGCAACAAAACTCTTAGAGCATTGGTGAGGGTCAAGGGTTAATATTAATATTATTCAATAACATCTATGAAGTTTGATGAAAGAGATTGATTTTCTGAAAACAGTGTCTACATCGAGAGTTATTGATGCCAATTAATTTGTTAGGTCATACCACATTAAAAATACACACACAAGAAAGAGTGAATATTGCAGGGCTTTTTCTTCTCAATAAGGACCTTACCTAAAATTTATGCACTGCATTCCAAAGATCATTATTGAAGGGAAGCATCAGAAGGCAGATGAATGTAAGCCATAAAGAAAAGTGCTGGAAGGGTGACGGAATTGAAGAGGTGCTGGTATTATGCACAGGAATCATGAAAATGACTGCTGATTTTAAAAGTGGAACATCAAGAAAGGCTAAATGGAAAGCACCTGGCAAGTGTCTATTCCTAAGATTAAATGCACCTGTACGAATGAGGCTCAAACTGTTCATCCCGTAAGCGGGTGAAGCACATTGAATGGTTGATAATGATCACTAGACTTGATCTACACACCAAGGGCGACCTAGGTGCTCATGAATATCAGTTTATCCACTATATATTTCGTTCTAAGACACTACATTGAAGCACATTCATGATGCCTAGTTGAACTATAGCTTCTCTTTACTATATTAATACTAGGATGGTGAAAATGATCTATCTAGTATTCTTCACGATTATCAGCAATGTTGTTGTTTAAGTAAGGTAAAATGAAAATTGTACTGTCAATGTGTCGAGATTTTTTTAAGATGTCTTAATAAATACTGTTGCTTCTAGAGAATAGTTCATTAGTAAACACTTTTCTCAAGCATGTTTGCCGACAAAAGCTCTTTACTTCTTTTAATTGATAAAGTTATGCTATACAAGCACTTCTGTGTGGAAAAGTTCACATTAGAAGTAATTATGTTACACAAGTTCCATGTTAGAAGGTAAGTTCTCTTTGCAACATATGAAGACTCCTTATAAAATCTAAAGGTACTTAGAATTTGGAAGTTGAATTGGTGACACTTATAAAACGAATAATTGGTCGTAACATCCTTTCTTGGAGGCAAGTTAATTGCTCGAAATATTAGTTCCGTGTTTAGACAATCTCCTCAGAAGATAAGGATTCCACGGTCTAGATGACTATAAGGAATAGCACCAATTGTAAAAGAAATTTGGATGGATTTGTCATCGATATTCCAATAGGTTTCAAAGGATATATAACATATAGGTAGATAGAAAACTAGAATACTTTCAAATGAGTGCAAGCGAAAAAGTAAGAAATGGAGATGAAAAGAGGAGGCCCATATGAAAGATGAGAAGAATGGTTGAGAACAAGGGACCGGGTTTTGAAAATAATGTGAAAGACAAGACTGGTGGGGGGGGGGAGGGAAATTGAATTACAAGGCAAAATCATATCTAAACTCAAGAAAGCCAACCCTATAGATAAATTTTCATCAATAACAATATTAATCTAGCAATATCTATCAGTTTCCAAGTTCCAACAAGACAAAAAACTTCCAACAAAGTAAACAATTTCCAGATGTGAAAAAAATACTGTTCCAAAGAAAATTTGATTGCAGCAAGAAAACACCAAATTCCAGAAATAGCTATGAAGTTCCAGCATAAATAATTGATTTCTGCATTGAAGACTATTTCTAGCGGAAAATAAATTACTCAAATCATAATCAACTGTACATTCCCAAAGCAATGCCCAACAAGTAAAAAATATATATCAACTAAGTCCAATCAAAGAATTAGTCTGGTAGGTAGGACTTACCTATAAATGATTATTGAGGATGATGATCAACGGTAAGAAAGATGGACCAGATGGACAACGAAGAGTTAAGAAGATTGACTAGTAGGAAGAACCAAAAAGAGGTATAAGAACCAGAGAGGACTTCTGATTGAGGACCAGTTCGTATTCAACGAGTTTATTTGGAGATTGGTTCCAATTAAGTTTATTTGAGTCACTGGGTTTATTTATTAGCATCGGTTCATTTAGTGGGTCTAGGTTTGGGTTTTACTTATTTGAGTCATGTTTTATTCAGAAGTTGCTTTATTTGGAAACTTGGTGACTTTTTTGCCAAGTTTATGTGTCTAATTGTAACCAGAGTTTGCTTGATGGCCAAGTCGTAAAGGCTATAAACGAGGTCATAATGAGATTGTTATGAGAATAGAAGTGCTGATGAATAAATTGAGATTTAGCTTATTATTCTTGTGAAAATGCATCTGAAGTGCAAGGGTGTGAAGCCCTAATCCTAATTTGTTGGTCTCTTTTGAACAACCAGCTATCAAAACCTTAATTCTTTATAGGAAGTCTACCTTAATTCTTTATAGGAAGTCTAACCCCCATATTTTAGCCATCAAACAACTCCGAATATCCTTCTTTTCGTCCCTAGACACTACCAACCATACCCTAAATCTTATACCCTTTGTTTTCCACCTTTAAACCTTCCATATAACTTCAAATCCCCCTCTTTCCACCTATATTTATTTTTTTGTGTGTGGTGTTTGTGGTAGGGAAAAATTGCACAAGAACTTCTACAGTGATGTGTATATGCTGTTTTGGCGATATAAAACAGAAAACTTTATCCCAAAATTTTGGAGTCAGCTATTTGAATTATTTTCTTCCATTTTCAGCTATGTTACGAACCATGTACTATGCAACATAAACAAAAATCATATCCTTCATTACAACCTGAATCCAAGTTCATTTAGGTGTACCCCTAGTAGATGCTTTAACTAATATCTTAGTGCTCGTCCTAAAAGCTGCATTATTGTTTTACTTTGAACATACCCAAAATACTTCAGATGATTTTTTTCTCATCTTTTCCTTAATTTGTGTCACCTTCAACTTCGCATAAATCACTCATTTTTATCCTGTCTTTTAGTTTATTGTCATTCATCCATCTTGCTATTCTCATTCGAACTAAGCTAATTTTCTTGACATAATGTTTTTTGATTGCTCGACACTCTAATTCCTAAATTATGGTCACTCTTTACGACTCTCTTATAGAATTTCCTTTCAATGTCAAGGACGTCCGGTGATGACAAAAGCACTCCTTCACCATTTCGTTTTAATTTTATGGACAACGTCCTTCTCAATCTCTTTATCACAATGAATGAATGATCCTAAATATTGAAAACCATCACTCCTAGTCCTAGGTATCTCGTCCATCAATATGGACTCCTCATTTTCAATTTTAACTTTTGGCTCAAGTTACATTTCAAATACTTTGTTTTTGTCCTACTATTTTAGAAAACTTGGACACCAAAAGTTTTCTTGAGACTTCTTTTTTTAGAAGCTAACCATTTTTAGTCTCATTACTCGCACAATATCATCAACAAACATCATACACGACGGTGCCCTATTTGGAATATGCCTCATACTTCCATCCAAAACTAGCACAAAGAGGAAACATTTAATGTTGAGCCATCATGCATATTCTTTATGATCTCAATGTAGCTATGGGGGATTTGTTTCTACTCCAAAACCCATCATATTAACAATGACTAAGTCATCAGCTATCAAAAATATCAGAACAAAAGTTCATAGTGTTAGTTAATTGGGGATTTGTTTCTACTCCAAAACCCATCATATTAACAATGACTAAGTCATCAGCTATCAAAAATATCAGAACAAAAGTTCATAGTGTTAGTTAATCTTTTTGACTTGTACTTCAACATCTCCATCTGTGAGCTATATCCATTACCCCCTCATATTCATTCAAGCGTCGGTTATGGAGTATCGCAAAGTCCCATATAAGAACAAACAGCTTTTATGATCAGGCCAACAGGTTGTCAGCACAACATCTACACACTATGTGGGTACGTAAAAACCAGAGGCATCTATAAACATAAGAAGTCATTGCCATAAAACCTAGAAGTTCAGTTTGAACATGAGTGTTGGTCCCGATAGAGGTAGCTATAATGCAAGCTTGGTACAGTGTCAAGGCGGCGTGAAGCAGTCAAGATGAAATTAGAGGCCACTATGGAGGAAAGTAGTATTCCCCATGTTCTTCTATGCTATATAAATAGACTAAAGCAGATGCCACTAGAAGAAAAGTGGTCTATCAATCCTCTACAGTGGAATAGTGGCTCAGTATTGCAAAATAACAGCCGACATAATGATATATCACCATTATATAGGGTTCACTCTCCAATTCTTAATATTAACTATTGCAATGGTGACTATTATTAGGACTATGTTTTTCAACATCTATGCTTTCATAATTACGACTTCCATAATTTGATTGCATAAATGATGGGGTTTTGCATATAAGTCCCTTAAATCTCCTATATTTTTAAATAAGTCACCTAGATCTCGTGAATTGCTTAAAGGTCCTCCAAATCATTGGAAAATAGAGTTACGACTTCTTCTCTCTGTGTGTCAGCCAAAAGTTAACCCAACCAAAGGATTAGTTGTGCAAAAGGACAGTTTTGCCCTCATCCTCCTCCTACACCCCCTCCCTCTTCAGCAAGCGCCACAACCCTCTCCTCAACAGCCATCGGAAGATAACCTCCTCCTTCGGTGCTTGCCCATGTTCCTTTCCTCCCTCTCATCCCTGCATTTCCCTCTCCCGCACCAACCACCATTGAACTGTGTCCCTTCATACGAGACCTTGTCATGTCGTGGCCACCCCTTACTACAACCACGTCGACCCCTCCGATACGTCTTCTTTAGCAAGAACTTCCTCAACACCCCTCAATACCAAACCTCTTCTCTACTGTTAACCTCACCACCACCACACACGCGCATCCCCCAATAATAATAATATATACACACACATCCCACAATAATAATATTATCCTAACCATATATGTTTTCTTGAACATGTCACGGCCCGCACCCGGGTGTTCGGGTACGAGTG
Organism: Iris macrosiphon; assembly: GCA_036927795.1. Taxonomy (NCBI): domain Eukaryota; kingdom Viridiplantae; phylum Streptophyta; class Magnoliopsida; order Asparagales; family Iridaceae; genus Iris; species Iris macrosiphon. The sequence goes on along the minus strand of JAYESA010000014.1, from coordinate 120,547,865 downwards.
CCTGGGTACGCTCAGCCTACACCGCAGTGTCGGCGGTAGAACGTTGTCTGGAACTAGTACTGTATAACCAACACCTCATAATATAAAGGGAACAAATATTATGCTCAATCACAAAACTAAGGTAGGTAAAAACATGTTGTATATATATATATGTGTGTATAAAGCAAGGTTCAAAGTATCGGTATCGGAATCGGTATCGGACCATTCCTATGAGTATCGGGATCGGCGGAATCGGTAGTATCGGTAGTTTCGGATCGGAGTATCGGATTTTTTGGTATCGGAAAGCAAACAACTATTAGTAAATTATTAACATTTTAGAGAATATATTTTATACATTTATGCATAATATAAAGTATTTTCAGTATTGTTTCTTAGTATTTTTGATATTGAATGAAATAGTAGTCATCCTTGTCGATTGATTTATATGCGATAGATAAATTTTCCTCTTTTATATGTTTTTACAACCTTACTATGCTTTTACATCCTTTCTAATTGGTCTTTTTAATTCAATTTTTTTGCCGAATTGACTGGAAAAGAGACCTCTAATGTCGGTATCGGTCAGTATCGGGTATCGGTCGGTATCGGATCAGGACATGCCAAACTGTATCGGTATCGGCCATATCGGATCGGTATCGGCCGATACTTTAAACTATGGTATAAATGTTACAGTACAAAATCTTGTATTCATAACTCATACAACTATCGTAAATCTGCAAACTTTAATTATTGTCATAACTAGGTCTCCCGCTTGCGGCCTTCCTCGATCCTCCAGGAGGTAAAATCAGACTCGAAGCTATTTCCCAAAATCCATAATAGATGGGACACAGGTCCTTCTAAGTGCTACCTGAAATATTATTCAGTCAGGATTGAACGAGTACAATTCTAATAGCAGTTTCAATACATGATAAGGACTATAAAACAGTAATAGAAAAAGTAGTACATGATGGATAAATAAACTGACATCAAGACATAGTAAAAAATGAACATGGAAAAATAAATAAACAAAAAATATGTCATGTATCAACAAGAAAATCTATAGTCACTAAGTGTTTTGAAATACTAGTTTGATTATGTGATCGGCTTAGGATTGCACAATGGGAGCCGGTTAATCATACGTGAAGTGTATGGTTAGCCTTTGCACAGGAATTATATTTGCACAGGATTAAGGGTATGATCACATATAAACTAGCATTTTTTTGCCCCGACTAGCATACATGAATCACACGAATATCAAGTATTATACAAAATCAAGGTCTAAAAACACAAGATATGTTAGTCCGTGTTTCTTCGTGTCAGGAATCAAGTACAACAATACTACATGTGTTATAGAAATTATTAGTAAGAAAACCATCAGAGACTGTACTCGTCTGGGGTCCAAAGCGGGTGAAACAAGTCAGAGTGTGTGACGTGGTCCAGATAACCTATATCATGAATAATTCACATTAATTAGTGAAATATAATTAAGTAGATTTAACCCACTAGATTTCTAGATCAATTTTATGCTATTTCTGGTTTATAGATGGAACAAATATCTATATAAAAACCTAAATATAAAGATAATGTATATATAAGATATATTTATAGATACTTACATATAGATATATATATATATATATATATATATATAGTATATATATATATATATAGATAGATAGATAGATATATAGTATACATATATACATAGATACATAGATATATAGATATATAGATATATAGATACACATATATATAATATATATAGATACATATATATGTATAAGATATATATAGATACAATATATTATATATAGATACATAGATATATAGTATACATATATAGATAATATATAGTATACATATATATAGATACATAGATATATAGATATATATATATATATATATATATAGATATATATATATACATATAGTATACATATATAGATAATACATATAGTATATATATATATATATATATATATATATATATATATATATATATATATAATAGTATACATATATAGATAATATAGAGTATACATATATATAGATACATAGATACATACATCTATACATATATATAAGTATATACACTGCTCTTGCTGCTGCTGCTGCGTGCTGCTCGCTGCAGCTGCTGCAGGTGCTACTGCTGCTACTGCGCGCTGCTCGCTGCAGCTACAGGTGCTACTGTTGCTGCTGCGCGCTGTTCTGCTGCTGCGTATTGCTCGCTGCAAGTGCTGCTGCAGGTGCTACTGCTGCTTGTTGCTGCTGCAGCGACTGCAGCTGCTGCTACTGCACTACTTGCTTCTCGCTATAGCTACTGCTACAGGTGCTACTGCATGCTGTTCTTCTTCCTTTTCTTGACACACACACATATATATACACACTTATCCTAGTTAGAGTTATAAAACATATTTAAAGAGGATCAAGGATTACCTTGTTAATATAGGGTTGAGGGAAGATGAGGGATAGTGAGTGAAGGAGGTAGGGATGTCCTTATATAGGGAAGGAGGTTGTCAAGATATTTATTATGGTGCATTGACCATTGTGCCCTTAACCAATTCAATTTGGATTTCTCCTCTTATGAAGAGCAATCCAAATTAAATTTGACTTCCTAATTTAAATTCTTGACATGGAGGTTACAGAACCTCAGGCACTTTGAGCTTGTAGGATCTTTATTAAGAGCCCACTTGGTCTCAAAAAAGTGCGCAATACAACCACCACTACAACCAATGTAAAAGAAATATTTCCAAACAGCAGAGGAGCACAACGACAAAAAAAAAAAAAAAAAACATATGCAAAGTAGCACTACTAAGAAATGTAGTTGTTGCTTGGTTTCAGCTTACTTGAAGCTCATGGTATTGAGTGCAAGCCCAGCTTTATTCAAGAAGAATAAGTCAACAAGAAACCCAAGAGACCAGTTGGAGTTTTCTTCAACCTCCATAATCATTTCTCTCTTCTTCCTTTTTTTGCTACCTAATGAAAGTGGCCTCCACATAGGAAGACCCACGGTCCAGTAAGACTCCAAAACCTTCTTCAGCTGTTTTGTTCTCCAAGTTGATACTTTTGTTGTTCATTTGAGCTTGGATTCTCAAATGCCATGGCTAGAGGATATCATGGAGTGAGTTAGGGTAGATTTACATCACATGCATCTATCATTCTCCATCAACTCATCACCATCTCCTACTTCAAAATTGCAATCTACGATTGCCGGAGGGAACTATTACATGAGGGGTCAAATTCCAGAAGTTGCCAGGAAGGTGACGATGCCGGTGGATCTCGGTGAAGAATATGGTGGCGGAGGACCAAAACACATGGGCGGCAATGGGGAGGAAGGTGGTCCTGTCAAGGAGGAAGGGGCTACGATATTGTAGCTTTGATTATTTATTTATTTTTAGCATCCACCGCCATGGATATGACAGAGGAAAGGACAAAATGGTCAGGAACTTATAACTCCACTAAAAACACAATATTCCCATTCCAAATGGGTTAAGATAACCAGAGAGACTCATAACTCTATTTTCTATTGATTTGAGAAACTTTTAAGCAATTCACGAGATTTAAGGAACATATAAGGGATTTATATGCAAAAAAAACCTAGATACATTTATCTGTGGTATAAATTAAGTGGTTTCTTTAGCTAGTTACTAATTAATAGGATTACTTGGATGACTAATCATAATTATGGAGCCACCCAATTAATCGGATTAAGAGGGTGATTACTCGTACGGTCAATCCTTTTTAGAACACTAATGTCTTATTGAAAATTTTGCCTTCTTCAACTCTAATCTAACTTCATTAAGAAATTCTTAAAAGAAATATATGTGGACTTCTACGCAGATCCTAGTAACAACATCTATGAAGACACCAAAGCACTAAGCAAGGAAAATAAAAAATATATATATGTTGAGAAACAATATACAACAACAAAAAGCAATGGAAGAAAATCATCACAGTATTTTATATATCATATAGGTAAGAAGCCTTGGGCTTGGTTTGGCATTGTTGAAGATTAATAGAAGTGTTGTCAAAAGCGGCAGTAAGTTGCTCTCAAAAGCTATTATTTAAAGTTGTTTGGTAAATACAAGGTAGTCAAAGGCGCAAGGCGCACTCAAGGCGCAAAGGGTCCAAATCGCCCGAGGCGCAAGGCGCACTTAAGGCGCGTGCCCGAGCGACACGAGGCGCAAAAATTATATATATATATATTCACATCGGATTTCTACATTGATAAACATGTGTGTTTCAAATTCTCCCATGTCTAGGTTGCAATCACATTGAATTGAGTGAGTGAGAGAGAAAACAATAAAAAAAAAGTACATCAATTCAAAAAATAGTCTAAAAACAGTACAACAGTTAAAAAAATAGTCTAAACATGTTATTTTTTCACAAGATTTTCAAGGCGCGCCTTAGCTATTCCAAGGCGCTCGAAAAAGGCGCACCTAGGCGCGCCTTAGGTGCGCCTTAAGAATTGCGCCTCGCCTGGAGTGTCCTGAGGCGCTGCCCCTGCGCCTAGGAGCAAGGCGCGCCTTTGACTACACTGGGTAAATACATAATGAAAGTTGTTGTCAAAAGCAGTAAGGTGTTTCGCAAAACCCCACTTTTCAGTCCTGAACAAGGTTCAAGAACTCGGTATCGGTATCGGTATCGGACAGTTTGTATAAGTAGCCGTATCGGCAGTATCGGCGGTATCGGATTGGAGTATCGGATATGTTGGTATCGGATGTATCGGCAATTTAAATAATTATTAATTAATTAGTAAAAAAATAGAAAAAATAATTTACATATTTATGCATTATTTAAGTGTTTTTCATGTTTTTTTTTTATTAGAATTGAATAAAACAATAGTCATCCTTGTTGAATGGTTTACCTGCGATATATACGTTTTCTTCCTTTACATATTTTTAGTTACAATCTTACTATGTCATTATATTCGTACTAATTGAATCTTGTATTGTTCTGTAGGTTTCAATTTTGACGAATAAAGGCGCATAGAGGGAGGCACAAGAGATTAGAAGCAAATAAGCAATGCAAATGGCAGGATGAGATAATGAGACAAGTGACAAGACCCATAATTATATTTGTCGAGGAATCGAGATATTTTTTTAAATTTTTGTAAATAAATAAAGATTTAATTGTATTCAGAAATTTAGTATAAGTGAGTAGTTATAAATTGTTACAATGTGATCTTTGACACCAATTATTTTGTTTCATAATATATCGAAATAAAATTAGCAACAAGATTTACATGTTTAAATTTAAAAGTACGACAAAAAATCACTTGGCCAAAAAAAATCATCGGGACTCTGGCCTATCCCTTCATTTAAATTTCATGAATAATAGTCTTTTTACAATAAGTACGAACTACAATAAGGATACAAATACGAAAATGAATACAAATACAAAAAAATACAAATATATCACTAAAATTGTTCATAATTATCATAATCGTCCTGATATGGTTCTTGGTTATGAGGGTAGTAGTGACTGATATCTGTATTATGAAAAAAATTTGTCATGAGGCCATCAAATGTTGAATGTTGTTCCGCCTCTGGAGTGTTGTATGGATAATAACTTGTGCATGAACTATCATATGTATTGTTGTAATTGTCTGAAGGAATAGGTACATTATGATGGCTAGATCCTCCAGCATATGTATCATCCATGCGGTGCTCTCTAGGTTGATAATCACTTGGCCAGTCTTCAAAGTATTCATGAGACTGATCTCCAGGACTTTCATATTCATTAGTATTGTCAGCACCAGCAACGAGTGTAGCTCCATTGCCTCTACTATCAGTAGTGTCGTCTTTATCGCTGTCGACCTGTCGAGATTGTACATCTGGTGTTTTCTTTCTTTTTCCAGGCCTTCCAGCATTTTCGGCAATATCTTGTGGATCGACATCCAAGTTATCATCTAACCACTCATTTTCTCTGCCATCTAAGAGTGGTGTTTCCCTTTCTCTAGTCCAAGCTATGAGTGGATCTTCTTCATGAAATATCTCATCCAAATCAATAATATTTTGTTCATCTTGTGATCTTTGCATATTTCGAACCCTCAATCTCATATTATAATGGACAAAAACTAATTTTTCTAGTCTTGTCATTAAAAGTCTATTGCGGGGACGAGTATGGATGAGAGAAAATGTTGTTCAATTCCTTTCACAGTTGGAAGAAGACACTGTTTGACTTAGGATGCGCACAGCTAATCGAGTCAAATTTGGGGCTTCCTCCCTAGCATGTATGGACCACCACTCAGCTACAAAATAATAAAATATATTAGCTTTGTAACTATATAAATTTAATTAATAAATATTTTAAAGTATGAACTATTACTACCAGGAAGACATCTATTTACAGCACTTTGGAATTGATTAGAACTAAATACACAATTTCTCAATCTGAACATTTCTGCCTGCAAAGTGATAGTACAACAGTTATGGGTCTTATGACATTAAAATTAAATATTGTAAAGTTATTAAAAAAATCCAATATCAAATAATATTTACCTCTTTGTTTATATTAAGGCGTGTTGTATTGTCATTTACCATTCTATTAACGACGCGGTGGAAACCATTCAGTACCTCGTCGTCATTTATAACATCATTAGAATATTGGTATTTGGGATTCAAGAAATAACCTGCAATATTGAATAAATAACTAGTTTTAAAATCCCTACAAAAATTATAAAATAATATTTGAAGGGTATTCAATTTATAGAGTACTTACCAGCTGCATGTATATCTCGATGTAGTTGAGAATTCCATCTGGTATCAATCATTTTCCACCACTTCCTATATCCTTGGCCAACATTCTTTTTTATCATTTCTTTAGCCCTGTCCATAGCCTCGTAAAGATGATCCATCTCCGCTTTATCATCGCTATCCACCATCCTTAAAACTTTTACTAGAGGTCGAAATATAGCAGTGACCCCTGCAATATCCCTCCAGTAAGTTTGACTCTCGATTAAACTGACAACCACATCTGCATTTTCTCTATCTTTACGATTGAGTCTCATGTAGTTATCTGTCCAATCCCGTGTATTTATCATCCTTTTTAAATCAGTCTGATATTTAAGGATGGAATCAAAAGCAATAAAATTGGTAGCAAACCTAGTGATGGCTGGTCTAACCAATTCTCCATTCTGAGTCTCAGTCCTCATGATGCTAAGAGCCTAACCATGATTATATATGAAACAAGTCATATCTTGAGACTTCCGTATTAGTGGCTTAATATGTGGATCATTGGCTATATCCTTCAACATGAGATCTATGTAATGTGCTGCACATGGCGTCCAATATAAATTTCTTCTTACATGCATATAAACATATATATATATATATATATATATATATATATATATAGAATGAAGCTATATTTACAATAATAAATAACATATATACAAACATATTTATAATAATAAAAATTCAATATAAGTGCATTCTCACCTCCATTAACCTCATTCCCGCATTCTTGTAGTTGGAGCCATTGTCAGTAATTATTTGGACGACCCTGTGTTCTCCAATCTGTTCCACAACTTCATTCATCAGTCCAAATATGTATTTACTATCTTTGTACTTGTTAGAGGCATCTACAGATTTAAGAAATATCGTTCCTTGTGGAGAATACAAAAAAAAGTTAATGATACATTTTCTGTTCTGTGTACTCCATCCATCGCACATAATGGTACATCCATACTCATCCCAATACCTATGAAATGATTTTAGGTACTCATCCATGTCACTTATTTCCATATCCAAATAAGTATTTGAAATCTCATAAGGAGTTGGACCCTTTACTCCACCCCCGGAAGTTGCTATGGCATCTATCATTGGTTGATAGTGTGGACTTTTAGCAGCATTGAACGATATATTATTGTATATAAAGAATTTTGATATAAATCTTCCTATATGATTTTTGGCATTCTTTATCCCCTTAATTGCACCCTTTATTTTGGGTTGCATTGCCCCTTGTTTTCTGAGGACATAAGGGTCCATACTCCTTACTTCTATCTCTGGAATATTGCTCACCTCCTCCCCACGATATGCGACTGACTTTGATCGGTCACCTAACGTCGGACCCCTGCTTGACCCTGTTTCTCTGTCCCCGACACTCCAACGTCTACCCCATTCCTCAGCTGCATGTTCTCTCCTACTTTGTCTCATGTCCCTTCTAAGATCCGTGAGGTCTTCAATTTCTTCTGAGGAGGAGGAATCTACTCGAGCTATCATTGTCAACTCCTCCTCTACCCTTTGCTTTCTTTGATTCGCCATTATTTTATCCTTTTTTTTACCCTCAACAAGCAACAACATTTCTTTTTTATAGCAATTGGTACATCAGGACACGATGCTACATTTCCTGTAATACTCGCTAAGTGTTGTTTCAGCCGAGTAACACCTCCGTCCATTATTTTGCTACAATAATTGCATTACACCCTCCTCTTATTATTAGGATTGACACATTTTTCATGTTTCCAACCAGCATCTATTTCCTCCGGCGTACGACTTTTTGGTGCCATTAAGTAATCCTGAAATGATATAACGTTACATACAATAATAAAAAAAATGTTACATGCAGTAATAAGAACATTTAAAATCGTTACATACAATAATAAAAAAATTGTTACATGCATTAATAAATATTGTTAGATAATCATATATATAATCATATATATGATAAATAAATTGCAATAATATAAAACATTACATAGATAATAATAATAATTACATATATATATATATACATAAATTGCATATACATATATATAAATTGCATATACATATACATAAATTGCATATAATATTATTATATATATATATAAAATAATAATTACATATACATATAAATAATAATATATATATATAATAATAATAATTACATATATATATATATATATATATACAAAGGAAAAAAGGTTATATAGCAAAAAAGCAAGTTAGTCAACTAGTATTGATACATAATATATATATGGCAAGTTAGAACACAAAATGAATATTGCTTTGTGGCTAGCGGGCTAATGTTAGTTTGCTTCAACAGCGGTCTCTGTTCGAGTCCTGCTTCTGCAGTTAATTTTTTTTTTTCCTTCTCAAATCAGAACCGATATGGACCGTTAGATTTAGGCCATGGATCGCTGACGTGGACAGTGAAGATGAGTACTTATGTGTTTCTGGCTGTCACTCAGTCCACGTGTATTTTTTTTTTTGGTATATCAGTGAATCGGGGAGAGGAGAGAGAAGAGAAACTCTCGAAACTCTCTCCACCGCGGTCGTCCACCACCGCGGTCGTCCACCACCGCAGTCGTCACCACTCCACCGTGCAGGGGGAGGCCAGCTCGAAGAGGAGAGCGTCTCCACCCGTCCACCGTCGGTTGAAGAACGTCTGCGGCGGCGGTTGCCGTGACGACGGTTGCCGCGGCGGCGGATAAGGCGGGTATTTCGAAGGAGGAGCTAAGGTACCTTCTGAAATTAGGTATTTTCTTCACAAACTTCTCCAAATTCTTCTGAATTTCTTTTTCTTCTTTGTTGTGGTATTTTTTGTAGAAAATTTTGATTTATTTATAGAACTTCTACTAGGAACTGTTCGAAATTTCTATTATTTGATGTGATGTCTCTGCAAAGATTTTTGTTTATGTCGGAAAGGGAATCTTTACTGTTCTTTCTTCTAATATTAGGGTTTACGACCCCGTATCGGTCTGTTTCGGCCTGTATCGGACACGTATCGGACGATACTGACCGATACCTTGCTTTTCGTGACAGTATAGGCCGATACCGATATTTTAGTGACGTATCGGATCGGCTACGTTCAAAACCGATCCGATACGACCGATACGTATCGGTATCGGCCAATACTTTAAACCTTGGTCCTGAAATTATTGGAAATGACAAAATTATACATGTACAATGATAGATGGTGTGGATTTCAAAAATAATAATAATAATAATGGACATTTATGTAACGCGGACTTCATAAGCAAGCACAGATTTTGGAAACATGGGCCTAAGCCATTCAATACTCCAATTTTTTATCGTATTAGTGTCATGTTTCAAAATCATGACATTATATCTTAGTTTTTTCAATTATTTAGGCGCTTAGATTTTTTTACCATATGTACCACTTAAACTGAATTGTAAACATATACCGAGTCTCTATGTATTTGTATCACCTGATATTGTCCAACATCCCTTATGCACCATGGCATCCAAACCACTGTCTGTTATCCACTATTTTGGAACCTTGCATCAGTTGTATGTGTAGAATTACCATTTTGGGCACACACTTTAAACTCATCCAACCAAGGAACACACTCCATGTTCCCCTAGAATAGAAAAGTCTAGACAACAAGGCAAGATAAATGGGAAAAAAAATCTATAAGGAATTGCATTCATCTCTAAGACGCATCAAGTTAAGAAGCGAAAGAAATAATATTCCCACATCTATATCCACTACATGCTAACTTTTAGAGGAAAATGCATTCCCCAGACACCCTGCTCCACAGCATAATACCAACTTTGAGAAGCATGATAACAAATAAAGGAAAGGAAACATGTTAAGAGGTTTATATAAACTATTGGTTCCACAATCGTATGCCAGTCTACTAGCAGACATTCATGGGAACACCTAATGGTGTTTCATGATGCAAGATCAAGATCATGATCGTAAGTGTCTACTATCAAATATTCATGAAGACATTTAGTTATTTAAAGAAAGAACAAAACAGCAACTCAACCATGTTTTGAAATAGAACTAATATGTATAGTCATCTTACCAACTGAAATGGGACCATAAGATCTGCTTCGGCAGTTGACTGACGAGGAGGAAGACGCATCAATTGGCGGCTCTCCTCGAGGAAGCACTGGTGATAGCGAACATAGGCTTTAGATTATCTCTTGATAAGCAAAGACAAAAGAAGCAAGCTTAATGGTCACAAATATCAACCTACAGCAAAATATTACAGCCAAAGAACAGTGCGAATGGCCTGTTATATTGCTAAAAAACCATGTGTGGGCAAAATTGCAAATTTAGTAAGTACCTCCAGTTTATGTAATGTGTTTGTCAGTAAGTATAATATTCATATAAAAAATAAGCCGGGCACAAACTTAGGAGGAAAGGACATATGTAGTTTTGTCCACAATAAGGAGAACATGCAAACAAGATAAAATTCTCTGCCATATCGAAATTTTGAATGAATAAAGCTTGAGCCTATTAACAAACTACATGTATCATACCTGGAAAAAATCTCCTTTTGCTAAAAGAAAGTAATCTTTAAGGGCCTTCAGGTGGCCATTCAAGTCAGCCCTTATAACAACAAGCTGTTCCAAAGAGGATGAAAATATGAACAGTGTTAGTAGGTTAAAATAAACAAATCCTACACATTTCAAAACAGCAGTACCTGCCAAAGATGATTTGCTGCAATGGTGCGAATAGAACTAACAGCAGATTCGAATAACCTTTTGTGGAACTCAGATGAACCCTGGATCAACCAAATGACAGTTTTTCCAGACCAGGTCAAATGATGTAGTTATAAAAACGAAGTGAAACTACCTAAAAAAAAAACAAAGCAGTTCTCTACAGTAATAACAAGAGCAGAACAATAGCAAAAGAAATCACTAAAAGTTTCTAATAATATATAAGAGAGAGAACCTTCAACTCTTGTAGCATTGCCTCAATCTTATCGGCTTCCAATTGCGGAAGTAGTTCTTCAGCAATTAGGATTGTGCCCTTGAGCAGCTCTCTTTGGGAGGCAACGCTACCCGCAAAACCTTGACCTCTTTGAGACAGCCTGAAACTTGGCTGGTGAATAGTATCTTTTAGTCTGAATGTGGCGCTTGGATTACGAAGGACTCTTACTGCTTTGCCAGCAAAGAGAATTGATTCAGCAACAGGCATGTGTATATACTCTGGTAACATGTCCTGCGTATTTTGTTACTAAAATGAAGATCAAAGGATCAACAACAATAAACACTTTGAGCTTCGTTGATGAAAAATAGGAAAATGTGTAGAAAGAAAAGCATTAATATATAGGCCTATAATGAGGATGTATCTGTAGTATATTGGTACAGGAAAGTTACCAACTCGACTGACAAGAATATATCAACACAAGTAACCAAATTGCTACTTTTGTACTAAGCTAGTAAGCTTCAATCCAACAAAATCCAATAGGTGTTCTTCATTACAGGAATTGTTTTCTTTGACTCATAGACAAGCCACAATGAAAAATAAATTTAGAACCAGGTAGGTGTTCTTGATTTCTTTATTCTTCTTGCTACTTCACTCACATACCATCTCAATACCAGCTCTATAACCATTTTTGTTTCATACTTCTCAATCTTCCAACATTTAAGCCACAGCAAAAAAGCACTCGTTCAAAATGTAGTTTAGAGGGGGCATTAAGGAGCTTCTTACGTTCTAGTATACAAGTTGAAGTGATGCAGGGGCTCAAGAGGTCAACTTGACCAATTGGTCAAGTTCACCAATCCAATCCAATCCATTTCAAAGCCGAATATTGACATTTTTTTATACTTATTTTGCAATTCTTTTTTTTATTGGATTAGGTGTTATTTTTTCCTTTCTTTGTTTAGAATTATGATTTCTTCTTTCCCAAGTGTTAAGTATTATGCTAAGTATTTGTCATTGGGCTTTAGCCCTACATCGGATAGAGACAATAATGAGAGACTAGCCCTCTCATATATATATATATATATATACATATATATATATATATACACACAGAAATGTTCAAGAACTACTCTATATTACATGGGTTGGATTTGGATTGGGTGGTTGAAATTAATAGGTGTAGACCCCACAACCTTTTAATATCTACCACCCAATCCAAATCCAACTCATGTAACATAGGGTGATTTCATAATATGAAACCATCCGAATTGTTCTATAGCACTCATATATATATATATATATATATATATATATATATATATATATATACTCACTTACCAATGAAATCATCTAATAATTTATTTTACATTGTATCAGAGCCAAACACGTACTCCTCTCTCTCCATCTCTCTCAAACCCTAACCCTAGTCGTCGTCGCTGCCTCCCCCCCCCCCCCATCCGCTACAACCACCCCATGTTCCGCCTCCATATGATGCACCTACCCGCCAGCCTCCACCCCCGGCCCGCTACACCCCCGCCCTTGAACCGCATGGCTTCCCCCTGCCCCTCAACCGCCTCCGACCCTCAGCCCCGAATCGCCCCCGACCCCCTGCGCCTGTCTAGCCTGACGCCAACCTCCAACCTCTGAACTGACTGCACCCACACGCCACTTCGCCCACTTCCCCTCACAGTCGCCCAGCCCAGCCCCATCCATAGCCGCCTTCACAGCCACCTCCTTCCCAACACCAAACCCTAACCTTAGTTCCTCCATGGCCAACTTCTTCCCAAAGCCAAATCCTAACCCTAGCCCATTCCACATCCACAAAATCCTGACCCCGCAAATCCTAGCTACCACCCCACTGTAAAAAACTGTAAAAAAAAGATCTGAAATAAAATAGATCTGAGAAAAGAAAAATTGTTATAGTTGATATCTTCAGAGGACAAACTGTGATTGTTTGTGTGAACATCTAAACCAAGGTTCAAAAACTCGGTATCGGTATCGGACAGTTTGTATGAGTATCCGTATCGGTAGTAACGGCAGTATCGACGATATCGGATCGGAGTATCAAATTTTTTGATATCGGCTGTATCGACAATATTTAAATAATTAGTAATAAATTAGTAAAAAAATTAAAAAATAATTTACATATTTATGCATTATTTAAGTGTTTTTTATTTTATTTTAATCATAATTGAATAAAACAATAGTCATCATGTGTATGTCTGTAGAAGAATTTGCCTCTATTTATAGCTTTTTTTGTCTACTATTTTGGTTCTTCATTATTGTTCTCTGTTGGATTTGATATGTCTGGAATCATTTTCTACTTTTTTTTAGCTTTTTGTAGAACATCTACTTTGTTAAAGTTCCTGTGATAATCTGATTTGATCTGATTTTTTTCCGTATCGGCCAGTATCGGCTAGTATCGGCCCGTATCGGCCCGTATCGGTCCCATATCGGTCCCGTATCGGCCGATACAGACCGATACGAAATTTTATATACCAGTATCGGCCGATCCCGATTTTTTTGGCCGGTATCGGATCGGCCAAGGCCAGATCCGATCCGATACGACCGATACGTATCGGTATCGGCCGATACTTTAAATCTTGATCTAAACCTCGACAAAAACATCATTAGTTAACAGGAAAAAAAACTTAATTGTTTGTATGAATCTATGTTCCTGGCCTGGTATCCATAGCAGGATCTAACAGAGAGCAAATTAGTTTTGTGTGAATTTCTGTCATAGCTTGTGTGATCCACCTTCGATTTCTGCCAACATTGCACTAGCCAGTACTGGCAACATTGATGTGAACATCGGACATTGGCGAGGTTGATGTGAATATCAGGTCATGACGATCAACGATAGTCGAATCGAGAACTTGAAGGATGACGGACACTGAGATGAGTAGCAGTGCTCAGTGTAGTCAAAGGCGCGCCTAAGGCGCGCCTTGCTCCTAGGCGCAGGGGCAGCGCCTCAGGGCACTCCAGGCGAGGCGCAATTCTTAAAGCGCACCTAAGGCACGCCTATGTGCGCCTTTTTCGAGCACCTTGGAATAGCTAAGGCGCGCCTAGACGCGCTTGAAAATCTTGTGAAAAAATAACATGTTTAGACTTTTTTTTAACTGTTGTACTGTTTTTAGACTGTTTTTTGAACTGATGTACTTTTTTTTATTGTTTTCTCTCTCACTCACTCAATTCAAAGTGATTGCAACCTAGACATGGGAGAATTTGAAGCACACATGTTTAGCAATGTAGAAACCCGATGTGAATATATATATATATATATATATTGCGCCTCGTGTCGCTCGGGCGCGTGCCTTAAGTGTGCCTTGCGCCTCGGACGATTTGGACCCTTTGCGCCTTGAGTGCGCCTTGCGCCTTTGACTACCTTGGCAGTGCTGACAACACCAGTGTCAGGAACATAGTGACGGTGACACCGGATACTGGTTCGACGATTTTTTCGATCCGACTTATCTATCGACGACTGGAGGGTCCAGCTGGTTACTCCACATGGCGGAAGAATGTCGAGAAGAGACTTCGGAGAATGCTGTTGTCAAAGCATATGACTGAAACCCCACAGCGGTGGATAATGAGCACTAAAGCTTTGAAACTGAGTCCTTACGAGCGTTGTTTCTATCTACTATTATCTAAAAATAATCAAGTTATTAATGACGGGACGAAACTAAGAAATAACCCCTCACGTGCGAAATTATAGAAGATCCCCTTTAAGATCAAACAATTCCATCGAATTGAGTATCAACTAGAAAGCGGTTTCACGATTGCGCTTCGCACCTTCCTATCGGTAGTAGGAGCAGGAGGCAATAGTGTCCGTAGGGGTGGGGTGCGCTAGCTAGCTAGCGGAGCCTGAAAACACTTGCTAGCTAGCGTACTCTTCTGCTATCAATTGGGAAGCTCGGACCTGGTCAAGATCCAAACAACGACGGAGCACTCAACTACATGTTTAATAAGTAGTTGTCTTTTTCTATTAGTTGCGAACAAACAAGTGTTTACATGAGATTCGTTGAGTAGGCTCGAGCGGTGGAAGACGGATGATAGCCGACTATTTTCTTAGTTGATGAATTTGATGGAACCATCAGTCGAGGATATGGTTCAGAATACGGATTCGGTGAAGAAATTATGGGAGGTTCTAGCAGCTGTGTTTGATGGCAAGCGTGATTTGTCTCGCATCTATGACTCGATTGTTGGCATCTACCAAGCTGATCGAGACAAGTCACATAAGGACCACTTCCGTGCTTTTAAGGCCCTATATGATGAGGTGGATCGCGTGTTACCCTTGATGACGGATATCAATGATGCGAGGACTCAACGTCAGCAGCTATATGTCATAGCGTATCTCGCTATACTTCGTTCTGATACAGACTCTACAAGGTCTCAGATTATTGCTGGGGTCGAGGTTTCATCTCTGATGGAAGCCTACTTTCATGTCATTCGGACAGCGAAAGTAGTTGGGTCTGATACGAGTGATGCACCTGCTGTTTGATCTGCCTTGGGTGCTGCTCGTGATGGATTTCGTAGGGTCCGTGGTGGTAGACGTAGCGCGCCTAGCTGACTTAGTTACAAGGGTCCCGAGACAGGACAGATCGAGTCTATTGGACCATCAGTTTATGATGGCCTTCCGTGTCTTGATAGAAAAAGGTGTTTTTGGATTTGGACTCTGATCGTAATGTAAATGTGTGCGACTATTAGTAAGTAGCAGGGCAAGTAGGAGTTCCTGACGAATTCGTGGATTAAGGTTTGAAACAAGAAGACAAAGAGAACCGGAATATACAAGGTTTTTGACCCGCGAATTCTATTTTTCGGACTAGAAAAGGAGTCTGATTGGTAGAGGTCGTGAGGCGACCGAAGGGTCGTGCCGGGAGGTAATAGAAGGGAGTGAAATCAATTCTAGTAGCGGTAGGCTGGCTATTAATCAAACTCGTCTCGAGCCGTTTTTCAAGTTGCTGCGATCACATAAAAACATAAACTTTGAGGCTCAATAGCTAAATACATGGCAATTGAATCATGAGTCGCGTGAAATGTGGTGGTCAGAAGCCAGGTGCAGGCCCCACAACCACTACGGGTACTTTTTCAAATCCTTTCCTCTTGTTCCAGGTGATCGATTGCGTTTGTGGATGGAATCCCCCAAGAAGGATTAGAATGGTTGTTCCCGCCGTTCCCGCCCTGATGAATGAAAAAGGACCTTTCTTACTTAAGAATATGACTGAATGAGGAAGAGCTCCATGGTATCACTTTACCGCCATCTGAAATGCGCGAAACGTCGATTGGTGGAAGCCAGTCCATGAAGATTCTCCCTTCTCTGATGTGCAATTTCCCTCTTTCGGTAAGCATCCAGTAACTCAGCAAATGAACATTTCTCTAAGCTTTATCTCCAAGGATCCAACGAATAGCTAAGGTTTGTTGACGATCCTTGGCTACAATCCCAGAGATCTCATAAATAGTACCTGTGATTCTGACTTTAGAGCCATTGAACCTGCCCAACCAGAAACTAGAGTTGTATGCATTATATGGACATAAAGCAATCGACCGGGATCATTCAATACGACAGTATAAACACGATACCAAGGCAAACCCATGGAAATACCCCTTTAGCAAAGAAAAATAGATAGCATGTAACTTTATCGCATTGAAACTTATACTATGTACCTAATCTTTTCAGTGGATTCTGTATAAGAAAGGGTTATTGTTTCTTCCGTTCCGTTGAAAATAATGGAAGAATTTTGTTCGTAAGAACAAAGAGAAGCAGATCTATTCTATACTCGATAAGTACCAATACACAATGGGAGTATTGGTCCCTTTTTAGGAAAAGGAATGCATAGATACTTATTCATTATTCGAACAATCAACCCATTACAGTAAGACCTACAGAAACACGTATCGGCTCGGGGAAGGGATCCCCCAAATATTGGGTATCCATTGTTAAACCAGGCCGAATACTTTATGAAATGGGAAAAGTCTTGTCACGCCCCAGTACCAGAATACGGAGACGGACATGGCCAACTACCCGTACATGGTACTATACGTCGTACGGCGATCACGCTATAATAGGACAAGGGAGGCATGCTACAATAAAGTCTCCTATGGTCAAGAACTTCTATGTCTCAATCATTCAAACAAAAAAAGTAAACATAGAGCATATATGATAAAGCAATAAGGCGTCCCAAACGCTTTCTCAAAATGTTCTAGAGACCAGTTGTGCAAAATAAGAAGCTAGCAGAGTAATCAAAAGTACATGACAGTGATCAGCTGCGGTCTGATTTAATACAATCATGTAAGGAGACTAATGTCCAGACGTACCAGCTAACAGGTGCCGGTGACTAAATGCCCAAAAATAAGTAAATGTACAACGACGAGCAAGGAAGAAGAAAACCCACTCGTTATCCTCTGCGACCACGTTCCTGGTACGCGCCATGAGTTAGGAGATAGTATGCTAGATCCTCAGGTGCTGACTCGAAACATGGTCACGCAAAACCAGTGGGGTTAGACCCCAAATAGCAAGTACAGCAAAGGAATCACGAAATGGAGAAACAAAAACCCAATAAGTAATTATATAATAATGCATAGGTTCAGTGTTGAAACTTAGGTCAATGGCATATTCTAGCGCAAGGACCCAACCCTACAACGAAACAAGGACAAGGATTGAACCATCACACTATGATAGTCAATTTCCCTATGCTACTATCCGAATAATACAATCACAACCAAGTCATTTTTCTTATATCGGCCAATCACTTGTACGGTTTACTATTTTGTGGAGTCTGAGGTTATCTCAGAAATAATGTATAATAGGTACCCTCAGATCACGCCAATGCCGAACATGAGATAATCGAGACAAATAAGGAATATACAGGCACTTGCAGGATGCACCAGTCCCCCGTAGGGCCACTGCGCTAAAAATACGGTATTAGCGGTTCCAATGCTCCTATAGTGAAACAGTGGCTCGACATATTTATAATAGGTCAGATACTGCACTCCATTAAGGTGGATGATATACAGTATCTATGGTGGCCAGCCCACAGCGCACTTAGAATGAATCTCTGTGGGAAGGTTCGTTGGCATGATCTCGGAATACCATTTCCTCAAATGTTACTACCATCTTTAGTTACCTAATTAGCCCTATATTGTGTTCGAAATCTCAAGACGTGGTCACATGAGAATTTTCCTTAAGATGTCCTACAAAGTACGGGCACGCTAGATACGAATGCATGGAAGTTCAATCTGGATTGACCCGAGCGTGTATGCAACGTTCAATCAACATCCTAGCCATGCTTTGGTAGTTGACTCGCTTATTATGTCCGTGCTGGAGAAAAGTAGTATGTATATATAATATCACGCATTCAGGAGATTTGGAGGCATTCTCGATGCACAACCCAAATATAAATCACTTAACACGTGATACGGTATGTCGCACCTCAGCGCACATCCGATCATATACACTTTCAGGCAATAATTTGTATCAGCACGGATACAGTATTCGAGTCCAATTACCAATTATACATTGGGTCACATGAATCAAGATCATATTGTAACACGAAACTTATGTCATGCACATAGCCGGCTAGTCACTATCCACTTAGTCGGGTTCATACTGAAATCTTAGTTCAACTCATGCCATGTTCATAGCCAATCTTAGCTCATGGTCATGTCTGGCACGAGGTCTAGTTACTAAATCTATTCTTCCTTAGAATCATAACACAAGCATTAACCCAAATATAAATCACAAAAGAATAAGAAAATATTCAATCAAACAATCAAGGCTGCATGGGTCACTAGGCCGCATATGAAGTCATGGCCACACATGTCTCTAGGCCGCAGGGGAAGTCCTGACCGCATATGAAGTTTGGACCGCATGGACCACTTGGTTGCATATGAAGTCAGGGCCACATGAACCACTTGGTTGCATGTGAAGTCTTGGTCGCATGCTCAGGATTAAAGTCTACTCCTTGAGACAAGTGTTGAAATGACGACCAATAAATGAAGTGTCAGTGATGTGACATAGAGTGAATGATGTGACTGATGTGACAATGCAATGAAGTGTGTCAGAGAAAAAAGACAAAGTCAGAGAAATATGTGCCAACGGTTCAGAGTCATGCATCCAAGAAATGTGGCCGCATGCTCTGCTTGCCGCATATGAAGTCTTGCCTCATGGATCGCTTCTTGGACTTAGCGAATTTCTCATTCGTTCAGCGAGTTAAAACACAAGAATCTCAAGGACACTTGTGTAAAATAAACAGTTATGCGTCCAACAAGATGGACGCATGCTGGTCATTATATGCGGTACAGAGTTCAGGCCGCATAGCACTCTCTGTCGCATATGTTGCTGGCCGCATGAGCACTTCGTCTTCTCCAACAGCAAATAGGCCATAGCGGATGCCCCCAAAACCAAAAATTTATTTTGACCATAAAATCCTCATTTTAAGTCCAACTCAAGTGAACCAAAAGCCAAAACGCTTGGAATTGAAAGCTCTATCATGTAACAAAAATTGATTTTCAAAAATACATGTTAAATAGATCAAAACCAAGAAAAACTCATGAATCCCATAAAAATCCTAAGTTAGAAATGTAGATCTACACTAATCCACCACCAATTCCGAAAACTCTAAGTTCTAAAAGTGTCTAAAATCATGCAAAGAACATAATAATCAATTAATATGGATTATTTTTCCATTTCTTATGCAAGATGTAGTTGCCTATGGAAATGGGAGAGAAAACACAAGAGAGAGAAAATGAAGTAATGGAGAGAGAGAATGAGAGGTTGGCTTATATATCGTAGGGTTGAGGGTTGAACCAATGGTTCTCATGACTTGAACCAACCCACAAAATGAACCATGAACCAGGTTAAACCAAATAATGGGTCTAGTCTTCATGCACATACAACCATGCTAAAATAAAAATATGTTCCAAATACGTATATCAGGAACGGAGAGTGACAAAAACCACACAACGGACTAGACAAACAAAAGAAAGAAGAAGTCATGATTCGTTTTCGCCCTGCCCCGATGATGCGCTCCTAGCTCGCGAAACTACACTACATACCGAAAAAACTCTTACTTTGAGAAGAGAATCATTGGTTTGACCGACGAGCTACGTGGAAAATACGATACGAGATCTAGGCCTTCCTTCCTCACTGGCGTTTCCTCACCCCGACTTATCTGTTGATACGAACGGCGATCCCCACGATCCAAGTCCAATTGGAATTGGAATTGGTTCGACAGCGGATCACGAAATCGTTGCGATTTTCTCTATCTAATAAATGAGGAGTCCATTTGAAAATCGTCCGCCCTGCTCCCACCTCCCGAGTATATGATTCAACAGGAATCACACAAGGATAGGTTAATAGAAACCTCTTGCATCATGCATATTGATTGTTCCAACTATGTTCTATTTCTTTCATCAAATACTATATACTATTTTATTATAGTATATTTTTTCTACGACCAACAAATTACTTGAAATGAATAAAAAGATTCGAACAAAAAAACGCGTCTTGCCGGATAGATGCATATGTCGTACTCTGATTTGGATGAGGTTTGTTGTTACCAGAATTGCTCATCCCCACGAAGCGGTAACGCGGTTAGCTACCTCTCATTTTGTTCTAGGATTCTTGCTGCGCCTCAACGCATTTCAGAGAGAACCAGCTAGCTCTGGGTTCGAGTGACATTTTACCCCTAACCACAACTCATCCGCTGATTTCGGGACGGTTGATAAGGAGTTGGTAAGTGCATTGACTTGAGTTCTCCTCCACCGGTCTTGATGTTGGAACCAATCCACGATCAAGATGAATGAGTTAACTAAGTATCAGATCGGTTGACTTTCAAGCTCTTGAGTAGGCCGGAGTTAGGTACCATAAAAAACGATATAGGCCGGCCTTTGAGAACGTTTTCTACTTCGACCCCAAACCTTAACTCAACAACTCAACTCCAATACCCGTAGGAGCCAAGGCCTCCTATTAATAGAAAAATAGAACCCCCTGCAGTGTACAAAATAAACTTTATAGCTGTCTGCATCTAGGTTGAGTTCTTAGCCATTTATTTTGTTCAAGACCTCATTAAGGAGGGTCAGATCAGCCAGCACATAGCTGTGCTTTCAGCAAGAATTTCACCATTGGGAGTCGGCGTCTTTCGAAGCACTTCCATATGTGAACCTTGACTTCCCTATCGGTCACTCATTGTCGCTCGCCTCACTCGTTCCCCAGAATGGTGCAACGACTGCCCCGTTGTCTCCGATATGGACCCGGTGAAAATGAATTCTCCGTGAAGATGCGGAGTACCAACGGCTATACGGCAAGAACTCGTGCACCTTGACGATAGCTTCGCAGTGACAACCTTGATCGAATGTGTAGGATAGGTGGGAGGTAGTGACATACAACGACCAATCCTGAAAGACCACTCTTTCGTCTAAGGATGTCTAACCGCCGCATCGATCATTCAGGGGGAGTAACGGCAGCAAGTGATTGGGTTCAGTAGTTCCTCATAGAAAATTATTGACTCTAGAGATATGGTAATATGGAGAAGACAAAATTGTTTGAAGCACGCACAGAACCGGAAACGCCCCTCGATATGCCGACGACTTACTACTGGAAATCGTGGGTGCCGTAGAGCTTCTCATAAAAATACAAAAACGTATCACCCACTTTCTACAATCCGGCCTGAACCTTTGGGTAGGCTCCGCAGGATCAACAACCATAGCTGCACGGAGTACGGAAATGGGCGCATCGTGACATCGTAATCTGTCTCGCCCGAATGAATTAGTTTGTACTAGAAATGTTAGAAAAAGTAAACGAAAAGAGTAATAAGAAATGAAAAGGACAAAGACACTTCCCAACAAGAAAGCAAAGTTCCCAGAGCCCACTCCTGCTAGTCGTGATAGTGGACGAGGCAATGGCGGACGTGATGGAGGATGACCACGGACATGCTTCAATTGTGGTCAACCTGAACATTTTCAGTGGTAATGTCCCAAAGCTCCTGTTGCCAATGTTGCATCGGATGCTCATGATGATGAAGATACGACGCCAAAATGAAGTTGAGATAACCAACGCCATAGAAATAGTCATTATACTTTTGCCCGAGTCCATAAATGGCTTCAAATTCAGGAAAGGTGTCTAAATCCACGAATAGCCTAGACTCCACAAGAAATAAAGATAACAAATTTCAATGAAAAATAATAATCATATTAGGGTTCCCTAAAACTAGTACATTAAATGTCTTTATATATGCTTACAAAACTTGGGGAAGAAAAATCATAATGTCAAACAAAGAAAGGAAAAATAAGAAAATCTAATCAAAAAAATGAAAAGAAAAAAACTTCTAGTCTCTACTACTATCACTCTCATCATCATAAACTACAAGAATATGTATCATCATAAACTACAAGAATATGTGATAGTCTTACATCGATTTTCGAGTTTTTATGAGCAATTTATGACTGGACTTCAAGCTTCTCAATATGATTTGGTGCACTCCGACTACTCTCTCTAGAGTTATACGATGTGTAAAGATAGTTGAAGACCTCATACCTACGACAAAGACGAAAACAAAGGTGAATGTAGTAGTACTAGTCGAGCACAACAATGAAATCAAGGGGACATCTTACCATCAATTGAGTTGGAAGTGGAGGAAAAGTTTACTCTAATTGAGGATAGAGATGCACAAAATGAGATCAATGCACAAAATGAGATCAAATTGAAGATTATTGAAGAGAACCCTTCAGTGGACATGGAAGAAAGTCGTGAGTCACATTTGCCCTTCTAGAGGAGTCGTTATCTTCCAAGAGCGAGGACAAGGACGTCGTCCCACCAATACAATCTATGGCATTACCCCCAAACTTCATGTGAGATTGAGATAGTGTCTCATATTTAGGCTTTCATGCTTCGTGATCCGACCAAATATTACCCTTTTATTGGGGTTATTTTGATTTTCCAAAGTTCCGACAATTGATTATTTTTTAAGACTTCTTCAAGCGCACGTTTATGTCTACTTTATTGTACAAGTATCCTTTTTCAAAGACCTTATTGTTGCTCCTAGCAAGGGGAGTGCCGCTACTCAAGCCATTGTTGGAAAAAGTTTCCTATCAGAAATGTTATGGTTGTGTTTGAGTTCAACATGTTCCCTGAAGATGAGTATGATCTAAGGTAGAGGATCGTGACAGTGAGTTCTTGTTCTTGCGTGCAATCAAGGCTGTATTGGACATGATGTACTGTCACTGGATTTGTCCACCGTCTTGACTCATACATTCGTTGAACGAGACGAATAGGTTGGACTATATGTACCAATAGATTCGTCCACCGTCTTGACTCATACATCTGTTGATCGACACGAATAGTTTGGACTATATATAGCATTGGATTTGGCCTCCCTCGAGATGTGCGTGCCTGACAGTTGATGATGAGTTTCTTTGCTATTATTTATCCGTAGTGCAGGTGAATGTTTACGTATTTATGATTTTGGCACATTAGATACTAAAATAGAATCTCTTGAGAGAGCGATGAATTATTAAGAGCGTGGGACGACACTTTTTGATTGTTCATACACTTCCAACATATATACTAGATCAATTGGTTGACCGGTCCAATCTGTTTCAAGAGAGCCGAATATTGTGGATACTTAGTTTGCAAGTCTTTTTTTTGTTAGA
The DNA here is from genome assembly GCA_036927795.1 of Iris macrosiphon. NCBI lineage: Eukaryota > Viridiplantae > Streptophyta > Magnoliopsida > Asparagales > Iridaceae > Iris > Iris macrosiphon. Next base: position 120,523,634 of record JAYESA010000014.1, on the reverse strand, counting down.
TTATGTTTTATTCTTTCTTTCTTTGTTTAGGATTATGATTTCTTCTTCCCCAAGTTTTGCAAGCCTGTATAAAGGCATATGATGTCCTAGTTTGAGGGACCTCCAATATGCTTACTATTTTTCATTAAGCTTTGTTCTCTTTATTTCTGGTGGGCTCTAGTCCTTTTGTGGATTCAAACACTTCTCATGGATTCGAGAGCCGCCCGTGGACTCGAAAAACGTCGGTTTCTGTGGCGTTGGTTATCTCTACTTCGCTTCGGTGTCGTATCATCCTCCATCGACAAGTTTCGACACCCCTCACCTGTAACGACCCGCTCCGCTCAACCCGGAGGGCCGATTCAAACGGCACAAGTATAGCTATTCAGTCCGCCTTGCTCAGCGAGATGGCTCGTTCGATGCAAAGGGATTTATGCTGGGATTTTAGTTGGAGTCAGACTTAGGCTATCAGAGGTGCGTCCGGAGTCTCGCTCGACCGATGCGATACATCGCTAAGGTGGGTGGCCCCGGTGAACCTGTCTCTACTTAGCTGCACACTAAGAAAATGAATGTTACATGCTAGTTTACAGGCGATAACCTTTGCATGCTAATAAAAGAGATGAACGCACATAGCTAAGGGGATAACCCCGCCTTATCATTGTATAGAACATGGAGATTTTACATGCTATTTGCGTAGTCGGGAATTGTTGAGTTGGAATGTAGTAATTTCCTTCATATATGCCATAAAGTAGTGTGAGTTCATACTGAGGCGTTGCACCGCACGGAACATGACACGGGATGGAGTAAAATCAGGTTGCATGCATAGACGAGGAAGGCTATCAAGTGGTCGTTCCGCGCCAGGAGATGGAAGGAAAGGAAGGTACTCGGGATATACAGATCTCCGAGGCAGTCTCTAATTAGGGAGCTGCGTAAAGAAGAAAAGATCCGAGTGTAGTCCTCGGCAAAGATGGATCCGAGAGTTGTCCTCGACTAGGATTGGGAGTAGGAGAGTAGTTGCATGGTCACGGACAACTGGTTGCGCACCAGGTAGAGAGAGTCCTCGACACGATTGCTGAGGCATCCGAATCGTGTCGGCCCGGGAGGACAGTGCCAGTGTAGTCCTGGCGATACGCTAGCTGATGACTAGCGGGCGAGGGCGAGACATCCAGCAAGGCTTGCTACCGACCTGGATGGGCGTCGACTCGTTAGACGGTTGGGAGGCCCAGCAAGGCTAGCAACCGAGCTGGGAAGACGGCCGTCCATCGCAGATTATGTCCAATATGGCTAGCAGAGCCAGTGACCTTCATATAGATAAGTCATGTTTGCATAGCGGCTATCCGCATTGAGAAAAGGAGAAACGGGAAGGTGTGCGTTTGCACGATATTTTGCATAAGTAGAATGGATGCACGGTATCACATATAGTTCTAGTAAAAATGGGTCTTGTGAGACAGAGGCACGGTATAACACTTGGGTTTTATAGTTGCTTCTTGTTATTCCGTAGTTCATTGTTTATATTGCTGCATATGACAGGGAAGGCCGAATGGTAAGAAATGGTAAGGAGAACTCAATTGTTCATTATTATGACACTCTTGAACGGACACGGAGATTACTTTCTTTATATTGCCATGTAACTGATCCTAAGGCAAAAGAATAGAAAGACAACGAAATCAGTCGGTGCACATAACTAATGAACGTGCTTGTTTTGTGGCGTGGGCGAGAGGCCTCCCCACCAGTGCATTCAATGTACTGATACCCAACCAGCCTGCATGCAGGGTGCAGGGGGAACTCGTACGAATTCGGAGATCGCTAACGCAATGAGGCGCCGGACCGCACTTGGTGTCTTGGAGCGTGGCGCACGGACCCGGAGCTCGCATATATGAGACATAATGTATGAGAACATCATCATCCAGATCGTTTGTATTGGTTCTAAGCCTAAGGGCGTATTCATTGTAAGAGAGAGAGAGAGAGCATAAGCGAATTGTAATCTCGGCCTAGCGCCGCTTGTAATCTTTACTTCACATCAATAAAGAGCTTGATTTGGATTCAATACTTGTGTTCATTTTATGTTTCCGCTATGTCGACTCTGTGAACTAGTTATCAACGGCCGTTTCGGTATTTGCCTTGCGCGGGCGCAACCTCAGGCTCGCGCGGCATCGCGTCCCGATGGAAACGTACGTCTCGCGGGAGCGCTGGCGCGGTGATTCGCGCCTAGTGGGGACGGCCGATTCCGGCGGGAGATCGGGGCGTGACATATTGGTATCAGAGCACGGCTTTACGTCCTTGGAATTCGTTTCGATTCTCTCAGTTTTGAACTTGTGTATTGAAGAAGTGGTAGATGCTCTCTCTCGACGCTTCGATGGATGTTCCATACAATAAGTCTAAATATTTTCGAAAGGTGCGTGTGAACTATACGATTGCTTGAACGGGATTGTGATGCGTGGGCTTTTGTCCCAACCTGTGAAAGACAATGTGATAGTAGGCTCGTGTTATAATCGGCAAGTTATATGTCTATATGAAAACACCAAGTGAGTAGAGTGCGAGATAAGAATATCGTTCAGACAGTGGTCTATGCACATGGCCTTTTGGCCAAATTGTGTTGTGTATCGTTCACCAAGACCCTTGGTGCTAGTAAGTTGCAACGAGATTTGGGTATTGTTTGGATAAGAATAAAGTTTGACTTAGGAGGGAAATTGATGGAGACGTTATCGGAGTGCCGCTAAGGCGAGTAATGGGAATCGTGTATGGAATTTTCAGATATAGTTTGGACGGTTATTCATAGCGATAAGTTATGATTTATACATATTTGTATGGTGGACTATCGATAGAGGTGTATACGAGTCTAAGATCGAAGGCAATAAGTAGGGATCGTGTTGGAGTTCTAAGGAACGAATTGGGAACACGAGTGAAGGATGCAAACGCGATTCAGGAGTTATTAGGATGACTCGATTCCTGAGTGGTGTATACGATAAGTCCCTGGTTCGAGTATGCGAATTGTGGATATAATGAGTTATATAGATTTATGGAGTATGACTCGAACCCTGAGTGGTATATTGGTTGGCTTAGAAATGCTCGAACGAAGTCGTGGATTCGAAGAGTTAAACGGGTCTAGCGGCAAGCGACGAGATTGGGTAAAGCCTTAGTATAAATAAACAATGTCTAACAAGTAAGCGAACTCGGAGGAAGCATGCAATATTTGGTTCGAACGAGTTAAAATGAGTAGAATAAGGGATAAGGCTTACATCGAATAGGTATCCAGGGCAATTGAAATTGATTACATGGTCGGGAAAACTTAAAGGATCGTACGAGCGATTTTGAGTTGAAACAAACGAATTAAAAACTTGTGTTGAGATTGAATAATCTGAGATGCGATCGAAGTAAGTGCAATTGGAAATAATGGAGCGAACGAATGATAGCGTGTATGGAAATTTTTGTTTTGAGTAGGATATCGCTCGATAGAGTTCGGTTTGAGTACGGATGCGATGATTTCAAATTTGGGAGATTTTAGACCATAACAATGGTTGGAAGATAAGTATGGATTGATGCAAGTTAGTAAAATTGGGATTTTGATGGAATCGAGTTAAGCGGTAACAGATTTTGCTTGGAGTGTAGAGAACGATCTTGAAATCAAGTTCAGAATGATAACATTCGAAATATGTCCCAGCGAGAATGATTATCCTGCGGGAGCGCCGGCGTGGTGATTCACGTACGGCGGGGATAATCGAACTCAAGGGAACATGTTCAGTGATTATTCCAAACGAACTGGATGAAAGGAACGTATCAAATGGGATAGATTTGGGTTTGGGATTTGAACTTAGTTTTGAGGAATGCTAAGAGTAGACTAAGAAATGATCAAATGGTAATATTGAAGTTGGACGGTTTGGTTAGGCGAACTTGGATGGCGGTAAGAACGGTTATTAGAAGAACATGGCTTAGTGGATCAATGTACAACTTGGGATAAAACGAAAGGTGACGATAAGGTGTCTGTTCGTTCGATGATAACCATAACGATTGACCTTCTTGTCGTGTGCGAGTACGACTTCTTGCTCGCACATGCGTCACATCCGGATTAGGACGATCATTCCGCGGGAGCGTTGGCGTGGTGATATCACGTCCGACGGTGATGATTGAACTGGCGGGAGACCGGAACGTGACAGTCGAAGGATCATTTGACTTATGGTTCGATACGATAAGACAAGTTTTAGGATACAGATGAATCTAAGGATTTTTGGTGAGGGTTAGTCTGGAATATGAAATAGGATGTGCGGGATAGTTTCGTGAACGGAATACGCAGATCGAGTTGGACGACTTAGAGTTTATGATATACATCGATGATTTATAATGGAATTGTGGCTTAGTGATACAAGCGTAGAAAAGGATGGATTGGTGAATTCTTTCAAACGTGATGTTAGAGATAATGTGTGCGAATCGATGGGTTGAACCTACAACGTGGGCGTATCGTGGGTTCGATTGAACGAGCGTGTTGGTGTGATAGGATGATCTGTGCTCGATGTTTAGAAATCTGAGTGAAACGAGTGTGGGTAGAATACCCGTGTAAAGGAACAATGGTTTGACCTTAGGGTGTTTGGGGCGAGCGTTGTGCAACGCGGTTGCACGATGAGTCGCAAATTTGAACTGTACCTATGACTTTGCGAGCTGGCCTAGTGGCTAGGCAGACGACCCTATGCCTTGAGTTAAACTGGAGTGGCTGACTTCAGAGTATCGTTCGGGAAGAACGATAGAACTAGGGCAACGAGATTTAGAGTTAGGACTTAACACTGAGAGTGTATACTAGTGACGTTGGCGTTAAAACAAACGCAATGCGAGATAGGACTCGGGTAATAATTGATTTGGTCGGATCGGTTATGCGACGGTGAGGAATAAAACGGTATTGGAGAATTGTTGGACGACTCTCACGATTAGAATTGGTAATATTGAAGATAAGTTGGCGTGATGAGTTGGATCGTTGCTTGGAAGATGTGCGTTGCTACTAGTAATGCTAGACTTAAAATTGGGTGAGATTGGAGTAGACAATAACTGAATCGAACCAGAGTTCGGTTGTTCGTATAGCAGAACAATCGGCGATTCGAAAGATTTTCACGAGTAGCTTGTCAGACTTAGCTGTCACTAAGCTTGGTTGAAATACACATATTCGGAGGACGCCTTGAATATGGGTACGATCCAGACTTAGCGATATGCATAACTCGGATGCAGCTGCAAAGGAAAATGTTCGGATTCGCATGGATGAGTATGGCAACTGAAATAGGTTAGCCTCAACCTAAATTTTTATAAAGGAAAGATTGTATCATTCCCCGTGATACCGAGATAGTTCTGCGCTAGGGCGCAGTGCAAGACTGAGTTTGGGAATGCAATAGTGGTACAAAGGGATCATTCGGATAAAATGATTAACCACTCGTGCGAACGGAACGAGTAAAACGAATAGGAAGTTAAGTTCGATTGAACCAAAGACTGGAAGGATTAGTGCGTACCCCAGGTGGGCGAGTTAGCTCTGTGCTATGGTGCAATATAGATTGAGTCAGAAAACGTAGGTGATTGGGTGCGATTACTTAGCGTGATTGGACGGTGACTCTGAGAGATTTGATGCAAACGAGATTGGAAAAGTAGCCGAGATTAAAACTTTTGGGTTTAGGCAACGATGGGTTTCGATAGGCGAGATCAAGTAAACTGTCAATTGTGTTCGGATGCATTTGGTTCCTATAATAGATAATATAACAAGTTGGGCAAGTCCACCCAATTAGGAGTTATAAGTGTCCATTGAGTTATAGAATACTCCGTGCTTGGGTATTACAGCCCTGCGCCAGGTGCAATAGATTTTTGAGTCGGGAGTGCAACAATTGAGTTGAGTATAGTTCGATAGCATTGAACGGTAGAGTCGTTCGATGAGAGTTGGCTAAACATTGGCGTAACGCATGGTGAGAAAATAAATGATTATGGTATTAAGACAGTCCTTGGTAGTTAGACAAGGTGTATAGAGTTTGGTTTAGAAGTTGTGCGATAGTACAAGTTTCGCTCAGGAAGTCTCGAGGACGAGACTTGTTCTGAGTGGTGTATAATGTAACGACCCGCTCCGCTCAACCCGGAGGGCCGATTCAAACGGCACAAGTATAGCTATTCAGTCCGCCTTGCTCAGCGAGATGGCTCGTTCGATGCAAAGGGATTTATGCTGGGATTTTAGTTGGAGTCAGACTTAGGCTATCAGAGGCGCGTCCGGAGTCTCGCTCGACCGATGCGATACATCGCTAAGGTGGGTGGCCCCGGTGAACCTGTCTCTACTTAGCTGCACACTAAGAAAATGAATGTTACATGCTAGTTTACAGGCGATAACCTTTGCATGCTAATAAAAGAGATGAACGCGCATAGCTAAGGGGATAACCCCGCCTTATCATTGTATAGAACATGGAGATTTTACATGCTATTTGCGTAGTCGGGAATTGTTGAGTTGGAATGTAGTAATTTCCTTCATATATGCCATAAAGTAGTGTGAGTTCATACTGAGGCGTTGCACCGCACGGAACATGACACGGGATGGAGTAAAATCAGGTTGCATGCATAGACGAGGAAGGCTATCAAGTGGTCGTTCCGAGTCAGGAGATGGAAGGAAAGGAAGGTACTCGGGATATACAGATCTCCGAGGCAGTCTCTAATTAGGGAGCTGCGTAAAGAAGAAAAGATCCGAGTGTAGTCCTCGGCAAAGATGGATCCGAGAGTTATCCTCGACTAGGATTGGGAGTAGGAGAGTAGTTGCATGGTCACGGACAACTGGTTGCGCACCAGGTAGAGAGAGTCCTCGACACGATAGCTGAGGCATCTGAATCGTGTCGGCCCGGGAGGACAGTGCCAGTGTAGTCTTGGCGATACGCTAGCTGATGACTAGCGGTCGAGGGCGAGACATCCAGCAAGGCTTGCTACCGACCTGGATGGGCGTCGACTCGTTAGACGGTTGGGAGGCCCAGCAAGGCTAGCAACCGAGCTGGGAAGACGGCCGTCCATCGCAGATTATGTCCAATATGGCTAGCAGAGCCAGTGACCTTCATATAGATAAGTCATGTTTGCATAGCGGCTATCCGCATTGAGAAAAGGAGAAACGGGAAGGTGTGCGTTTGCACGATATTTTGCATAAGTAGAATGGATGCACGGTATCACATATAGTTCTAGTAAAAATGGGTCTTGTGAGACAGAGGCACGGTATAACACTTGGGTTTTATAGTTGCTTCTTGTTATTCCGTAGTTCATTGTTTATATTGCTGCATATGACAGGGAAGGCCGAATGGTAAGAAATGGTAAGGAGAACTCAATTGTTCATTATTATGACACTCTTGAACGGACACGGAGATTACTTTCTTTATATTGCCATGTAACTGATCCTAAGGCAAAAGAATAGAAAGACAACGAAATCAGTCGGTGCACATAACTAATGAACGTGCTTGTTTTGTGGCGTGGGCGAGAGGCCTCCCCACCAGTGCATTCAATGTACTGATACCCAACCAGCCTGCATGCAGGGTGCAGGGGGAACTCGTACGAATTCGGAGATCGCTAACGCAATGAGGCGCCGGACCGCACTTGGTGTCTTGGAGCGTGGCGCACGGACCCGGAGCTCGCATATATGAGACATAATGTATGAGAACATCATCATCCAGATCGTTTGTATTGGTTCTAAGCCTAAGGGCGTATTCATTGTAAGAGAGAGAGAGCATGAGCGAATTGTAATCTCGGCCTAGCGCCGCTTGTAATCTTTACTTCACATCAATAAAGAGCTTGATTTGGATTCAATACTTGTGTTCATTTTATGTTTCCGCTATGTCGACTCTGTGAACTAGTTATCAACGGCCGTTTCGGTATTTGCCTTGCGCGGGCGCAACCCCAGGCTCGCGCGGCATCGCGTCCCGATGGAAACGTACGTCCCGCGGGAGCGCTGGCGCGGTGATTCGCGCCTAGCGGGGACGGCCGATTCCGGCGGGAGATCGGGGCGTGACATCACCAACAAATCTGCTTCCGCAAGCTTAATCTCCTTCGTAGGAAAATACATGTACTATTTTTCCTACATCATAAGCGGAGGCATTTAAAAGTATTAAACAACTATACAATAGACTAAAGGAAATGGTATCATAAAAAACCTGGATACTAGGAAGCACAGCCACTTCAAAATTCATGTCAGATCGTGTCAGTCACGTATCAGAAACTCCAAAATACACTAGGACACATAATTAGGAGTTGAATCCGTTTTGCCGTGTCCGAAATGTGTTGTCATATCCTGGAAAACTCAGGAAAGTAGAACAATCAAGTACTCACTCAACAGGTTCGACAAATGAAGGCATGCTAGCGTTGATGTTGTCACTTGTCACTAAAATTACCAGAAATAAGGATGAGGAAGGGTTAGCTTTACAAAAAACATCCATTATCTAGTGAACTATTTGTTTTGATCTACTAGAGCCAACTAAAAGATTAAGTATAGACGAATACTAAAAATTGATCACCTAGAGTGAAATGCACACATTAAGGAAAATTTAAATGACGTATACGCAATAGATGTATACCAAGTATATATGAAATCCCAAGTGCCAATCACTTAATGATGGATCTTCTGATGATTTCTGCATCAATTTTTCAATTAAATCTGGATTAGAAGATTCAGTCTCTGAATCTCTCTCGTCATATCTGCAAAATAATAATAAATGTGAGTATTTTAAGGTAACAAATTTAGGAGAAAGGAGAAGGTTGATTATTTAGAAGGGGGAAAAAAGGTAACCTGTTGCAATAATCATAAAGAATAAACTTTCTTCTATTTATCAGACGGTTCATATATAAAGTATTTTCTTCACCACCCATTGATCTTAGTAATGGCAATAAGTTAGGAAGCAGCATTTGAACTCAAAACAGATGAAACTCATTTGGAGGGCTGTTGGCATCCTGTGCATGCCCAATCTGGGGGGGAAAATCCCTAGAGGAAATGGTAGTCGACACGTGCTTTATTCTTTAGTGGAAGGAAGCAACAAATCCTAGTAATCAACACCTAGAATGATCAAGTGCTGGAGAAAACAACAGGTCCTGCAGACTGAATCATCCAACCAAACTTAAAAAGGATATAACCAAAGAAAAGAGTTGAGATCCACTAAGGACTTCCCAATGTGTTAGGCACAAAAACTAGGGGCTGGTGCCGGTACAATATAAGCACAGGAGTCAATCAAATAGATGCCATTGACCTTTCCTATTAGGTAATAGAAATTTGGGTGCCCGACCAGCCTCCAATCCATAGATCTTGCAGTAGATTTGAAACGGGATCCAATCTATTTTATTCTGGCTAAATCCTATAGATGAAAACAGAAGAAAAGTAATGAAAAATGAAGAAGAATAAACTACATTGAGTTCATTAGCTAGGCCAAGCAATTAGGAGATACAAAAGTGGCAGCCTCCCTGCCCAGGCTACAGGTTAGGGTTTGTATTTGACTATAAAGAGGGATCCTAGGGCCTGTTGTGGATTACTCATGACGCGCATAGGGAGTGGCGACCAGTAGGAAGAGAAAGAAAAGAGGAAGAAAGACTAAGAAGGAATAAAAAGGATTTGGTTCTTCCTGGGGTCTTCTGGAATATGGAGTGTACTTTTTGGAGCTCTCTTGGGTACTATTGTGTGTTATCTTGTGTATTGAGGGTTGTGAAGTATGAGTGAGACTTGTAAAACCTTGTGTCGGTTAGGAGGAAAATCAGGAAATTAGGTCGGAGGAAAATCGGGGAATTAGTTCCTGATTTCTAGGTATTAGTTTCAGATTTTACGCTTGATTTATTTCCTTAATTAGTTAGTCAATAATCTGTTTTTCTGTTACGTTGAATCAAGGGATTCAACGACAGATACGTTGTCATGTCTCCCTATATATTCTAGTTTTTCCCTTTGTTATAGAAGAAACCGAATTACTTCTAAGCTTCTTCTAAGCTTTCACCTTGTACCTACCTAGCTACTCATGGCACTCGCTCTTCCTGTGGTTTTTCCATATTTGGGCTTCATTAAAATCCTTGTATCTTTGTGTTTTCTTCTTTGGTTAAACATTATTGTCGTCATAGTAATTTGGCATGGTAGATCTTTGGTGATCTTGATTTTGGAGGATAGAGGCTATTATTCTCCAAGACTATCTTGGAGATAGCCCAAAATAGTCTAAGATGTCATTGACCAAATATTTTAGAGTTTGTTTCAAAATTAAGCAATCAAATGATCATAAATTTGGCCAACAATTTTGGGGAACGTGACCAAACTCTCTTGGGAAATTTTGGTAAGTAGATTTTCACCTAGCCAAAATTAGATAACCTAACTGACTCGGGTGTTTACAATGGCAATTCAGGTTAGTACATCAAGCCAAAGCTAAAGAGAGGAAAATTTATGGGTGACAAATGTAATCTAATATTTAACCAAATCAAAGTTTGTCCATAAAAGATATTTATGACAAGTAATACCGAAATGATGTACAAAAACAATGTGTTCTAAATTTAACTTCACTGAAATCAAAATCACCTTTTGATGAAAAACTCTCCATGCTGATCTTGAAGAATTCCATAAACCATCCAAGAAGCAAGTTGGTTGTATAGGACTTGGTGTCCATGCCAAAGGAGCCTATAGTTGTCGCAAAACAGTCAAGAGACAGAACTAGAGTAAGTTGCAAAGTATATTAATGTATCAAAAAGTCAAATTATATAATCAATTTGCACAATGGCAGAGAGAGAGAGAGAGAGAGAGAGATCAAACGAATACAGTTGACGCACTATTTCGAGCATAAGTACAACGGAAGGCATAAATAGTTTTATTGATCCAGTTGACTCATACAAAGACATCCACTGCTAAAATGAAAGGACCCATATAAAACTGAAGGTGCAGGCTATAAATGAAACCATCACTGAAAGAGCTAGAACTACTAAGTACAAGTAATCCTGACTGTTATTTTTACGAAGTTCCATGTATGATAGCTCAAGCCTTTGGTATATCTCACTTTAGGTGATTGTATAACAATAGTTATATCTTATTGCTCTACTCAGAATGACTTCCAACTAACCCTCATTGGAAACTTGTGTTGCACGAAAACAACACGAGAAGGCATGGCGACACTGACATGGCACCCTTTTGGCATTTTCTAGTACATATGCGAGTGTTTGCGTCGTGTCCGATACATGTGCGACATGGACACTACACTGAGACAACAACCATTTTGGACCTTTCATGTTTTCTATTGGAAATAAGGAAGATCTTTGGTATATAACGGATCCAATAAACTCAAAAGGCAACCATAGCTAGCACTTCAGAGGCATAAGTTATAAGGTATGCAATATCGGCCAATACCAGAACCGATACTGAAACAGCTGATTCAGAACCACCAAAACCCCATAACTGCCAAAACCAACACTCATACGAAGGGTCCAAAACGGATACTTCAAACCTTGGAGCTCTTACATACATCACAGCCAACAACAGTCAGAAGTGCGCAAAACTTGATCTTGTATGGAACCAAATGCCACGCCACAAAGAGTTCGATGTGGGATTACCTCTAGAATTTGTATATCTCTAAATTCCTCATTTCTGATGGTCATTGTCTAGGCATGACTGATTTGAAGCTTATTCATGTTAACCATCAGGATACAAGACTATAAACAAGTGGAGTTAGTCATGCCCCCAAAAGTGAAGTTACATGAAAATTTTCTAAACTAAAAATGCATTACAAGTGTTTCTTCCTTATATAGAGATCCAAGACACTCAAAATTATCGTAGCTGCCACTTTCAAGGGGTCTAGATTTACATTATCAAAACAAATGGTAAACCAAGGTTCGCAGGCGGTATCGGATTCTATATCGGATCCTTCCTATGAGTATCAGAATCGACGGTATCGGTAATCTCGGATCAGAGTATCGGATCTTTTGGTATTGGAAAGCAAATAATTATTAATAAATTATTAAAAATTTAGAAAAAAAAATATTTTATACATTTAGGCAAAACTTGTATGTATTTTCTGTGTTGTTTCTTAGTAGTTTTGAAATTAAATGAAATAATAATCAACCTTGCTGATGGGTTGACCTGCATAAGTTTTTTTTTCATTTACATGCTTTTACACTTACTGATTGGTCTTTTTCATTCAACTCTCTCGGTCAAATTGATTAGGAAAGAGATCTCCAATATCGATATCAACCAGGGGTCTCCAAGTAGTGCACTTCTCGTTCAGCTCAAAGGTATAGGTGTTCTCTCAGCCGTCGTGTTTCACTAATCAGTCATAAATCCACAATCGACCCAAGAGAATGTGACATACCCACATAGGGGATAAGAGCAAATTGTTGGCTTGGTGAGATATTCATGAAATCCATGAGAGAAGGTTCAAGAACCTATAGATTCTAAAGCAACACAACTTCGGTTCTGGCCGAATATAGCCCTTTAAGCAGCTGAGGGTTAGTGCAACATCTACATTTGGATGCTAAGGGAATATGCATTCTAGTGATCCAGTGGGTAGACCATTATGAAGAAGTTTCCATATAGACACTCCAACAGATGGAGGAATTCTAGAGTGCCACCAAGGGATGAAAAATTATGTCATGGGTTATATCAGAAATAACTGATTAAAATGTGTCTATGAAAGGACACTTTGTCGTAGGTCACCAATCGCACAAAGACTCCGTCATCTATCTCGAGCGTTTTTATTCCACACCTCTCCAATCCTCGATCAAACTTGTGTTCCCCAGCTTCAAAACAGCTATGCGGTCGGTATCGGATCGGGATATGCCAATACGCATCGGTATCGGAAGTATCAGATCAGTATCAGCTGATACGGCAAATTATGTGGTAAACCCACAACACTTTGGTGTGTGGTGGTCACCTCAAAATATGTGGACAAAAAGAAAATACAACAAGCATATATGCAAGTAAACAACACATGTTACAACATCAAAAATATTTAAAATCAAGTTCTCACCTTTGGAAACATGCTTGCAGTTCAGGTACCCCACAGTGGCATCTCTTATGCAGAAGGTTCAGAAGTTGACCTCCTCTAACATCTTCACATTCAATTTCCACAATGAGCTCGTATAGAGGAGGCAAAAGCACATCAAACTGGGAGGCACATACTTATGATTTGTTAGGAACCCAAAATACAAGTACAAAAGCAGCAATACGGTGTCACATTGTTATCAACAATAGCTTGTGAAACTTTTTATTACAGACTGAATACAAAATACAGATAGTGTCCAAATAGCATTATTGGTAGAAATGGGTCTTTTTTACTTTAATAATGTTGAAACCGTAGTTTGCAATATTGGCTGATACCGGTACATTTCAGTTGATAAAGACACGTGTTGACCATGTTGTATCCCGTTTTAATACCGACCACCAATGATATTGGCCAATACTGACATTAGACTCGTTTCCGGTCAATTCAGGAGTGAAAATCAAAAGAAAAAGAGAGAACTCAGGGAAAGTTGATATCAGCACAATGATTCGATCGTGTTGAAGATCGACATGCTACAGTGTGTTGATAAGATTCTTTATCGATACACTATAACCGAATCTTTTTGACAACATTGTAACCACTATCATTTATCGAAATTTACATCTATAAATATAAATTGACAGCATTGCTCCATCTTAATGTTATTCCACTTGAAACTATTTATTATGTGTGTATTTGTGCAAAGACAAGTAATAAACAATATTATCGAGCCCAAACGAGTCAACTATGTTGAATATTATTCCATTCAAAACTAATGAGAAACAACATGTAATGCATAGAATTATGTCTAAATGTATCAAGTATTTCTCTATTTTCTTTTAATAATTTTTATCATTATTTTGGCTTTTTGAAAGCAAGAAATCCAAATCTTTGTGTGAAACTGCCAGTATCTATACTCATAAGTTCTGAAATCGACTCCAATACTGCAAACCTTGGTTGAAATAGGCGAGTTTACCCATTACGTGAGCAAACGATTTATTTAATTCATTAAGAGTTATAATAGAAACTAATAAGTATATTCCAAGTATAATTCAGATCTCCTATCACAAGGCAACAAATACCTATAGCCTGAAATTGTCTAGTAATTGTTCTTCAAACTCCATTAGGCTAGTTTTGGTTCTTACCACTAAGTCAGCTATTCACGTGCAGCCAAAAAAACTTAATAAGAGTAAACCATGTGATTACACTGATGCACTTTAGTAACCAATAGAAAAAATTCTACCTGATACTTGTTTTTCTGTTGGATACTCACAGGATAAGTTATAGGCATGACAGAATCCTACCAACAATTCTTAAAATAGTTAACTTGAGATTTGCATCAGATATGTCTCCCTTTCTTTTAGTCCTTTATCAAATAAGTGCCCTTTAATCTCATAAACAACAATCAAATAGCTTACCAATGACAAGCAATGCTCCAACCAAACTTTTTCTAACATAGCATATAGTGGATTACCATTTGTATCGATGTAGCAAATCGTGCTATCAGCCATATACAGTAAGATACTGATAGATAATAGAAATAAGATGCATGTCAAAGATAGTGATTTGTTAAAATATTATATTGTGTGGGTGACTTTAAAAGGCATGAGGCACATGGTGAGGCGAGGGCTTCAACCAAGTGGGGCTCACATGTTTAGATTTTTAATAATATAGTTTCAAATAAACAAACTCATGTTATGTTTAACCGGTTCACAAGGCCACTAAAAGAGTAAAAAAAAGTGTAGTACATAAAATCATAAAGATAACAAATGATGATTAACCATCGCCAGAACTCAAAACAAGCTATCCGTTCATATTAATAGGAAACTGAAAATCTTAAAAATCATTATAATCCATATTATCCATCTAAATCACCAACTACAAACATATTTGTATCAATCATCATCATCATCAACAACCTCGAAAACAAAACCTATTAATTGCAATATAAAGGTAGTTGATTGATAGCTTTAGAAGATATGTTGCACGGAAACGGATATGACATGACACAGTAAGGACGTGACGACACTAACACGACGGTGTGCCTAGAGTAAATTAGAGTGTCCATGGAGCGTCTAATGCGTGTCCATTACGTTTCCGACAAGATGACCACATTTTTTGGTGTCCATGCTTCATAGATTAGAAGTCATGGTAAAAACCTATTAAGTAAATAGAAATATTAGTTAAATTTTTATAAGAACACTAAAACACCAAAACATATATATTATAGAAAAGCAAGAACAAAAGAAAAAGAAAAGAAAAACACTAGGTTAATGAGCCTCGTGTGCTTTATATGTGCATCAACAATAGGCATGAGAGGCGCACGCGTCAAAACTAGGCGTGAGGCGCATGAGGCGGGGGGCCTATGTGAGTGAGCCTGGCGTCTTTGAAAATGAGGTGCAAGGGTGAGCTTCGAGTCTTGGGCGCGCCTAGGGGCGAGCTTTACGGGCATTTTAGAACACTAGTGATGTCATAGGTATCTGTTAGGATTAGCTAAGTTTATTTACAAGGATTATGTTTATCAAAGTTTAAATCTAAATAGATCAGGATTTGTTTCTTGGTTGTAAAGAAATATCAGATGGCTTTAGGGTTTAGGTTTTATGATTTAATATTTGAGAAAAACATGGGAGAGTGGAAAGATATAGGGTTTAGGGGATTTTAAGTGTTTGGTGAAGATTACAAGAGATTGTAATCTTCTATATTAGTAATTATTAATTTATTGGGTTTGGGAGTAAAAAATTTTCTTAATTTTATTATTTTATCTCATTGTCGAAATTTTTTGTAATAAACTGGTATCAAAGCAAGGTTCGAGATTTGATGCAGTAATTGTGCGATAATGCTGAGATAATTGTGCGACAATGCTGGGAGGAGTTCCGAAGGTGATGGTGGAAAAGGTGACCACATTGTATGGAGGCCCCGACAATGATAGTTTTATGCAAGGTAGAGGATGAAAAAAATGAGAGAGAAAAAGTTGTCCGGATTTTGTTAAAGGTGGAGGTTTTGCTTCTGGATCTGGTTTTGATAATATTTGAAACTGATAGTGATGATGGAGATTTTGTAGGGATTTGTGATGAGAATTTGCTTATGGGTTTGGTGATTTTGGTGTTAAGTTTTTTTAGGTGACTATGATTTTGGTTATAATGTTGAAAGATTATGACTGCAAAGAAAGGGACGATTGTAATATCGTGGAGTTTGGCATCGATCTCCTAAGAGATGTGATCAAAGTTGAGGCCTAAATTATTGAGATTGAGTGTCATCAATCATCATTCAATGTCTATTTTGTCGGTCTACTATAACAATGTCGTGATACAAAGGTGCAATTTTTTTGTGGGTTTGTTCTTGAGATTTTGGTGATTGGAAGATGGGATAAACATGAGCCAAGGTGGATTAGGATTTACTCAAGTTTATTTAAAAGGATTATGTTTAAAAATCATAATTCAACAATTTGACAAAATAAAAAGGGCAATGGCTTAGAAAGGAAATGTTAACTAAGGCTTAGTCTAAGTGGTCAGTACTTTCCTTGACTCAAGCGAGTCAACTATGTTTCACCATCATCAAGTGCTCAAGAAAGTGTAAGAATAGCATGCAAGAACCACGAACACATTAACGGATGATTGCCTGGATCAGTCAGAAGGCATCATACGGGTCTGATGAAACACAGAGTTCAATCACACTGATTATCATCCATCCAATCTAACTGAATAAGTTGCACCTTGCCCTGCAACTGGTCTGTCCGACAAAAGATCGGACAGGTTGTGATTAAGGCTCTATGTTTTTCTTGAGTTCTTTGAGAAATTTTAAGGCTTCAAACAAATCTGGAAATTTGATTAGTGTTAGATCAGACTTTAGTTAGCATCATCTTCTAATTCAGGAGAATGGACAAAGACAAATAAAACTCAAAGAGTTGGTTTTATGGTGTAGTAGAGAATAGTAAATTTCAAGAGTTTGGTTAGGTTTTAAGAAATCTTATAATTTAACCACATGTACGATACTAGCAATAATTGCAAGGTACTGGGAGAGACATAGGGCTCAGGGCTCATGAGGGCATCCACCAAAACTAAGCCAAGGCCTCTTAAAGTGTCCCAAGGGATGTGAGGAACATGCCAACAAAAAAGTCAATGTCAGTTGGAACTTCGTTAGTTCAGATTAGCTCACATTTACATCATTTCTTGAAATCATTTATACAATAAGAAGATAGAGAAGGAAAATAGCTGACTGGTATGGTATTTATATCTTATATATATTTAACATACGGATTGCAATGATAATTAATTATAGAAATCTCTTTCATAGGCTTTGTCATTGTTTAGTGCTTACGTTTGTCTAAATTCAAGATCCTTTTGGTAGAAATATTGTTCTTTAGCCAAAGTATACAAGTAGCTTCTTAATATTGTTGACTAGGTGAATAGAAGAATGGTCAAAACACTCAAAATTAAACTGTAAGTCAAAAGCATTCCTTTGCCAATAGAGACAAATAGATGAAGAAAATATTAAAAGAATAGAGTTATCTGCTATATTTCTTATGTGCAAAATGATATATCCACCAACCTTGTTCAAACCTCGAGTGACAGTTGCCAAAATTGGCACTGGATCTGACAGCAAATTCTGCTCAACTTGTAGAACAGCAGCCCTATAAACTGATAGTATTTCAACAATACCATTGGCAATTGCCCTGCGGTATATACTTGATTTTCCTGTCTTTCCACTTGCTAAACCAGGTGTCTCATGTGTAGAAGAATATTTACTAGTCCGTATTGAAGTCAAATTGCGGGACTTGGCAGCAAAGTGATTAAGCTCCCTATAATAGAAACCTAGTGATATGAGCCTCTCAATAGCACTCCTGCAAATTAATATTTCCGTGGTTAGACAAGATATAAGAATCAAATCGCAGGACCTCATCTCAGACAAGAATTATGCTCAGAAAATAACATAATAGAGTGTGACTAATTCATGTAAAAGTAGCCCCACCTTGGTAGAATTCTATGATCGCTTGTTATTCATCTTGTGGCTACGTCCTTAGCTGCTTAACTGGTTGACTTTTATAATTTCTAGTCTTCAGCCCAATTATGTAAGGGGCGGATCCAGGCTTCCTCTGGGGTGGGGTGGAGCCCACCCCAAAAAAAAATTCACCCTTTTTTTTATATATTTTTGAATTTTTTTTATGTGGCTTAGCCCACCCCAATCCATTGTAGCCCACCCCATCTTCAATTTTTGGATCCACCCCTGATTATGTAGCACAATGAGGTAACAGATTGATGGACCTTTTGGCATAACAGAGAGCAGATAATCATAAATGGTGAAACCTATGCCACGAAGGTTTGCTGAAGGTAACACTACGCCAGTAGTTAGCTTCTAGAGATTATATATTTATTTGGCATAAAAGAAAGGCTGATAAATGATTTAGTTGGATTGTCACTCATGTTAGGCAGGCATATAGTCACATAAAGATGCACGACACAATTTTATCCAGAATTTCCCTGCTTCCTATAAGGCCCGATCGGTGCCAACATTTCTTCTTAGGCGGGCTGGTTATGGATGTAGCCTAAGATTTGTAGATTATAGGATTACATTTTAAGGCACGCAAAAAGGACTTCATATACCATTAGGAGACTAGGGGTGTAAACGGACCGGACGGGCCCGGACAACCCAGTGTTAAAGTTCGGACAAAAAATAGAATCGGACGGACTTGAGTCCAACTATGTTAAATTCGTATAAGAATTTTTTGGTTCATACCCATCCGATTTTAGACCATGTTCGCGTCCGGCCCAATAATTTTGGGATAAGGCCGATGGGGGCGACATCGTCATCGCGGATCATGGTGCCGACTATTGAATCCGGGAACGACGTGCAATGGAGGGCAAGGAGGAGCCACGGACGGAAGAGATGAACGATCGGATCCGATAGCGGCGTGCGGCGAAGGGCAGGGAGGAGCCGCGGGCGGAAGAGAGGGATGGTCGAATCCGGAAGCGGCGTACGGCGGAAGGGAAAGAGGAACCGCGGGCGGAAGAGAGGGCGGAGGAGAAAGAGATGGTGGTGCTGCAATTTGCTTTCTCCTTTCTCTCTTGCTTCTTACTTTCTCTCTACTTTTTGATTTGGAATGAAAGGGTGTTCTCATAAGAGAGAGAGGGACCGAGGAGTCAAGGGGTTGGAAGTTTAGTTGAGTAGGTGACTTGCCATGTGCTCATGGGTCCCACGTGATGGTAGTGCTTTGTTGAGTGTGTTCTCATGTTGGAAATTTGCATTGGGAGTATGCTCATGTGTTGAGCTCCTAATTAACTTAAAGTCAACTTTTCGGACCTAATTAAAAATTTCAAGCTGGACAAGGATATGACCGAGCCCGAGTCCAAATTTTAAACGGACCCAGAAAAATGTTCAGGTTCTGTTCGTTAATTAAATCGGACGACCCACGGTCAAACCATTTACTGAGCCAGACTCGTACGGACTTAATTGTCCATTTTACAGTCTTATAGGAGACTGGTATTACTGCTATAAGAAAAAAACAATTTATATTCTCATATTTGGAAAAGAAAAAAATTTAGAATTTTGGTGGTTTTATTTCAAGTAGAAATGGACAAGGAATGGTGGATATGAGTAGACGTATGGATATATCGGATGGGTATGATTAATCCTCATAAACTGGTTTGGTTGATTCTTATGTAAATACAAGTCCAGATGAGAGAGAGAGAGAGAGAGAGAGAGATGTCAACGAAAGAAAGATGGAGAAATGAAAAAGAATAACGAAGAAGACTTGCTTCATTTATATCAATTAACAGTAAATTCCAAGATTCCAAGCAAACTTATCTCAACTCAAAGTTATAAACTGAAACCCTCTTGGGAGAGAGTCAAGTCGAGCACTAGTTAGTTGGGATGAGATGCACCAAATGTTGTACTAGTGCCTTCTTTTGAAGCTAAAGAGAGACTCGAAAGACAGAGTGAACACATTATCCAAATAATCACCAAATACAAATTAACAAAAAAAAAATCTAATTGGTTAACTTTCACATGAACAATAGGTGCAATTGTAACTCTATATATAAGTTCTTAATTTCACTGAAATAAAATTATTGAGTCTATTTTTTTTTCTAATTCCTAATTTAATTAATTGGAATTCATAATACCATTTGAATTCCTAATGTAGCTTATCAACTACTAATAATTTATTCTATTATCAAAAATTACTGTTAATTTATCTAATTGTCCCAAAGAAAACTGAAAACAAATACTAGCACTTAAAATGAAGACGTGAGTTCACATCAATCACTCCCATGTAAACCAGTTCATCCTCAAGCTCTCTGTCAACAGCAATTGTACAGGAAGTTCCATGTTGCGCCAATCATCTTATAGCCACAAAGAGACTGGATACGAAAAGCTACATAACCTTGAAAGACATACATGATGTGATTGGTTGAATTGAAAAATCTCTTAAATGAAATTGTATAAGCCCATCAGAAATCCCATAAAGGAAAGATCCTTGTAATGATTGATAGAAGGCTTGTCAAAACCAACTCAATCCCTTTATGCTCCTTGATTAAGAGAAAAGAAATAATAGATAACGGTAAATCGGTTAGACATAGCAATGATGGTACTGATTTTTCCTTTACTGGTAGAACTGATTCAAGGCCCCAAACTTCATTAACTAGGGTGATGATGTTGATAGCAGTTAGGGCGTTGATGATGTTGACAATACTATCAGCAATAGTAGTATCTTTTTCCATCTTTTGATCAACAAATTGTTAATGAACTGCTTTGTTTCTTTACACAATTTGATCTGATAGTTTTTTCAGAAAATACAAGTTAGGGTAAATTCATCGAGCAATCCCCACTTTTTGCAATGATGCAGTCCCAGGGTTTAGAAGGAATAAACAATAGAATGGGTCCTCTTCAAATGAAATTTAGGTACAAGTTTTGGCTAGCTCAATTGGGAAAATTCGAGTAAGTTTCATCACCACTTTTCTTATTTCAGTAAGCACTCAAAAAGTCACTTGAAGTAAACATATAATCCGTACTTCAAGATGGAAAAAAGTTCCCAAGATAATATCATTTTAAAAATTTGCACCCGTCTAATCTCAGCACATCATTATGTGTCATTCAAATTTTTGGACCAGAAAAGATAAATGTTCATATATTTGACGAAAGTGCACTATTAGAGATGACGATGTAGTTGTCGGACATAGAAGACACATTTGTGATGAACACGGTCAGTGGCAGGATTGATATATAGATGCTGACTGATGGTTGTTGGACGAGGTAGTCTTCTTTAATGATTTTTGTAATAATAGCAACAAGACCCATGTACGCGTTCCATAAATATCCCATGGCTGAACTCCTCAAGCAGGAGAGTCTATTATGGTCATCTCGAGCTTGACCAACTTCTCCTCAAGTACGGATAAACAATGGGGAAACCCGAGTACGAAATAGAACAAATCCAAAAGTGAATCCTGAAGGATTAATTGTTCTAATACCAAGACTGATGTAACTAGATTAATTGTCACTGATGTAACCATGCAGGACATGGCTTGCCCCCTGATAGAAGCTTATGCCCCTATGCTGATGGAAATGGATCATCATGTTCTCAAATTGTTCTCATATTACTTACAAATCCCTCACGCATACCATTAACTACCTCAATACAGTAACTATACACTTTCAATCATAAATACTTAGGAAGCAAGGACATCCAAAAAACCGTGTCGAACATGTATCGGGCAAGGATACGACAAAAATATGGTGTGTGTCCGTATCCTTATTGTCTTGTGTCGTATTCCTGTGCCATGCAACATGAATTAATCGCAACAATAATCTCCCAGAAAACCAGCTAGATCAATGTGAAACGTCTGTAGCTCTTTCTTCTTCTCTTTAAATCTTTTCGTAAACCATAAGTAAACATCAGCCAATGTAGCATCACACCAGGCTTTGTTCAATTTTATGCTACTCACAGAGTTTCCGCGAACTCCTTTATCTTTCCTTTACAATACGAAAATGCTTCTCCTCTGGGTCTGGCTATGTTGCAAGGACAAAAAATACAACCCTATAGAACACGGAAAAACAGATATGGCACCAATTTCCGCGCATCCAAGATGTCGCGTCCGGTACGTGTCAAGAACGACGCGACACAGAGACGGCACCTGACTTTATTTCGAACTTATCCCAATCTCAAGGAATCAATTGAAGTAAACAAGCAGCAAAAAAAAAAATATATCGACCCTTTCAGAGGACGCAAATACGACAAATTCAATAATACAAGTACTGGACACAACAATTCACACACAGAAGACGGCACCAATCCGTGCCGTGTCCAACACGGGGACACGGACACGGCACCTATTTCAAACAGGATACGTGCATTTGAAACCGTCCACTGCACAAGAATTGAAGGAGAGGAAGAGGAAAAAGGAGGGACCTTTCAGAGGGCTGGAGGAAGGTGAGATCGGGGGCGAGCTTGAAGGTCGGCTCGTGGGGACGGGAGTCGGGCTCGGAACTCAAGCCTAGGGTTTTCCTCTGCTCCCTCTCGTCGACGACGAAGTCTCCAGTAAACCCTAAAAGTGCCAGCAGCAGCTCGTGAAGCATCTTCTCCTCCTCTTCCTCCTCTCGTCACTTTTTGGGCGGGATGGGGGGCGGCTTTTTTATTTTGTGCCTTCTGTTTTCACTATTAAAAACGCAACAAAAACGTAAAATCAAAACAAACAAAATCTATACTACTATATAATTCTATACTCTATGCTACTATATAATCTATACTACTATATATCTGTACTACTATATAATGAGAAAAGTAGGCTTCACCATGAAAATTTGTATTCCAAAAATGTCCTCATCTATGTTTACTAATTAAAATTGTTCATTCTATACTACTATATAATGAGAAAAGTAGGCTTCACCGTGGAAATTTGTATTCCAAAAATGTCATCATCTATGTTTACTAATTAAAATTGTTCATTAGATTTAATATGGATAGTTATGTAATTACCTATAGAAGAATAAGAAAAATAAATAAACTGTTATTTGTCATTTCCAAGTATTATAAAATACGTGCAAGGCACGTGCATATATACTAGTTTAGTTTAAATGAGAAATTATTCAATGAGTCGAGCTCACCACACACACATTCATTCTCCTGCGTACTTCTGTTTTCAGGATTTGGAAATATCTAGGGGTATGACCAACCCGATATCGATGTTTCATTAAAACCTTCTTAAGGTGCCAAAACCCAGTGTGTCGGGACAGCAGGTCCAAATGGCATGCAACGCAGCGTGCGTAGTCTCGTGCATATCGTCGGGCATCTCACAAAAAAAAAAAAAAAAACTTCCTAGGGTATCAGAATCCAGTGAGAAAATTGCTCTTAAGTAGGAAAAAGAGACATTAAAGTTAAAATGAGTATACTTATGGATACTCTTCCCGATTTTGATATTACACCTAACTACAAATGAAGTAATTCAGAGAACCTCCTTAATTTGATGCCATGAATGATCTACTGGAAAGTGGACTTCGAAAGGGACTTGGTGAACATTTGGTCAAGTTGTCCTAGGATCGGATAGGCTTGACTTCAATCTTTTGTTCTTGTTGTTGTTGATGTCAAAAGAAAAAGTTTGGTATGATATACATGGTATGGTCTCCCTTGATATTGTCCTTCTTCATTTGGCCAATGCATGCAGCATTATCTTCATATTATTGTCGGATCATCATTGATAGAAAAGAATACGCTTGTAATCCGAATATGCTCAATTATGGCTCTCATTATATGCACTCCGGGGGCGTTATGGAGGCCGAAGAGCTCAGCGTGATTTGAAGAAGCGGCGAGCAGAGTCTACTTTGTAGACTTCCAAGATATAGTTGTCCCCCAAATGGTAAAGACATAACTACTTTGGGATATCGCCTTGTGCAGGTCAAATAAATAATTAGTACCTGCATAGCCAACAAGGTCGACATGATCCAATGATCAAGGGAGTTTGATTCATAGGGATAGAATAAGCCCATGTGTCACTACCACATTTTTAGGAAAGGGTGTTTTAGTAATTTCCTATTTAATAAATTATTGTGCTTGGTAAATAATTATGTGTGGTATTATTTAATTGTTGTTAGATATTATTTATTTAATTTGGACTTGTGTTAGTGGATCTAACTAGTTTAGTTTGGACCCATGGACCAACATGAATTAATTAGTTAGACTTAGCCCATTTAGAAAGCCCATTGTTAAGGAGATGGATTAAATTAATTAAATTATTAGACTAGAAGCTTCCTTCCTTAATTATTTCTTCATGAGAGGCCCCAAGGGGTATAATGGACATTACATGATAACTTGAGGGAGGGGAAATAGGGGCCGGCCTATATAAGTAGAGGGAGAAAATTCTCTCTCCTCTTTTTTATTCCAAATCTAGATCTAGAATTTTCCACTACCAAATTTTCTTCATTCCCACTTCATTTTTCTACCAAATTCATTCCAATTTCTTTCCAAATCACCATTAGAGACTTGAGAAACAAAGATCTAGAAGGAGAAAGCAAGGATCTACAAAGAGGAGCAAGGATCTACAAGTTGAAAGCAATTTCATCTCAATTGGAGGTTTCATTGGGAATCCATCTCCCAATAGGTATAATTCAGTTTTTCCCCTTAAAATAGCTTCTAAATCTGAGATTTAATCATGAAAAATCAACTCATATGCATGTACTACCCAAAAGATTTGGTTTTGTGTTCATAGGAGGCCTATGGAGAAAGTTATGGTGCTTTTTGTGTCAATTTTGGGAGAATTCCGAGATTGACATTTGTTGTGTGTGTCAATTGATCCTATAAATCAATTTGACATGTGTTTATGTGTTTGGGGCTAGTGTCGTGTCCACAATTGGGTACGTGTAGGTCGTATCCCAATAATTTGGTGATACGTGTTGTTTTGGGAGTTTTTCCTCCGACACGGAACTTTGTACATGTCGTATTTTGACACGGACACGTAGATCTACATTTGACACTTTATTTTGTTCATAAATAATATATGTGATTTGTTTGTGTCCTTCGGGGTACAATTGGATGTGTGGTGGACTCGTGTCACATGCGTATCCTAGATCTAGTGGGATACGGTGTGATACTTTCCATGTGTTGTATATTTATGTGTAGATCTAATTAATTGTGCTTTAATTCTTGAATTATAATTGTGTATATATATAGATATTATATATGTATTATAGTGTATTTATTATAGTGATTATTGTATCATAGACCTATGTACTATATATGTACTAATAGAATATATATATATATATTATGTAGCTTTCTTCTACATGCATATATTACAATATGTTTTATGGATATATATGTATATGTTGATTATATATATACATGTATGTTTAATTGGGTAATTATTTTATATGTAATTGTTATAGGATTATGTAGATATATGTATAGGTGTAATTATAATATTTATGTATGTGTGCATTTGGCTATGTTGTAATATGTACATTATTATAGAGGGGGTGTATTATAGCTATTTGGTATATATATATATATATATATATATATATATATATATATATATATATATATATATTACTGATTTTTTAGCGATAACAGGTTTAATGACAGAGCTGCTGTCATTATTAGCAGCGGGATCAGC
Organism: Iris macrosiphon; assembly: GCA_036927795.1. NCBI lineage: Eukaryota > Viridiplantae > Streptophyta > Magnoliopsida > Asparagales > Iridaceae > Iris > Iris macrosiphon. The sequence continues at coordinate 120,498,097 of JAYESA010000014.1, read as the reverse complement.
AGCAGTCGTTGTAGCAGTGGCAGCGGCATTTAATGACAGCCGCCACTGTCATTAAATAGCAGCAGCAGCGGCGGAAATTGCAACAGCAGCGACAGCGGGAATGGTGACGGTTGCAAACCGTCACCAAAGCAGCAGCAGCAGTGCAGATTTTAACAGCAACAGCGACGGTGGCTTCAGTGACAGCCAGAACTGTCACTGAAAGTCTGGTTTCAGAGTATCAGTGTTTTTTAACACTGTTTTCAGTGACGGTTAGACAGATTTATGTATTTGGGTTTATATACTTATATTTATATATATGTATATATATATGTATTGATATTGAGATACATATTATTATTGCTATATTCCTTATTTGTATAATATTAGTATATATTTATATATTATATTTGAGGGTATTATATCAAGGTATTGAGTATTACCTTGTGGAGACCAAGGTAAGTAGGATACTCAAGATACGGGGTTTGGGTATCAAGATTGTGATTTTGTTGAGATACCAAGTTGGTTCAAAACCACGGTACCTATTTGATGTGTAAACTAATATTCTATATTATTATACATATTTTTTTGATATATATGTATTGTGATGTTTACCTTGGAAATTACGTATCAGGAGATACGGTATCCTAATATTTTAAGATGTGGTTTTTATGACTTAGATTTTAATATCTTGACCCAAGATTTTTGTGTTAGACTTGTGCAACCTAGAAATAGATAGTTGACCTTAGTTTGACCATAGTTGACCATAGTTGACCTTAGAGTTGACCATAGTTGACTTTTGACTTAGAATTGACTTATTGACCTAGAAGTTGACTAGTTTAACTTATTTTTTTGTCGGAACCTTGTATTTATGTTGTATTCCATATCTAGGTCTTCGAGGCACCGAGTCAGACATTTGTGAGACTATTCATTGGACTTCAGGCGAGTACATTCTATGATAGTTTTTCATTTATGATATCCTCTATGTTCATTGTATCTAGTGTAGATATCCATGTTCTCTTGACACTATGGTTACACGGATTGGTATATCCGGATCTCGTCATGAGATGTTATCCTTTGGTATATGGTATATATGGTGCAAGTATTGTTTCATTGGTTATCTTGTACATGTATGGACACCGATTCTCGGGAAGAGTCGTTATCTTCTTGGGGAATCTCATGCCATAGCATACCGTGGTTGGATCTATTATACCAGTCGGGGTGGGAAGTATTAGTATAGATATGTGATCAATATCCCTATTGTATCAAGTACTGATTACTGAATAGTGTTGATCATATACCGCACGTATGATTAGCCAGGCCGTATTGCATCTTGCCCAAGCCGATCACTTGTTAAGCTAGTACTCACACACTTAGACATTAGTATTCTTGTTTCATTGGCATATTGTTCATTATTGTATTTATTTTCAGTATTTTCTTATTGTATATATATCTCTTGTATCTATTGTGCATCTTGTTTATCCACAACTATTTACTGTTACATAGTTTTTATCATTGATTAGAACTGCTGTTAGAGATGTACTCTGCTCCTTTCCTAACTGGATATATTTTTTCAGATGATACTGAGGAGTGGTATCCTACCTATTATGGATCCCAGGATGTTGTGGGTTTAGATTCTGAGACCCTGGCTCAGGAGGGACTTATCCCAACTGAGACAGTTGACCCAGGAGTTGTAGCTTCGTAGTATTCTTTGTACTGGATTTGTCTCCAGCTTATTTTGTTACTTCTTCAGACTCATTGATGTATTATTTTAGACTCATGAGTTGTATTGTGACTATTCTATTCTTTATCTGATTCGTGTTTATTTCTATCTTAGTTCTGTGATTGAGTATACTATCATTATTGGTGGTTCATTATATTGTTAGATAGATTATCTAGACAGCGTTCTACCGCCGATTCTGCGACGTAGGCTGGACATTGTTTTTGACTTGTACCCTTACACCGGGTGCGGGTCGTGACACGTTTTTGGTGGTGGCCCATGCAGGTCTAGCTTCACAAAGTATGTGATGTCGTAGTAGTGCGATAATTTAGTTGTACTACTGCGAGCCAGCGATAGGATATAGGATATATGATATAGGCTGAGATACTCAATCACATCTAGGAAATTTTTTTTGATTCAACTATTCTCCTTTGATATTAATACTTGATCTCTTAACTTGTTATTTCCTTGAAAGTCTTATATCATGTGCAATATTGATTCTATTCTTCTTGATTCCATTCCAGCTTTAGCTTTGTTTGATAGTGGTGCTTCCCATAGTTTTGTATCTGTTTCTTTTGCTCTGAAGCATGGTTTGGTAGCTGAGTCTTTGCTTAGGACTTGCAAGATCATGACCGGGGGAGGCATTATCCTGGTTAATAATATTTGCAAGGATCGGAGAGTTACTTTGGGAGGCCAAGAATTAAGTGCGTGTCTACTTGTAATGTCACTTCCGAGCTACGACATTGTACTCGGGATGGATTGGTTGAGTAGGCACCGTGCTAGCATAGATTGTAGAGGAGGTAGAGTTTTGTTTGGTCCGTCAGGAGAGCCAGAGTTCGAGTTTGCTAGAGGAGCTGCAGAGCAGGGAGAAGGCATTATTTGTGGAGCTATGGTGGAAGACAAGGAGTTGCCGCATCCGTTGATAGCAGAATTCTTGGATGTGTTTCCTGAGGAATTGCCAGGATTGTCGCTAGATCGAGATATTAAATTTTTTATAGACTTGGTGCCAGGTGCAGAACCAATTTCGTAACATGTCTATAGAGTAAACAACAGCGAGATGGTCGAGTTGAAGAAGAGGTTGACGTCTGCTCCTATTTTGACGTTGCCATCAGGGTCCGGAGGTTTCACTATTTATAGTGATGCATCGGAGAAGGGTTTGGATTGTGTTCTTCAGCAGCATGGAAAAGTGATTGCCTATGCATCCAGGCAATTGCGTCCTCATAAAAAAACTATCATACCCATGATTTGGAGTTGGCAGCAGTCATCTTCGTTCTGAAGTTGTGAAAATATTATTTTTACGGAGAGCGTATGGAGATCTTCACAGACCACAAAAGCTTGAAGTACATTTTCACGCAGAAGAAGTTAAATATGAGGCAGCGTCGGTGGTTGGAACTGATGAAGGATTTTGATATCTCTTTGCAATATCATCCTGGGAAAGCTAATGTAGTTGCCGATGCTTTGAGCAGGTATCCGGTAGCTATGTTCTTGACACAGGATCAATATTTGTTGGAGGAATTGGAGAGCTTGGGCATTGAGGTGATTATTCCTGGTTGTGCTATGCAGATATGGGGATTGCAGATGCATTCAGATTTGATGGACAAGATCAAGGCAGCACAGTATGATGATATATCTCTAAGGAGTATCAGAGCTCAGGTGAGAGCAGAATTGGAGGATGATTTTACTATTGCTGAGGATGGATCTTTGAGGCATGGAGTTAGATTGTGTGTGCCTAGAGGGGAGATGCGTGAGGAGGTATTGCAAGAAGCGCATCGTTCTCAGTATTCCATGCATCCAAGTGCTAACAAGATGTATAGGGATATGCAAGAGAGTGTGTGGTGGTATGGCATGAAGAGAGAAGTGGCACAGTTTGTATCCAGATGCTTAGTGTGCCAGCAGGTGAAAGCCGAGAGGCAGAGGCCAGGAGGTTTACTTCAGCCATTACCCATTCCAGAGTGAAAGTGGGAACACATTTCTATGGATTTTGTGTCTGGACTTCCACGATCTCCAGGAGGGAAAGACGCGATTTGGGTCATCGTTGATAGGTTGACCAAGTCGGCCCACTTCTTGCCTTTCAAAGTGGGTTTGTCTACGGAGAAGCTGGCAGAGATGTATGTGAGGCAGATCGTTAGGATACATGGAGTTCCCGTCAGCATAGTCTCGGATCGGGATAGTCGTTTCACTTCTCATTTCTGGAGGAGTTTGTAGGAGAGTTTGGGCACTCAGCTCAAATTCAGTACTGCATATCATCCCTAGACAGATGGACAGTCAGAGAGGACTATCCAGACTCTCGAGGATATGTTGCGCACTTGTGTACTAGATTTTGGGGGTTCTTGGGAGGACCATCTCCATTTGGTAGAGTTTGCTTACAACAACAATTACCATGCCAGTATAGAGATGTCACCATTTGAAGCTCTATATGGTCGGAGGTGTCGTACTCCTTTGTCTTGGGACAATGTCGGAGAGAGAGTTTTGCTTGGGCCAGAAATGGTTGTGGATGCAGCAGAGAAGGTTCAGTTGATCAGAGATAGACTTCAAGTGGCGCAGGACAGACAGCGGCATTGGGCCGATAGCCATCGGAGACCTTTGGAGTTCAAGGTATAGTTTAGATTTTTATTTTTGTTCTTGGTTGTTTGTTATAGATTAAGTTCTTAAGGTGGTGTTTTGTTCTAGGTGGGTGGTTTGGTGTTTCTGAGGATTTCTCTGACACAAGGCACGATTCGCTTCGGTGGAGGCGGAAAGCTTAGTCCGCGATTCATCGGACCTTTCACTATTCTAGGGAGGGTCGATGCAGTTGCTTATAGACTAGACTTGCAACCTGCATTGGACGGAGTGCACAATGTGTTTCACGTGTCGCAGTCTACCAGGGAGTGAGAGGATGAAATGCGAGAGCGTTACCCATATTTGTTTGTACCTTGAGGTATGCTATTTTCTAGTTATGTTCTGTTCATTGTTATGTTCTTTCATAGTTAGTTGAGATTCTTTAGTTCTGTTCTGTTATTTTCTGGGGATAGTTTTCGTCTTTGAATTTCGATGACGAAATTATTTTAAGGAGGGTAGACTTGTCACTACCACATTTTTAGGAAAGGGTATTTTAGTAATTTCCTATTTAATAAATTATTGTGCTTGGTAAATAATTATTTGTGGTATTATTTAATTGTTGTTAGATATTATTTATTTAATTTGGACTTATGTTAGTGGACCTAACTAGTTTAGTTTGGACCCATGGACCAACATGAATTAATTAGTTAGACTTAGCCCATTTAGAAAGCCCATTGTTAAGGAGATGGATTAAATTAATTAAATCATTAGACTAGAAGCTTTCTTCCTTAATTATTTCTTCATGAGAGGCCCCAAGGGGTATAATGGACATTACATGATAACTTGAGGGAGGGGAAATAGGGGCCGGCCTATATAAGTAGAGGGGGAAAATTCTCTCTCCTCTTTTTCATTCCAAATCTAGATCTAGAATTTTCCACTACCAAATTTTCTTTATTCCCACTTCATTTTCCTACCAAATTCATTCCAATTTCTTCCCAAATCACCATTAGGGACTTGAGAAGCAAGGATCTAGAAGGAGAAAGCAAGGATCTACAAAGAGGAGCAAGGATCTACAAGTTGAAAGCAATTTTATCTCAATTAGAGGTTTCATTGGGAATCCATCTCCCAGTAGGTATAATTTAGTTTCTCCCCTTAAAATAGCTTCTAAATCTGAGATTTAATCATGGAAAATCAACCCATATGCATGTACTACCCATAGGATTTGGTTTTGTGTTCATAGGAGGCCTATGGAGAAAGTTATGATGCTTTTTGTGTCAATTTTGGGGGAATTCCGAGATTGACATTTGTTGTGTGTGTCAATTGATCCTATAGATCAATTTGACATGTGTTTATGTGTTTGGGGCTAGTGTCGTGTCCACAATTGGGTACGTGTAGGTCGTATCCCAATAATTTGGTGATACGTGTTGTTTTGGGAGATTTTTCTCCGACACGGAACTTTGTACATGTCGTATTTTGACACGGACACGTAGATCTACATTTGATACTTTGTTTTATTCATAAATAATATATGTGATTTGTTTGTGTCCTTCGGGTGCAATTGGATGTGTGGTGGACTCGTGTCACATGCGTATCCTAGATCTAGTGGGATACGGTGTGATACTTTCCATGTGTTGTGTATTTATGTGTAGATCTAATTAATTGTACTTTAATTCTTGAATTATAATTGTGTATATATATATAGATATTATATATGTATTATAGTGTATTTATTATAGTGATTATTGTATCATAGACCTATGTACTATATATGTACTAATAGAATATATATATATTATGTAGCTTTCTTCTACATGCATATATTATAATATGTTTTATGGATATATATGTATATGTTGATTATATATATACATGTATGTTTAATTGGGTAATTATTTTATATGTAATTGTTATAGGATTATGTAGATATATGTATAGGTGTAATTATAATATTTATGTATGTGTGCATTTGGCTATGTTGTAATATGTACATTATTATAGAGGGGGTGTATTATAGCTATTTGGTATATATATATATATATATATATATATATATATATATATATATATATATATATATATATATATATATATATATTGCTATTTTTTAGCGACAACAGGTTTAATGACAGAGCTGCTGTCATTATTGGCAGCGGGATCAGTAGCAGCCGCTGTAGCAGTGGCGGCGACATTTAATGGCAGCCGCCACTGTCATTAAATAGCAGTAGCAGCGGCGGGAATTGCAACAGCAGCGACAGCGGGAATGGTGACGGTTGCAAATCGTCACCAAAGCAGCAGCAGTGCAGATTTCAACAACAACAGCGACGGTGGCTTCAGTGACAGCCAGAACTGTTACTGAAAGTCTGGTTTCAGAGTATCAGTGTTTTTCAACACTGTTTTCAGTGACGGTTAGGCAGATTTATGTATTTGGGTTTTTATATATATATATATATATATATATATATATATATATATATATATATATATATATGTATATATATATATGTATTGATATTGAGATACATATTATTATTGCTATATTCCTTATTTGTATAATATTAGTATATATTTATATATTATATTTGAGGGTATTATTATATCAAGGTATTGAGTATTACCTTGTGGAGACCAAGGTAAGTAGGATACTCAAGATACGGGGTTTGAGTATCAAGATTGTGATTTTGTTGAGATACCAAGTTGGTTCAAAACTACGGTACCTATTTGATGTGTAAACTAATATTCTATATTATTATACATAATTGTTTAATATATATGTATTGTGATGTATACCTTGGAAATTACGTATCCGGAGATACGGTATCCTAATATTTTAAGATGTGATTTTTATGACTTAGATTTTAATATCTTGACCCAAGATTTTTGTGTTAGACTTGTGCAAACTAGAAATAGATAGTTGACCTTGGTTTGACCAAAGTTGACCTTATCGTTGACCATAGTTGACTTTTGACTTAGAATTGACTTATTGACCTAGAAGTTGACTAGTTTAACTTATTTTCTTGTCGGAACCTTGTATTGATGCTTCAGATCTAATAATATAAATTGTGAATTGATAAACTGCAAGCATCTGTAGTGTAAAAAATATAAAAGCTGCATTTTTTTAATTTTGTTTTTAAAATTAGAGACGTTTAGCGATGAGTAGCAACGTTTAGTGACATTTTTCTGCATTGCTAATATGTATCGTAATGTCGCTACTGTACCGGCTAAACGTCGCTGATATGCTGACATGGCAATATTTGCCATGTCAGCTATACGTCGTTGAATTTGTCGCAACACGTCGCTAATCGCAAAAATATTGGCGACGTTTACCGACACCTAAGAAGTCGCTAAAATGGCGACGTGTTAACGTCGCCACTAAACGTCGCTATAGCGATGTATAACGACGTTTTTCTTGTCATCGACAAGCTAAAATGCGACTACCATAAAACGTCACTAAATACGTTGCTAAATACATTTAACGACGTATTTTACCATTTTAGCGACATTTTTAAACGTCGCTAAAATGACTTATTTTGGTAGTGTATATTTTCCTAAAAGTTTATCTAGATCCAGTTGTATTTTTGAATTTGTTCATTCTAGCATATGGGGACCTGGTCCTATCCCATCTATGACTTATTTTCTCTATTACTTGAGCTTTAATTATGATTATACTCGTTATACTTGGTTCTATCTTATGCGTCACCGTTATGAATTTCCTACCATTTATAAGACGCTTAATATTATGATTCATACTCAATTCAATACTAGGATAAGATTTTTTATTCTGATTGTTCTCGTGAGTATCTCTCCGCTACAATGAGTCTTGCAATCTCATGACATTCTTTTCGACAGTCCTGCCCTTACACTCATGAACAAAATGTGGGTATCTGAGCGCAAATATTATCATATTCTTGAGACTGCTCGTGCTCTCTTGTTATCTTCTTAAGTTCCTAAATTTTCTAGATATATGATGTTCTTACCTGTGTTAAACTTATCAGTATCACTCCTTCCTCTATTTTGTCTGGTCAGACATCTCATACGAGTCTTTTTTTCGCATCCTCCTGATTTTATATGATTCACAGTTTTGGGTGCACTTGTTTTGTTCTTCTTTCTTTGACTGTGTGCACGAAGCTGACAGATCGATCAACCAAGTGTGTCTTACTCGATTTTAGTTCCAAACATAAATGATACCGTTGTTATGATCCCTTGGCCCATCGTCTTCGTATATCTCGTTGTAAAACCCCCTTCCTAGATAATCGTATATACCCTTTATTATTTAATTAATAATTAAATTGTAGTAATTAGGTCTAAATAGGAGAAATAGATTTTTAATAATTTTTATGTTAGGTGTTCGGGCACTTAGATGACTTATGGGACCTTCAGGAATTTTTCAGAATTTATTCCATGTAGGAGACCCCTTGAGCTGTTGCTAGTCTAACTATGTGCAATACCCTAATATATAAATTTTCTTATGTGTGAATATATATATATATGTATATATACAAATATATATATGTATATATATATATTTAAAAGAACGAAAGGAAAAATAATTAATTAATAAAGAAAGTTAATAATAATAATAATAATAATCTTCTACCTATTATACTTAAAGCTTCCTCTTCAGCCAACTTTCATTTGACCGAACCTCTTCAGCACTTGCGGATTTGACCGCCCACTTCATTATGTAGCAATTTACTACTTTAGCTTCAGCGGCTTTATTCACCCGACCCCCTCCCCTTCGGCCGAATCCAAACCCGCCTCCAACCCTCTCTATTCCTATATAATATATATATATATATATATATATATATATATATATATATATAATTCTCTCTCAAAACCCTAACCTAAAACTCCAGACTTCCTCTTCCCATCTAGAGCCGTCACCGCAGCCAGAGAAGCCCCACCAAGCCATCTAACCATCCCGTCGACGCCGACCTCGCATCCTGCAGTTTCCCACTCGAGGCACCTTCGCTCCGGCGCGATTTTCCGTCGACTCGCTCGACCAAACGCTGTTTCGTTTTCATAGGTATGATCATCCCTTAACCCTCTCCAATATTCGTTTTATAGCCAACCTCAGAAAACGTGCGCCCCTAGGTGTAAAACAGCGTCCAAAATGGACGGACAGACAGAATTCTGGGATCGCAGAATTCCAGAATGACCACCCATATTGCCGAGTTCGTATCTCCCACCACAGAGATCCGAATTCGGTGATTCTTTTTTATACCCGTAGAATTCTTAACCTAGTTTAATTTCTGTAAAATAACCCTAGGCTAATAGTTGCTGTGGACATAGTTATATTCGTCACAAAACTGCGCGCACCCACTTTTTCCGGTTTTCCAAAAGTTGGAAAACGGAGCGCGCCCCGCCAAACGGGACCGCCCCGCCGTGTGCCAAGTGTACCGAATGGTGCACGCAGCATAACCGGACACGTGAAAATTCGTGGGGACTGATTCGGACGCGTGTACGCGCCGAAATCAGGCCGTATCCGCGGACACATCCGTAGACACATTTCGTGTCGCAACTTTTGTGGAACTCGCACGCATTTTGTGCACGCTTGTCAGATTGCGACGAAACTTGCACCACTGGACTCGTGGTAACACGCTGGTCCTGTGACCCAAATTTCACGCGATTCTGAGACGGTTGACCAAATCGCCAATTGGCGGGCCCCACTGTTGACTTTTTGGACAAATTAGTGTTCGGCTCATCGGAATCCACATTTGGACATACCGTTGGGTTCGTATTGATATCTAGATTTGTTTGACCTATAGTTTGTCCCATTTAGAGACTGTTATCCTTGGCACGCTTTTCGGTGCAAAGTGGGCCACACGTGGACCCCACTTTTACCCGAAATTACCGTTTTGCCCCTGTGTCCAAATTGGACGAAAGGGATGTGCTTTTTAGCTATTTTGCTCATTCCGGAAACGTTGGTGATGTTTATTTCAGCATCCGGAGACGTTTGTTCGGAGTCCTTAGTTCCAGGTTCAGTGTCCTTGACATTTGGGCGCGTACACTTTACAGATTTCTTGCCAGGCAAGTATACCTTGCCATTGTACTGTATTTACATTCCATATGAGGCATGCATGTTTATTTCTGTTTATTTAGTTCATTTATTTTAACTGCTATATAAACTACGCGTCCAAGGAAACTTGGGTGCAACGACGGTGTCGTCGTACTATATTTTTATTTATGTATATGCATTGGACCTACTTTATGAGACTACCCCATTTTCATGAGGCATTTATGTTTCATTGGCCATGACACTATTCTTACACGAGTGTGAGTCACATGTAGGACACGGACTTGCGTACTCGGCTGGCCCCCGGTACGTATAGGTCGTGCGACGGATAGGGATAACTGCCAATAGAAACTTTGCATGCTAGTAGACCTGGCGGTTATTAGAGGTTTATCGTGTCATGGACATGACATGCTTAGAGCATTGGGTGGGGAGAACAACAAGTACCGCATTTGAGCTCCTTTACACTTTTCTCCTGTACGCCCGGATTCTCCGCTGGAGATACGGGTCATGATGACCACTATATATTATGTACTATCAGGCGGGCCACCGGCGTTCAAAAGACGACGTGCCTTTTAGGCCCCTGGATCTCCAAAAGAGAACCATGCCAAATCCCAGTTTTCAGCCAGATAGCTCACTTGTGGGGAAATGTGTTCTTAACTGCATTCACATAGATGGTTAGGCGACCCCAATGGATGTTTATTTTCAGTACTTTATTGGCATGTGCTTTTTGTATCTTGTTACGTCCCTCTGAGGACCTGGTCCCTTCCAGATATAGGTGAGCAGGAGTATCCGCAGGAGTATGGACCTGGACCTGATGCTACCTATCAGCCTAAGGAGATCTTACCTTCTGATTATATGTGATTCATTGCAGCTGTTTAGAGATTTTAGTTGCTATTCTTTTCTAGACATTTATTCTTATATTAGAGTTTATTCTCTTCTCTCTTTAGTAGTTTATTATAGTCGATTTGCAGTGGATTTGTCTCCACCCGACTATTGCACTTTGAGATTACTATTTGAGACTACTTCTTTGATATTCATTTATTGATTTCCATTCTTCTATTATTTGTGCTGTGGATGAGATATAGAACTGCGTGTGACTTGTTGTGACATATATTTACTACTGTGGATTGGATATTCATGTACAGCGTACGTGTGTATATGGTTTCCATATATTGGAGTTCGTATACATACAGCTGGCGTGTTACGTATTCCTAGTCCTACGTATTTTAGGACTGGGGCGTGACATATTTTTGTGGTGGCCCATGCAGGTCATGAATATATTATCGCGGTTACGTAACTGTACCGAACAAGCCTGCGTAATAGGAATAGAGTATAAGGATCTCATCCACGCTTGATTGAAACTCATCCTTCCTATTTAATACTTGCATCCTGTTTGATTCCTGTACTTTTTCTAATCGTTCCGTACATCAACTGCAGAGAGATGGATTTGCAGAATGGATGTACTGCCGCCGATGGCGACGCAACTTCTGGAGTCAATGGTCAGACTCAAGGAGGGACCCCAACGATTCCTAGGCTTCCGGGGCCAGATGGACAGACTCACACCCCAGTTCCATCTGATCTTCCCGCTTCACCTATTGGGAACCTTCCACCTGCCTCAGTACCGCAAGATGGCCAAGCGCAGATGTTCCAATTCTTTCAGATGATGATACAGGAACAGAGGCAGCAGGCAGCCGAGCAGAGGCAGCAGGCAGTCGAGCAGAGGCAAGAATTTTTGGCAGCACTGGAGAGGATGGCTGCACATGCTACTGTACCAGCCCAAACACTAGCTCCAGCAACTCGAGCTAAGGTTGGATCAGTAAAGGATTTTGTTCAGATGGGTGCAAGGCAGTACAAGGGCACTGAGAGCCCGGAGGAGACTACTAGCTGGATGACTCACACACAGAAGCTACTGGAGGCATCGCAGTTACCCACGGACCTATGGATGACGGGTGTACGGACGCTTCTGGATGGTAATGCTCATCACTGGTGGGAATCCATGGAGCGCCAGTTGGGTACTTACCAGACTTGGGAGCAGTTCTTGGAGTACTTTGAGGGAAAGTACTTCCCGGACACTGTCAGGGACACCTTGTATGATCAGTTTCTTCACTTGAAGCAGGGGAACCGGACCGTGGACGAGTATGATGCCGAGTTTAGTCGACTCAGCAAATATGGCGCTGCATTGATACCAGATGACTTGGCTAAGGCCAAGAGATTTCATCGAGGACTGACCCAGGAGCTTCAACATTATACAAGCTCGCAGTCCCGAGTCTCTTATGCTGAACTACTGACAGAGGCCAGATTTTAGGAAACCATTAGCAGAGGAAGAGGAGGTCAGCTGAGGACACAACAAGGAACAGCAAGGATACAGCAGGGACCAGCCAGGACACCACAGGGAGGACCTATCAGACGTTCTTTGGCACAACAGCATCAGCAACATCGAGCAGGACCGTACCGGATTCCGGAAAAACCCCAATGTAATTATTGTGGGAAGATCGGACATATTTCGAGGGATTGTCGGACTCGCTTGGGTCAGTATATGAGATGTGGCTCCGGACAACACATGGCGAGAGACTGCCCAATGCAGACATCGACACTCCCACCACCAGTTCAGAGACTAGCGCTTCCAGCACCGAAGCCAGCCCAACAGATGACCGGACCGGGAGCACCCCGTCCCCCAGCAGCAGGAGGAGTTCAGAGAGGACCCCCGCTACCCACTCAGGAGGAGCAGTATATGAGGACCGGACATGGACAGCCGCAGAGGAACGTGCGAGCTTTTGCATTGGAGGTAGATGACATGGATCATGAGGTGGATGTCATAGCAGGTATTACCCTTGCTTTTACTTTTCCTGCTGTGACATTATTTGATACGGGAGCCACCCACTCATTCATATCATCTAGTTTTATTGCCAAACACAATATTGCTTCTACACCATTATCTAGTTGTGTTAGAATACTTACCGGAGGAGGAGTTGTACCAGTTAGTCGAGTTTGTAGAACGGGTCCTATAGTGATACGTGGCAGGGAGATGAATGCCCAACTCTTAGTCCTTCCTATGCCGTCTTTTGATATTGTGCTTGGAATGGACTGGCTGAGCAAGAACCACGCTTTCTTCGATTGCTTTGGAGGAAGCATTCTTTTTAAGGTACCAGGCCAGCCTGAACTTGAGTTTACCCGAGGATCCACAGAAATCCTTGATGGTATGCAGCTCACAATGGACGATGTTGTCTATCACCCTATTATTTCAGAATTTCTAGACGTCTTTCCAGAAGATTTGCCAGGACTACCCCCAGACAGAGACGTAGAGTTTTCAATTGAACTAACACCCGGAGCAGCACCTATAGCATCGCATGTTTACAGACTGGCGAAGAAGGAGATGGACGAGCTGAAGGCATAGTTAAAAGAGCTAGAGGAGAAAGGTTTCATCCGACCGAGTGCATCACCCTGGGGAGCACCAGTGTTGTTTGTACCCAAGAAGGATGGGTCATTGCGTATGTGCATTGACTACAGAGCCTTGAATGCCGTGACAGCGAAGAACAAATATTTATTGCCGCGCATTGATGACCTGTTTGATCAACTCAGTAGAGCTAAGGTATTCTCGAAGATAGACCTGAGATCGGGTTATCACCAAGTGAAGGTACGGAAGCAGGACATTCCGAAGACCGCATTCAGAACAAGATATGGACACTACGAGTTTTTGGTCATGCCATTTGGATTGACCAATGCTCCAGCGATCTTCATGGACTTGATGAATAGAGTCTTCCACCAGTACTTGGACCAGTTCGTGGTCGTCTTCATAGATGATATACTTGTCTATTCGAAGAGCCACGAGGAGCACGAGGAGCACCTGCGGATTATTCTAGAGACTTTGAGGAGAGAGCAGTTATATGCTAAACTCAGCAAATGTGAGTTCTTCTTGGACAGAGTTTCATTTTTTGGACATGTTGTTACAGGAGATGGTATTTCTGTTGATCCAGAGAAGATCTCCGCAGTTGAGACATGGCCTGTTCCTAAATCAGCAGCAGAGGTGAGGAGTTTCCTTGGACTTGAGGGATATTACCGACGGTTCGTGGAAAACTTCTCAAGGATAGCGGCACCTATGACTCGTCTGACTTGTAAGGATCAAGAATTTATATGGACTGACGAGTGTCAAGCAGCCTTTGAAGAGTTGAAGAAGCGACTGACTACAGCACCAGTATTGGCGATTCCGTCAGGATCAGGAGGTTATGTGATCTACAGTGTCGCATCAGAAAAAGGTTTAGGATGCGTATTGATGCAGCATGGCAAGGTGATTGCATATGCATCTAGGCAGTTATGAGTGCATGAGAAGAATTATCCAACTCATGACTTGGAACTTGCAGCCGTTGTATTTGCTCTGAAGCTATGGAGACATTACTTATATGGGGAACGAATAGAAATCTATACAGACCACAAAAGCCTTAAGTACGTCTTCACGCAGAAGGAGTTAAATATGAGGCAACGTCGATGGCTCGAGTTGATAAAAGATTTCGAGATAGAGCTACATTATCATCCAGGCAAGGCTAACGTGGTAGCAGACGCGTTAAGCCGGAAGCTAGCAGCTTACTTCTTGACAGCACAGAGGGAACTTTTGGAGGATTTGCAAGAGCTTGGCATTGAAGTGATATTACCCGGAGCAGATGGGACACTAGCCAACTTGCAAGTACAATCATCATTGGTAGAGAGGATTAAGGCAGCTTTGCCCACAGATGCCAGATTCAGGAGACTAAAGGAAAGGACAGAGGCCGGAGAGCAGACCGGATTGCGCATTCATGAGGATGGAACATTACGATGTGGTGATCGTCTTTATGTTCCAAATGGAGAGATTCGACAGGAGCTGATGACAGAGGCTCATAGTTCGATCTATTCTATTCATCCTGGAGGCACCAAGATGTATCGTGACTTACGACAGCATTTTTGGTGGCATGGGATGAAGAGAGAGATAGCTCGTTTTGTAGCTAAATGTCTGGTATATCAACAAGTGAAGGCGGAGCACCAGAGGACAGCAGGATTATTGCAACCACTTCCGATTCCAGAGTGGAAGTGGGAGCACATCACTATGGACTTCGTCACGGGTTTTCCCAAGAGTCCAAGTGGGAGAGATGCAGTGTGGGTAATAGTGGACCGACTCACCAAGTCAGCCCATTTTATACCTTTTAGAGTGGGTCAGTCTACAGAAGCTTTAGCTGATTTATATATGAGGCAGATCGTGAGATTGTACGACATACCAGTCAGCATTGTATCGGACCGAGATTCGCGCTTCACATCGCACTTTTGGAGGAGCATGCAAGAGAGTCTTGGTACTCGTCTGAAGTTCAGTACATCTTACCACCCGCAGACAGATGGGCAGTCGGAGCGTACTATTCAGACCTTGGAAGATATGTTGAGGGCTTGCATGTTAGACTTCGGAGGATCATGGGAGGACCACCTACATCTTGTAGAGTTTTCTTACAACAACAGCTATCAAGCGAGTATTCAGATGGCTCCGTTTGAAGCATTGTATGGAAGAAAATATAGGTCTCCTGTGTGTTGGAGTGACGTGGGAGAACGTCAGATTCTGGGACCCGAGTTGGTGGTCAACACCGTAGAGACAGTCAAGAAGATTCAGGGACACTTGCGAGCAGCACAAGACAGGCAGAAACAGTGGGCAGACCTTCATCGTCGTCCCTTGGAGTTCAAAGAGGACGATCACGTCTTCTTGAGGATATCACCGACCAGAGGCACCATCCGATTCGGAGGGCGCAGCAAATTGAGTCCAAGGTATATTGGACCATTTGACGTGCTCGAGAGAGTTGGAGAGGTGGCATATCGACTTGCGCTATAACCTTCACTGGAGGGAGTACATGACGTATTCCATGTGTCGCAGCTCAGGCGATATGTGGCAGACAGCAGTCATATTCTTGACCATTCAGAGATCACCATTGGGCCGAGCTTGTCATACCAAGAGCAACACGTGGGAATCCTTGATCGTCGAGAGAAGGTATTGAGGAACCAGTCTATTCCCTTGGTTCGCGTAGCATGGAGGCATGGCGCGCCAGGAGAATCAACTTGGGAGCGCGAGGACGACATGCGCAAGCGCTTTCCGAACCTATTCGCAGACCAAGGTATGAATTTACATTGTTAATTTATATCTTATACCATCCTTGCATTCTATCGTGGCTTAATTTTAATTTCGAGGACAAAATTTTTACAAGTTGGGTAGAATGTAAAACCCCCTTCCTAGATAATCGTATATACCCTTTATTATTTAATTAGTAATTAAATTATAGTAATTAGGTCTAAATAGGAGAAATAGATTTTTAATAATTTTTATGTTAGGTGTTCGGGCACTTAGATGACTTATGGGACCTTCAGAAATTTTTCGGAATTTATTCCATGTAGGAGACCCCTTGAGCTGTTGCTAGTCTAACGATGTGCAATACCCTAATATTTAAATTTTCTTATGTGTGAATATATATATATATATGTATATATACAAATATATATATGTATATATATATATTTAAAAGAAAGAAAGGAAAAATAATTAATTAATAAAGAAAGTTAATAATAATAATAATATAATAATAATAATAATAATAATAATAATAATCTTCTACCTATTATACTTAAAGCTTCCTCTTCAGCCAACTTTCATTTGACCGAACCTCTTCAGCACTTGCGGATTTGACCGCCCACTTCATTATGTAGCAATTTACTACTTTAGCTTCAGCGGCTTTATTCACCCGACCCCCTCCCCTTCGGCCGAATCCAAACCCGCCTCCAACCCTCTCTATTCCTATATAATATATATATATATATATATATATATATATATATATATATATATATATATATATATATAATTCTCTCTGAAAACCCTAACCTAAAACTCCAGACTTCCTCTTCCCATCTAGAGCCGTCACCGCAGCCAGAGAAGCCCCACCAAGCCATCTAACCATCCCGTCGACGCCGACCTCGCATCCTGCAGTTTCCCACTCGAGGCACCTTCGCTCCGGCGCGATTTCCCGTCGACTCGCTCGACCAAACACTGTTTCGTTTTCATAGGTATGATCATCCCTTAACCCTCTCCAATATTCGTTTTATAGCCAACCTCAGAAAACGTGCGCCCCTAGGTGTAAAACAGCGTCCAAAATGGACGGACAGACAGAATTCTGGGATCGCAGAATTCCAGAATGACCACCCATATTGCCGAGTTCGTATCTCCCACCACAGAGATCCGAATTCGGTGATTCTTTTTTATACCCGTAGAATTCTTAACCTAGTTTAATTTCTGTAAAATAACCCTAGGCTAATAGTTGCTGTGGACATAGTTATATTCGTCACAAAACTGCACGCACCCACTTTTTCCGGTTTTCCAAAAGTTGGAAAACGGAGCGCGCCCCGCCAAACGGGACCGCCCCGCCGTGTGCCAAGTGTACCGAATGGTGCACGCAGCATAACCGGACATGTGAAAATTCGTGGGAACTGATTCGGATGAGTGTATGTGCCGGAATCAGGCCGTATCCGCGGACACATCCGCGGACACATTTCGTGTCGCAACTTTTGTGGAACTCGCACGCATTTTATGCACGCTTGTCAGATTGCGACAAAACTTGCACCACTGGACTCGTGGTAACACGCTGGTCCTGTGATCCAAATTTCACGCGATTCTGAGACGGTTGACCAAATCGCCAATTGGTGGGCCCCACAGTTGACTTTTTGGACAAATTAGTGTTCGGCTCATCGGAATCCACATTTGGACATACCGTTGGGTTCGTATTGACATTTAGATTTGTTTGACCTATATTTTGTCCCATTTAGAGACTGTTACCCTTGGCACACTTTTTGGTGCAAAGTGGGCCACACGTGGACCCCACTTTTATCCGAAATTATCGTTTTGCCCCTGTGTCCAAATTGGACGAAAGGGATATGCTTTTTAGCTATTTTGCTCATTCCGGAAATGTTGGTGATGTTTATTTCAGCATCCGGAGACGTTTGTTCGGAGTCCTTAGTTCCAGGTTCAGTGTCCTTGACATTTGGGCGCGTACACTTTACAGATTTCTTGCCAGGCAAGTATACCTTGCCATTGTACTGTATTTATATTCCATATGAGGCGTGCATGTTTATTTCTGTTTATTTAGTTCATTTATTTTAACTGCTATATAAACTGCGCGTCCAAGGAAACTTGGGTACAACGACGGTGTCGTCGTACTATGTTTTTATTTATGTATATGCATTGGACCTACTTTATGAGACTACCCCATTTTCATGAGGCATTTATGTTTCATTGGCCATGACACTATTCTTACACGAGTGTGAGTCACATGTAGGACACGGACTTGCGTACTCGGCTGGCCCCCGGTACGTATAGGTCGTGCGACGGATAGGGATAACTGCCAATAGAAACTTTGCATGCTAGTAGACCTGGCGGTTATTAGAGGTTTATCGTGTCATGGACATGACATGCTTAGAGCATTGGGTGGGGAGAACAACAAGTACCGCATTTGAGCTCCTTTATACTTTTTCTTCTGTACGCCCGGATTCTCCGCTGGAGATACGGGTCATGATGACCACTATATATTATGTACTATCAGGCGGGCCACCGGCGTTCAAAAGACGACGTGCCTTTTAGGCCCCTGGATCTCCAAAAGAGAACCATGCCAAATCCTAGTTTTCAGCCAGATAGCTCACTTGTGGGGAAATGTGTTCTTAACTGCATTCACATAGATGGTTAGGCGACCCCAATGGATGTTTATTTTCAGTACTTTATTGGCATGTGCTTTTTGTATCTTGTTACGTCCCTCTGAGGACCTGGTCCCTTCCAGATATAGGTGAGCAGGAGTATCCGCAGGAGTATGGACTTGGACCTGATGCTACCTATCAGCCTGAGGAGATCTTACCTTCTGATTATATGTGATTCATTGCAGCTGTTTAGAGATTTTAGTTGCTATTCTTTTCTAGACATTTATTCTTATATTAGAGTTTATTCTCTTCTCTCTTTAGTAGTTTATTATAGTCGATTTGCAGTGGATTTGTCTCCACCCGACTATTGCACTTTGAGATTACTATTTGAGACTACTTCTTTGATATTCATTTATTGATTTCCATTCTTCTATTATTTGTGCTGTGGATGAGATATAGAACTGCGTGTGACTTGTTGTGACATATATTTACTACTGTGGATTGGATATTCATGTACAGCGTACGTGTGTATATGGTTTCCATATATTGGAGTTCGTATACATACAGCTGGCGTGTTACGTATTCCTAGTCCTACGTATTTTGGGACTGGGGCGTGACACTCGTGATAGCACATTTCTAGAGGACTGCTTATTTCAATATCCTAACTTCGTATGTTCATTTCTTGTTTTCTCCAGCTCATTCGTATAGTATTTCCATTGATTATATTCCTTTGCTCCCCTCTCCTGGTACTCCTCCTCCTACGATGCCTCCGTCGCTACCTAATGAGGATCATCCATATATTCCACTAGCCTTTCCTACACCATATTCTCTACCATCTATGCCTCCACCATAACATATTCGCAGTCCCAATATACTCATCGACCTCTTGCTCGTTTTACTCCCAACTGTTCTAGTCCAACAAATAAGTTTGGTTTTGATACTTAGTGTCATATTCTTCATAGTTTTATTCTTTTCTTACTGCTATCCTCATTACATGAGAATTGTCATGACCCGCACCCGGATATTCGGGCATGAGTACATGGTTACACCCAGCTTACGTCACAGAATCGACGGTAGAATGCTGTCTGGGTCATTTCTAACTATCTAACATCTCAATAATATAATATGGTACCTGTCAATCATCTCAACTCCAAACAGAGGAGCAATATGGTATCTCACAAGTATAACTAATCTCAATCACAAAACAAACTAAGGAAGAATAATCACGAATGGAATAGCGAAAGAAAGAATAAGATACAATCCACAATATGAAATAATATACAAACTGTGAATCCACCAAAATAATAGTCTAATACAATCTAATACAAATAAACTAGACCTCTTCGGGCTCTACAACTAAGTTCTCCTAGTCTATAGGAGTATCCTCTAAAGGTACGCCGTCCTGCGGCCCGTAGAATATGGGACACTGCTCTTGTAATCACCTTGATTTTTTTCAAAAATTTTAAAACAATTTTACACAATTTTCTGTAATTTTCTGGGATTAAAACTAAGGTATTTTAAAATTTAATGATTTTTAAATAATGTTAATTAATATTAAAATATTATGAAAATAATATTTACTGGTGTAAAATGAAAAACTAGACATAGGATATTTTTTCCGGGAATTTATTGGACCCCGAAAATATTTTTAAAGCCCTAAAAACTAATTTATATTTAAACCAAAATAAACCCTGAAATTGAACCCGGTTTATTTAAAAATAAACCAAACCGACCCGAACCGAACCAAGGAGAACCTAACCGAACCGAACCAAACTCAGCTCTTAACGGGTCGGGTCGGATCCGGATTAAACCCGACCCGGACCCGTTAACTCGGCCGTAACCCTAATCCCTAACCGATTACTATTCCGGCGGTGCCCCTATTTAACCCCCTTATCCGCCGGAACCCTAACCCCCAACCACCGAGAACCCAATCAGAGCCACCACCGTCTCCGGCCCTCTCCGCCTTCTCCTCCACCAGCCTCTCGACAGCTCTCAACGAGACCCGCAGCCCTCTCCCCTCGACGATCCTCCGCCCTGAGCCCCCGCTCCGTCGTCGTCCCCATCTCCTCGTCTCAGCCCCGCCGTCTCCCCTTCCCTAGCACCGGCCGCCCTGACCCGACCTCCCAGCCACCGTATCCCCGCAGCCGCCACCCGAGAGACGACGACCCCCACCCGCTCGAGACCTGCCGTCCCCGCAGCGCCGCCCCGGCAGCCTAGAACCCGGCCGACTCGAGCCCGGCCGCCTCCGCCGAAGTCACCTCCGCCCCGAGCAGCCCTTCTCCGGCGAAGCCCCGACAAAGTCTCCAGAATCCTAATCGAAACCCAAGACCAGTACCCGGACACAGCACAGTGTCGAGTCGCCCCGCAGACACGAAAAAACCCTGTTCTGCGTAGCCCTGTTCAGGTAACCCGTTCTCTCTCCTCGTTGCTCCATTTTTTGTTCCATCAGTTATGACGCATAGGCTGTGTAACCCTCTCGATGTCCGTGCAACCCGCTCGGTGCATCGCGTCCTGTGGCGATCGCGAACCGCGATCGAAAAACAGGAAAAACAATACCCCGCTTTCCCCCGGAACTGAGTGCGCCCCACCAAACGGGAAGACTTGGTCGTGTGCGATCTTCACCGAAAGGTGTGCACCGTCAATACGGACGTGTGGGATTTCGCAGAAGTTAATTTGGATGTACGTGCACACCGGAATCAACGCGTATCCGCCGACAACGCCCCGTATCTGCCTGATCTGGAACTCGTTGTAACTTTGTGTACACACGTTGGATCAAAATGAAACTTGCGCCATCGGACTCGTAGCAATACGCTGGTCCTGTGACCCAAGTTTGGTTCGATTCTGAGAACGTTGACAAAATCGCGTATCGTGGGCCCTGCGGCTCCACTTGACGGGCGATTTTCTGACCGGCTCATCGGAATCCAATTCTGGAAGTTCCGTTGGGTTTGTATCATCGTTCTGGACTTGTTGATACTAAGTTTGGCAAATTTGGAGACCATTGGTTTTGACACGTTTTTCGGTGCGAAGCGGGCCACATGTGGACCCCGCTTTGACCAGAAACTGTGATTTTGCCCTTGTGTTCAAATTGGACTTAAGAACAGGCGTTTCTAGCTATTTGATATTTTCTAAACCTGTTGGTGATGTTTATTTCAGTTTTTGGAGGAGTACCTGTAGGATCCACTAATACAGGGACAGTTGTTGGTATTCAAACCCCAAGCAAGTGTACCTTGCGAACATTGCAGTTTTGTTATATATTTCTTAGACTTATTTATCTGTTGTACATGCTTAACCTAGGACCGTGTGACTTACTTAGCGTCTGATTAATAGTCGGGTGGCAACACCGTACGCGGAGTTGGGTAACGTCATCTAGACATTGATATCGTGACCCTTTACATTCTCGTACTTGTCTTATCAAGTACATCATAACCCAGGATACTTGACACTATTCATGAGATAGAATCTTCCTGAGATATTCATGGTGATTCTGTGTAGGTTGCAGGATTTTGACATAGACATTATATTCATAGATATTATATGACTTGTTGCATTATCTATGATCTTGCGTGACATGTACATGAGACGTTGTGGACATGAGACGTATGGTTACATTGGGTAGGGAGAGACACACAGGCTACAGGCTATTTTATATATATCTATTATTATTGTGAGGCTGTAGACTCTACAGCAGAGCTAGGCACATTACGTGTTATTACTGCTACCGGCTCCCCGACACAGAGCTTGTAGCGGTCTCAGCCTGAGTACTAGTGATGCTCTCACTTGCATTTCACATAGATGGTTACATATTTACCCTATTTATTTCATTTATTGCTGCACTGCATGTATTTTGGCTTATATTATTTTGTACCTTGCTATGTCCCCTGAGGACCTGGATCCGGATTATGTCCCCAGGATTTGCAGACGAGATCTATCCCGAGGTATACGGGACAGCAGCAGGAGCAGGAGTTGATATAGGAGCTGTATCGATTTCCGAGGATGAGGTGTTGGCTGAAGACTTTTCCTGAGTATCTGTGTTTCGTACTCAGTATCTACTTTATTCAGACATTTATGTTTTGGTCTGTTGAACCATTGTATCAGATTTATATCGGGTTATTCCCCGAAGTACTTTATTGAGACTGGTTATTGATTTACATTTCTTATTGTTGTTGATCATATTTATCTTCTGTGGATGAGATTAGTTGTTGCATGATTTAGTAGACCTTATTTTACAGCTTAAGTACGCCCTGATGGATCCATTAAATTAGGTTGTCCATCAGTGTGTGCTGCTGGCCATTGACACGTGTCTAGTCCCTCGATATTTTGGGACTGGGGCGTGACAGCTCTAAAAGCCAGTCATCTGGAAAAATATATCCAGTCAGGATTGGAGCAAAGTACATAACTCTGAAAGCAGTTTCAATAGCATAATCGAGCATATAAACGGATATAGAAATAAAATACAAGATCACTAAACATATGAATAATGAACAATAGATATACAGGTAATGTACGAGAATATAGATCAACAATATGAATATCAGCAATATGATGAATAACTGCAATCTAACTAACTAATGTGCCTCATAATACAAGTTCATTATGTGATCGGGTTGGGTGAACATGATCAGGTAAGACGGATTACAAGTGAGGTATGTAACCAGAATGTACACGATATAACAATGGCTTTGATCACATAATCAACTCCTACGCTCCCATCCCCAACTAATACTGATGGATCCAATCATGACACGCTACGAACACGAAATATAACCACCGAACATGAGCGATGGGTGTACACGAATATCATAACCACCGAACATGAGCGATGGGTGTACACGAATAAGCACACTGAACACGAGCAGTGTGTGAACACGAAATGTAATTAATACCCAATTTATACGATGAGATACAATGTACAGGAGTACCCGTTGAACACGGTAGGGGATAACATCTCATGACGGGATCCATATAGCACAGGACCGTGAAATCACTGTGTCGGGATCAATGTATACAATTCTAGAATATATATATATATATATATATATATATATATATATATATATATATATATATATATATATATATACAATATTATGAATTGAAAATAATCAGAGAAATCTACTCGCCTGAAGTCCTGAGCAAGGTGTGTCTCTCGATGCCCAAGTCGGTGTCTCACAACCTATATATGGTATGTTGCATCAATACAAGGTTCTAAAATAAAAATAAGTGAAGTTGATACAATTCTAGGTCGATATGCCATTTCTAAGTCAAACCAATGAATTCTAGGTTGCAAGAGTCTAATGCTAAGTCACTAAGTCGATACACTATGAAACTATGCTATGCTAGCTAAGCTATGAAACAATAATGCATTCAAAAGGCCGTATCCCAAGATACGTAAGTTTCTAATATGAAAATAATATTTTATATATATATTCAAGTCAAATATTATAATATCATAACAAATCAATTTAAATAAGATACCTTGGCCTTGCACCAATGCGTATCGCACCTATCTCGATACCCAAACTCAATACCTCGGGTATCGGCCCAATACCTTGGTGATACCTTGGTATCCCAAGGCAACTCAACATTAACATATAACTAATACATATATAACCAAGCTAATGTTAACTATGCAACTACACTATACTATATCTAACTACTATAGGATAACAACTAATACAATTATGTACATAACTTCTAGCACTAGTTATATAAGAATTTAATTACTAAACTATAATACCACATTATAATTAATTACTAACTACTAGACAAAACCTTATCTAACT
The DNA here is from genome assembly GCA_036927795.1 of Iris macrosiphon. NCBI lineage: Eukaryota > Viridiplantae > Streptophyta > Magnoliopsida > Asparagales > Iridaceae > Iris > Iris macrosiphon. The sequence continues at coordinate 120,473,385 of JAYESA010000014.1, read as the reverse complement.
AACAAATAACAACTAACTAACTACTATAATACCTATACCTTGATAACTATCTACCTACTATTATATATCACTGCTAACAGTATAACAAATAATATATAAATCTATCTACTATAAATACTAACCCAAAGCCAAGCTAAACCAATACCCCACCTTAAATACCCAATATACCTTGCCCCGAATGAACTGCTATTTGATACTATAAAGATACAGTAAGGGCCTGCTGATACTAACTACTGAAACCTAAACTATAACTCAAACACTTAACTGATTACCCACAACCCTACAACAACTATCAGTTAACTACTACTACAAAGAAATACAAATGCTGAAAAACACAGTGGACTGGCACTGTGCTACAGAACAGGATACTCTCTGACCTGTGCTTGGGCACAATGTCATACCTTGCTTGATACTGTGCAGTGAGAAACTGCACAGTGGACTATCCGATACTACTACTATTCACAGCAATATGAACTGCTCACCTGCTGTACAAACTGCCCGAGCCTCCCCCTGTGCACTGGCTGAACTGAGCCTCACTACTCAAAGCTCCCAGTGCACTGGTCCACTGCACTGTCTCCCTCACTGCAGGGTTCTCAGTTCAGTCCCTGCAGTTGCTGCCTCAGCTGACTGTGCACAAGCTGCACAGTCCTTGCTGAACTTACCTTGCTGATGGCTCCCCGAGTTGTTCTTCCCCTCTCGCCAATGTGACTGAAACTGTATACTCTGCCTCACTGATATTGTGGCTGCTACTCTCTCACACACTCACACACACACACAAACACTACACTGACACAACTATGTATATATATAGATATATATAATCACACACATATACATATACTTAAATACATCTAAGTATACATATATATTTCTCCATATACATAAACACATGAACATTTACATATACAAGTATATATATATATATATATATATATATATATATATATATATATAGACACACATAAATACATAAACTCAACTACACTAAGATATGCATATATATATATATCACCTAATTATCATATATGCCTATAATTACACATGCACGTATAGTAAAAAGGATAAAACATCAAACACATGGAGTGCATCGCACCCGTATAACACTTTCTCTATGACACGCTTGCGATATGGCTCTAACACACAACCAAACGCATCCCGGAGGACACGAGCAAGTCTAAAACATTAATTATGAATAATACGTGTAGTAATTAGAGTATCTATGTGTCCGTGTCACAATGTGATATGCACAAGACCCCGTGTCGGAGAAAAATCCCCAAAATTAACCCGTTTCGTCAAATTGACGAGATACAGCCTACACGTATCCAATTGTGGATACGATACTAGTCACAAACAAGCAATCAAGTATCATTTAGATCTATTAGACCTAATGACAAGTACTACATGTGTCAATCTTGAAATTCTCCCAAAATTGGCACCAAAATGGACATAACTTCCACCGTAGGTCTCCGATGAACCTAAAACTAATTTCTATGGGTAGCCTATGCATGTAGGTTGGTTTCTCATAGTTAAATATTAGATCTAGAGTCTATTAGAAAGGAGAAAAACTGAAATGTACCTATTGGGAGATGAATTCCCAATAAAAAGTCCCCAATTGCCAAGTAGCTCCTCTCATTATAGATCTTGGCCTCCTCCTCCTTGTTCCTTGCTTCCTTCTTGTAGATCCTAGGTATAAAAATCTCAATGATGAATTTAGAAAGAGATTGGTGAAGAATTGGTGGAGAATTGATGAGGGAATGGAGGAAATTTGTGAAGAGAAAAATTATAGATCTAGAATTTGGGGAATGAAATGAAATGAGAGCACTCTCTCTCTCCTTGCTATGGCCGGCCATGTAACCCCCTCCCCAAGAAATATACAAAGTCATAAATACCCCTTGGGGCCTCTCATAAAAAAATTAATTAGGGAGGAAAGGTTCTAGTCTAATGGTTTCACTAATTAATCAAGCCTCCTAATCCATGGGCCTAATTCAATGGGCTAAATCTAACTCAACTAAAAGTTGGGTTCATGCATTCTAATAAATGAGTTTGGTCCACTACACAAGTCTAAAACAAAACTACAACTATCAAACAATAATAATATAATAATTAATTAATCATGCATGCACAAATATTAATTATAATTAAGCCTAAATAAATTACCCTTGTCAATTACCAAACTACCCTTGAGTGAAAAAGTGAGGGTGACAAGAACCCAATTCTTATCTAGAGGCTGTTCAGTACCCTGAGTGGTAGGAGGCTATGGCAGAGGAGTTTCGAGAATTTTAGCATACAGGTACTTGCGATGTCATTCCACTCCCAAACGGGGTCCAGTCTATTAGTTGCAAGTGGGTCTTCAAGGTTAACTATCGACCTGTTGGATCTATTGAGTGACACAAGGCTCGTCTTGTTGCCCAAGATTTTACACAAGAGCATGAGATTGACTATGATGAGACATTTTTCCTGTTGCTCAGATGACCACAGTTCATACATTACTAGTTGCTGTCGTTATGGCCACTCTATTAAATGGATGTGAAGAATGTATTTCTTCACGGTTCTTTATCCGAAGTCGTCAATATGCAGCCCCCTTTAGGTATTTTTACTCCGTCGGGACATGTTTGTCGTCTTCGTCGTGCTATCTATGGTATCAAGGAAGCCCTCCGAGCTTGGTTTGAGTGTTTTCAGAGTTTTATTCATAGGACAAATTTTTAGCAGTGTTCTCAGGATCATTCTCTTTGTGCGTTCATCACCGTAGGGGAGAGTTCTTCTCTTACTATGTGGTTCGCCGACAACACCGGTCAATTCCGATGCATTTAATATACATAATAAAGTAAAATTTAAAGAAATAGATACATTGAAAATACAAACTATGTCAAAAAATAAATATCCACTAAGCATCACAACTGGTACTGAGTGTCAATAAATAAAGTCTGAAACACTACCTCAATAAATGTATGAAATAAATACATAAATGACCCAAGATCATTGGCCAAAAGTCATAAACAAATAAACTATCCTAACTAGGACTACTGCTGATCCGAAGGAGGAGGAGCAATGCGTCGAGCCCAGGAGAACAACTATTGTTGATCAGGAGGAGGAGGAAGAGTACCGCTGCGAATCTGGGATATCAGCGAGGCCCACTGCTCCAGTAAAATCATCATGGTACCCGATGTGTTATGCCCCGATCCTGAAGGTCCCGACAACGCCCCCGCCGGGCGCGAATCACCGCGCCCCGACGCTTCCGCGGGACGTATATCGTTTGCCATCGAGGCGTGATGTCGTACAAGCCTGGGGTTGAGCCGCACAAGACAACATCGTTAAAGTTGTGGCTATCATCGAACCGATCGAGTATGCAGTGGAGGGACAGTGTTACAAATAATAATCCATCTGAGTAAATGGGACAAAGCTCAAGGCACGAAGTTCTCTGAATACAATGGCATCGTTCCATACATTATATCCCTCTTACAAAAGTAGCTCAAAAATATCTCGATACGGCTCAAGGCATCGACACCACATTTTCGTATCCTGGGGATGAGGCACGACTATCGCTTCCTCAGACGATCCAGCACCTGCAAACAAGCAAACTGTTGGTGGGTCAGCACTTTGGAGAAAGTACCGGTGAGTATAAAATCAACGAACAGAAGCAACATTCACTAAAACCAACACTAAATAATTATGTTATAAAATATTATATTACTAGTGATCTTTCTAGTTTTACCTAGGTTCGTTACATGCAATACGGAAACGGAGTCATATTACTTCTTTTGGAAACATCTTGAAATCAGAATTTAGCTCAATAAAACCAAGCATACAAGGCAAACAGTTCAAGCATGATGTAACAATCAAGGTGTGCGCAGCGTGTCTCGTGAGCTATACTCAAAGACTCTAGGGACAAAGCATTATCTAGTGGACTATCATTCTATCAAGCAAACAAGATGAACTATCTATATGATTGGTCCCCGAGAAACTCAAGATCAATAGCGGTAATCCAGCTAACTAATGACTCCTTTATCTGATGTTATTAGCAGTTGTGACTCATGATTGTTTTTTACTAAAATACGCTCAAAATAGCAGCATGACCAAGGTTCAACTGTGCACTAATAGCCATTGTCCGACCGATGCAAATGCATGAAACACTATCAGATAAACTATATGATGCACATGACCATGAACAAGCAGGCTATATATATATATATATATATTCATCCATCTATGAGCAGTGTAAAACAATAAGCAAAACGGTATAACACTTATTTAGTGATTCTTACCCCTTTGTCGAATGGTTATCCCTGCAGCAAACATACAAGTTAGCAATAATTTGTATATATAAACAAGGTTCTCTTTCTTTGTTTGTCTTTGCATCAAACAGTTAGGTATGCAAGAAAGCTAGCCTAGCATGCGCCCTAACTACCTGAAATACAGCTATCTCCATGAACAAGCTAACTTCTCTAACTCAAACTCTTCCCAACAGAAGCACTGCCTCCCATCTAATAGCCACGCCCCCCTAGATTCCGTAGGACCGGAACATCAGGACACACTATTACTCTCGCCCCATCAATCTTCATCCACCATTCTAATAGCCACGTCCCCCTAGATCCCGTAGAACCGGAATATCAGGATGCACTATTAGTCTCCAAACTTGTCGTCTAGCCTCCATCCCCCGCAAGCTCCTCGATAACAAGCATATCACAAGCATAACACAATATGACAATACAAGCTTTCAATCCATCTATCTCTTATCTAATAGTCGTACCCCCTAGATCCCGTAGGACCGGAATATCAGGGCAGGCTACTAGTCTCTTCTCTAACAAGATGATCCATTTACTCTTTATAACAAAACAAGCATACATTCAATCTAGCTTTTGCTTCAAAGACAAGCAATTACAAACACGACGACAAGCAAATATACGAACGATCTTTAATTTAAGCAAGCATGGCACGGGTCTATTTATCTCTTCAAGTTAGCATGCAGTTCTACTTTTTCTTTAGCATGACAAGGTTCGTTCGATAGCGGTGTCAGTGTAACTGGCATACAATATTTATTTTTATACTTAGCATGGCAGTGGTTCTATTTCTCTTTAGGAAAGCAGGTTCTCGTTCTATCATTCATGTAAACGTTATCTTATTAAGCAAACAAGTATTTCAAAAACTCAGATTCATTATTAAGGCGTGCAAGAATCAGAGAATAAAGTTTTGCCTACTCACCTAGATCAGTCATCTTCTGGTTCAACAATGAGCTCTTCAAGAAGGTTCCCTTTTTGAGTCAGCAAACCGATATCTCTTATACATAGTGCCAACGAGGAGTGGGGCACTACACGATGGAGGAGTCTGTGCAGTCGATGTAGATGTCGATGCCGACGGACCAGGAGGACGCATATGTTCCAACGCTGTCAGTCGAGCGTTGCAAGTATCCATGACAGATAACATCCTTACAGTACTCTGCTCCACTGACTGGCTCATTTGAACATGTGACGTCTGCAGTCTCATTTGTAAAACCCCAAAATTTAAAACATATTATAAGTATTTAATTAATCATTTAATTTAAATTGTATTATTTCGTAGTGTATTAGAAAATATAAATTTATTGAATTTAATTATTAGGTAAAGATGCATTTAGAATTTATGGGCAAAACTATTTTTTTTTATTTTAATTAATTTAAGGAACTATTGTAGAAGGATGATAGATTTATATGATGTGCTAAATAAATTTCCTAGAATTTTAACCATATATATATATATATATATATATATATATATATATATATATATATATATATATATATATATATATATATATATATATATATATATATATATATATATATAATAAGTAAAAGAATAAAGGAAAGAAAAAAAGAAAAAAAAACAAATCCTAACTTACTAAACCCCCCTATCTATTCCTAAAACCCAACCTTAACCCACAGCTGCCTAGCAGACCCGCCTAACCCGTCACTGTGGCCCAGGCTTTCCCCCTCCCCTCCCTCTCTCTCTCTCTCTCTCTCTCTCTCTCTCTCTCTCTATATATATATATATATATATATATATATATATATATATATATATATATATATATATATATATATATATATATATATATATATATAACCTCTTATAAACCCTAACCCTAAACCTACTCGTCCACGACCCAGCGCCGCCACCGGAGCACCGTGCCGCAGCCAGCCACCGCACAGCCACCTGGAGAGCCGCCGCGTCGGCACACCCGCGTCAACCGCGCAACGCCGCGCAGAAAACTGCAGCGACGTGCCCTACTTCCCGCATTGTTTTTCGTTCCATCTTGCGAGCAAATTCTGATCCATCTTCTCTGGCATGTTCATGACCTATCCCCCTTCCAACTCTGTATATTAGTTTCCATCGAACAGTGTTATTAACTAGGTAGAAATCGACGCCAAGTTGGAGAAAAACCATAATTTTTTAACTGCAGAAACTGTTGCGATGACCCGTGTTTAAGAACCAATATCTTCCACCACAGATATCCAAATCTAAATTTTTTTTTTGCTATGTGAAGACCATATAACCGATTTTTTTTTCTTAATTAAATTATTTTATTTGGTGTTATATGCAGAAATAAACTGGATTAAAAATTAGGAAAAAACTTGTTTTTGGAACTCTAAAATTTGCGATACGGAGCGCGCCCCGCCAAACGGGACCGTCCTGTCATGTACCAATTACACCGAAAGGTGCGTATGGTATATCCTGACGTGTGGACTTTTGCAAAAACTGATTTGGATATGTGTGCGCGTCAGAATCAATCCGTATCCGTAAAAAGTCCCTATATCGTGACTTTTGTAAAATACTGCACCATTTACTGTACGCTCTTCAAAATGCGATAAAACTTGCGCCGTTAGATTCGTGGTATCACGCTGGTCATGTGACCCAAATTTTACGCGATTCCGAGATAGTTGATTAAGTCGCCTATTTGTGGGCCCCGCGGTTGACTTTTTAGGCAAAATTGTGTTCGGCTCACCGGAATCCAAAAATTAGACATTTCATTGAGTTCGTATTGACGTTTAGAAATTATTTGACCTATAATTTGTCCCATTTAGAGACTTTACCCCTGGCACGCTTTTTGGTGCAAAGTGGGCCACAAGTGGACCCTGCTTTGACCCGAAATTACCGTTTTGCCATGTGTCCAAATTGGACAAAAGGGGTAGTGTTTTCTAGCTATCTCGTTGATTCCGAAAACGTTGGTGATGTTTATTTCAGCATCCAGAGACGTTTATTCGGAGGCCTTAATTTCTGATCATGTGTACTTGACATCGGGACGCTTACACTATACAAATTGCTTTCCAGGCAAGTATACCTTGCCATTGTACTATGATTTACATTACATATGATGCATGTATTTTATTTCTGTCTTTTAGTTCATATATTTTAACTACTATATAAACTGCGCGTCCCAGAATAACTTGGGTGCAAAGACGGTGGCGTCGTATTCTGTTTTTACTATATATATGCATGTTGACCTAGTTTATGAGACCACCCCATTATCATGAGGCATTTTATGTTTTATTGGCCATGACACAGTTATTAAACGAGTGTGAGTCTCATGTAGGACACGGACTTGCATACTCGGCTGGCCACCGGTACGTATAGGTCGTGCGACGGATAGGGATAACTACCTATAGAAACTTTGCATGCTAGAAGACTTGACAGTTATTTAGAGGTATCATCGTGTGTAAACACCCCGATTTTTCAGAATATTTTAATATAATTTTTCCGGATTTTTTCGGTATTTTCTGGATGAAGAACCAAGGTAATTATGATTGAAAGATTTTTAAACGCTGTTAATTGGTGTTAAAATATTATAGAAATAATATTTTATGGTGTAAAATGGAAAACCGGACATAGGGTATTTTTCTGTGAATTTATTGGACTCCGGAGTAGCATTTTAAGCCCTAAAAACTGTTGTATCTATAAACCGAACCAAACCGAGCCAAACCCAACCAACCCTGTCCGAACCAAACCAGCCTATTGGGTTGGGTCAGGTCGGATCTGAGCCAAACCCGACCCGAAACCCATTGGAAACCCTACCCGCTTGAGTTACTGTAGCAGTATAAAACCCCCTTCCTCGGCGTGCGTGCCAAGCCGCAACCCCTGTGACCGACGCCGCCGTCCCTTGTGATCGTCTCCCCCACGGCTCCAGCGTCGAACTCCCCGACCTCGACACCACTCCCCCACGGCTCCAGCGTCAAACTCCCCGACCCGACACCATTCTCCGTCGCGAGCCCAGCCCGACTCGCCCAGCACCACCCTCGCCATCGACCGTCCCCACGACATCACCGCCTCCGCCTAGTCCTTCCCTCGTCGATCCCTAACTCCCCAGGCCGTCGACGATCCCGAGTCCATCCAGACGCTCCCCGACGCCGAGTCTCAGCCGCGTGAACCGCTCCGGTCGACGGTGCACAGCCGCCGCCTAGCCGACATCGCCGACCCCGAGACCGACTCCCTCCGGCGAAGCCCCCGCCGCTGTTACGGACGGAACCCTAGCTCGGACTCACGGTAGACACAAGGATACGGGAACTCACGTCCAGGACACGAACAGAACCCTCGGACACGTGGAATTCAGACTTCTCGGAGCCTTGTTCAGGTACTGTTTTCTCCCTCCTCGTAACTCCGTTTTCGATTCCGTCAGTTGCAACGCGTAGACTGGATAACCCTCTCGGTGCCCGTGCAATCCGTTCGGTGCATCGCGTCATGTGGTGATCGCACACCGCAATCCAAAAACAGGAAAACCAACGTCCTGTTTCACCCCGGAACTGAGTGTGCCCCGCCGAACGGGACGACTTGGTCGCACGCGGTCTTTACCAAAACGTGCGTGACGTTGATACGAACGTGTGGGATTTTGCAGAAGTCGATTCGGATGTGCGTGCACACCGGAATCAACGCGTATCCGCCGACAACGCCCCGTATCCGTCCATTCTGGAACACGCTGTAACTTTGTGTACACACGTCGGATCGAGACAAAACTTGCGCCATCGGACTCGTAGCGATACGCTGGTCCTGTAACCCAAGTTTGGTTCGATTCTGAGAACGTTGACAAAATCGTATATCGTGGGCCCCACAGGCTCCACTTGACGGGCGATTTTGAGATCGGCTCATCGGAATCCAATTCTAGAAGTTCTGTTGGATTCGTATCATCGTTCCTGACTTGTAGACACTGAGTTTGAGAAAATTGGAGACCTTTGATCCTGACCCGCTTTTCGGTACAAAGTGGCCCACATGTGGACCCCGCTTTGACCCAGAAATGTTATTTTTGCCCTTGTGTCCAAATTGGACTTAAGGACAGGCGTTTCTAGCTATTTGATATCTTCTGAGACTGTTGGTGATATTTTTACAGCTTTTGGAGGAGTACCCACAGGATCCACTGATACAGGGACGACTGTTGGTATTCGGACACCAGGCAAGTGTACCTTGCCAAACTCTGCAGTATTGTTACATACTTTTCTTTCTTCATTATATTGCTATGCATGCTTAACCTAGGACCGTGTGACGTACTTAGCGTTCGATTATTAGTCAGGTGCCAACACCGTACGCGGTGTTGTGTATTGTCATCTAGAGATGGATATACGGGACACTTTATCTTCTCGTACTTGTCTTACCAATTACACTTTGACCCAGGACACTTGACACCATTCATGAGACAGGATCCTCCCGAGATATTCGTGGTGATTCTGTATAGGGTTCAGGACTTGACTGAGATATTATACTCCTAGATATTTATGACTTGTTGCATTAGTTATGATCCCGCTTGCCATGGACATGAGACGTTATGGTCATGATATGCGTGGTTACATTGGGTGGGGAGAGACACACAGGCTACAGGCTGATCATATATATACACCCCTATTATTGTGAGGCACAAGACTCTGAAGCCCGAGCTTGGCCCATTACTCATTATTACTGCTGCTACCGGCTCCCTTACACAGAGCTTGTAGTGGCTTCAGCCTGAGTTCTAGTGCTGCTCTCATCTTGCATATCACTTAGCTGGTTATTTAATATTCCCTTATTGTTCCATCTATTGCTGGAGAGGGCCACAGGCTACAGGTTGATTATGTTATGCCGGCTACTCAGTCTCCCGCTGAGCTAGACCATCTCATGATATCACTGCTACCGGCTCCCCTACACAGAGCTTGTAGTTGTTCAACCTGAGTACTATTGATGTTCTCTCTTACATTTCACACAGATGTTTACATACTTACCCTATTAATCTCATTATTTGCTGCACTGCTTATATTTTGGCTTGTATATTTTCTTGTACCTTGCTATGTCCCCTGAGGACCTGGATATGGATTATGTCCCCAGGATTTGAGGACGAGATCTATCCCGAGGTATACGGGACCGCAGCAGGAGATGATCCAGGAGCTGTACCACCATCCGAGGATGAGGTGCTAGCCGAAGACTTTTTTTGAGCATCCATGTTTCATGCTCAGCATTTATTTATTTCAGTCATTTATATTCTGGTCGGTTGAACCATTGTATTAGAGATTTATCGGGTTGTTCCCCGAAGCACTTTGTTGAGACTAGCTGATGATTTACATTCCTTATTTATTCTGTGGATCATATTTTTATATCTTGTGTGGATGAGATTAGTTGTGCCATATTGTCGTAGACTTGATTTTACAGCTTAAGTATGCCCTGATGGATCCATTAAATTGGGTTTGTCCATCGGTGCGTGCTGCTGGCCATTGCCACGTGTCTAGTCCCTCGGTATTTTGGGACTGGGGTGTGACATCGTGTCATAGATGTGACATGCTTAGAGCATGGGGTAGGGAGAACATCAAGGCGTTTGGGCTCCTTTGCACTTTCTTTTTTTTGTAACCCGTACGCTCCGCCGGAGATGCGCGGTCATGATGACCCCTATATTACCTGGCGGCCTCTAGCGTTCAAAAGATGACATGCTTTGTAGGCCCTTGAATCTCCAAGAGAATCATGCCAATCCCATTTTGGCCAGATAGTCCACTTGTTGGAAAGTTGTTCTCAAACTGCATTCATATAGATGGTTAGGCGACCCAATTGATGTTTATTTTTAGTACTTATTGGCATATTTATATGTATCTTGTTATGTCCCTCTGAGGACCTGGTACCTTTCTAGATATAGACGGACAGGATTATCCACAGGAGTACGGACTCGGACCTGACGCTTCATACCAGACTGAGGAGGTCTTATCTTCAGACTACCTTTGATTCATCGTAGCTGATGGATATTCCAGTTGTTATTTTCTTTATTGACATTTATCTTATATTAGAGTTGGATCTCTTCTCTCATTTAGTAGTTTTTAGTATAGTCGATTTGCAGTGGATTTGTCTCCACCCGACTATCATACTTTGAGACTTCATATTTGATATTCAGTTATCTATTATTATTTCTTTATTTGTGCTGTGGATGAGATATAGATTGCATGTGACTTGTTGACAGTATATTACCACTTGTGGATTTGATATTCATAATACAGCGTACGTGTGTGTATGATTTTCATATTTTGGGGTTCGTATACATACGGCTGGCGTGTTACGTATTTCTAGTCCTACGTATTTTAGGACTGGGGTGTGACATATTTTTGTGGTGGCCCATGCAGGTCCTGAATATATTGTCTCGGTTACGTTACTGTACCGAGCAAGCCTACGTATAGGAGTAGAATATAGGATCTCATCCACGCTTGACTAAAACTCATCTTCCCTTTCAACTATCCTATTTAAATACTTGCATCATGTTTGATTCATGTACTCCTTCTAATCATTTTGTCCACCTCTTGCAGAGAGATGGATTCGCATTGTGGATGTACTGCCGCCGGAGGTGACACACCTTCAGGAGTCAATGGTCAAACTCGATGGGAGACCTTGTAAAACCCCTATCCTAAAAACCGTATATACCCTTTTTAATTTTTAATTATTAATTTAATTATAGTAATTAGTGGCTAATTAGGAGAAATAGATTTTTAATAATTTTTATTTTAGGTGTTAGGGCACTTAGAGGATTTATGGGACCATTAGAAATTTTTCGGAATTTATTTCATGTAGGAGACCCCTTGAGCAGTTGCTAGCCTAATAGTGTGCATTAATATAATCTAGAATTTTTCTATGAGTACATATGTATATATATATATATATATATATATATATATATATATATATATATATATATACAAATATATATATATATATATATATATGCATATATATTTAATTGGAAAGTATTATAAAAAGAAAAGAAAACAAAACAAAAATAATAAGAATAATAATTAAAAAACCAATCCATTCCATTCTAACTACCAACCCAACTATTAAATATTCAACTATGCTCCTAAGTCTTCCTTTGTTACACGCTGGAAGCAAAATCCACTAAACCACAGCCCACTCCTAGCAACTAGACCACAGACTCCCTTAGTCACCCGTGCACAAACAAACACCCCCCCGCGCGGGTATTAAACAACCTCTCTCTCTCCCTTATATATATATATATATATATATATATATATATATATATAAATATATATATATATATATATAGTTTAATTCATATAAAACCCTAACCCTAATCATCCAGACTCTCCCTCTTCCCATCTAGACCTAGAGAGCACCGCCACCGCAGCCGGAGAACCCCGCCAGGTCGTCCAAGCAAATCCCGACGACCGCGACCCCGCGCACTGCAGATTCCCACACGAGGTACCTTTGTTCCAGAGTTGTTTCCCGTCGACTCGCTCAACCAAACGCCGTTCCGTCTTCACCGGTATGCTCACCCCTTAACCCTCTTCCATATCTATGTGATAGCAGACCTCGAACAACCGAAACCCTAGGCGAAAATAGCGTCCAAGTTGGCGCAAGCAGACCGAATTCTGGGATAGCAGAAAACTGCGGTGACCACCCATGTAGCCGAGTTCATATCTTCCACCACAGATATCTGAATTCGGTGATTCTTTTTTTGTATATGTAGACCACTTGACCTAGTTTAATTTCTGTTAAATAACCCTAGATTATTAACTGCTGTGGACAGAATTAAATTCATCACAAAACTCCTTGAACCAACTTTTTCAGATTTCCAAAAGTTGTGAAACGGAATGCGCCCCGCCAAATGGGACCGCCCCGCCGTGTACCAAGTATACCGAACGGTGAGCGCAGCGTAACCGGACACGTAAAAATTTGCGGAAACTGATTCGAAAGCGTGTGCGCGCCGGAATCAGCCCGTATCCGCCGACACACCCCGTGTCGCAACTTTTATGAAAGTCGTGCGCATTTTGTGCACGCTCGTCAGATTACGACGAAATTTGCGTCACTGGACTCGTGGTAATGCGCTGGTCCTGTGACCCAATTTTCACACAATTCTGAGACAGTTGACCAAGTCGCTAATTGGAGGGCCCCACAGTTGACTTTTTGGGCAAAATTGTGTTCGGCCCATCAGAATCCACATTTGGACATACCGTTGGGTTCGTATTGACATTTAAAGTTGTTTGACCTATAGTTTGTCCTATTTAGAGACTGTTATCCTCGGCACGCTTTTCGGTACAAAGTGGGCCACACGTGGATCCCATTTTTTTTTGAAATTATCGTTTTGCCCCTGTGTCCAACTTGGACGAAAGGGAAGTGCTTTTTAGCTATTTTGCTCATTCCGGAAATGTTGGTAATATTTATTTCAGTATCCGGAGACGTTTGTTCGGAGGCCTTAGTTCCAGGTTCCGTGTCCTTGACATTTGGACGCTTACACTTTACAGATTTCTTGCCAGGCAAGTATACCGTGCCATTGTACTGTATTTATATTCCATATGAGGCATACATGTTTATTTCTGTTTATTTTAGTTCATTTATTTTAACTGCTATATAAATTGCGCGTCCAAGGGAACTTGGCTACAACGACGGTGTCGTCGTACTATATTTTTATTTATGTATATGCATTGGACCTACTTTATGAGACCACCCCATTTTTATGAGGCATTTATGTTTCATTGGCCATGACACTATTCTTACACGAGTGTGAGTCACATGTAGGACGCGGACTTGCGTACTCGGCTGGCCACTGGTACGTATAGGTCGTACGACGGATAGGGATAACTGCCAATAGAAACTTTGCATGCTAGTATACCTGGCAGTTATTAGAGGTTTATCGTGTCATGGACATGACATGCTTAGAGCATTGGGTTGGGAGAACAACAAGTACCGCATTTGAGCTCCTTTGCACTTTTTTTCTGTGCGCCCGGATTCTCCGTCGGAGATACGGGTGGTGATGACCCTTATATATTATGTACTACATTGGCGGGCCACCGGCGTTCAAAAGACGATGTGCCTTTTAGGCCCCTGGATCTCCAAAAGAGAACCATGCCAAATCCCAGTTTTCAGCCAGATAGCTCACTTGTGGGGAAAGGTGTTCTTAACTGCATTCACTTAGACGGTTAGGCGACCCCAATGGATGTTTATATTTCAGTACTTTATTGGCATGTTTATATGTATCTTGTTACGTCCCTCTGAGGACCTGGTCCCTTTCTAGATATAGATGAGCAGGAGTACCCGCAGGAGTATGGACCTGGACCTGACGCTAGCTATCAGTCTGAGGCGATCTTACCTTCTGATTATATGTGATTTATTGCATCTGTTCAGAGATTCTAGTTGCTATTCTTTTTGAGACATTTATTCTTATATTAGAGTTTATTCTCTTCTCTCTTTAGTAGTTTATTATAGTCGATTTGCAGTGGATTTTTTTTCATCCGACTATCACACTTGAGATTTCTATTTGAGACTGCTTCCTTGATATTCAGTTACTGATTTCCATTTATCTATTATTTGTGCTGTGGATGAGATATAGATTGTGTGTGACTTATTGTGACAGTATATTACCACTGTAGATTGGATATTCATGTACAGCGTACGTGTGTATATGGTTTCCATATATTGAAGTTCGTATACATACGGCTGGCGTGTTACGTATTCCTAGTCCTACGTATTTTAGGAGTGGGGCGTGACATATTTTTAGTGGTGGCCCATACAGGTCGAGAATATATTGTCTCGGTTACGTAACTGTACCGAACAAGCCTGCGTATAGGAATAGAGTATAAGGATCTCATCCACGCTTGACTGAAACTCATCCTTCCTATTTAATACTTGCATCATGTTTGATTCCTGTACTTCTTCCAATCGTTTCGTACATCACCTGCAGAGAGATGGACATGCAAAATGGATGTACTGCCGTCGATGGCGACACAACTTCTGGAGTCAATGGTCAAACTCAAGGAGGGACCCCAACGATTCCTAGGCTTCCGGGGCCAGATGGACAGACTCACACTTCAGTTCCATCTGATCTTTCTGCTTCACCTATTGGGAACCTTCCAGCTTTCCCAGTACCGCAAGATGGCCAAGCGCAGATGTTCCAATTCTTTCAGATGATAATACAGGAACAGAGGCAGCAGGCAGTCGAGCAGAGGCAAGAATTTTTGGCAACACTGGAGAGGATGGCTGCACAGGCTACTGTACCAGCCCAAGCACTAGCTCCAGTACCTCGAGCTAGGGTTGGATCAGTAAAGATCTTTATTCAGATGGGTCCGAGGCCGTACAAGGGCACTGAGAGCCCGGAGGAGACTACCAACTGGATCACACACACGCAGAAGCTTTTGGAGGCATCGCAGTTACCTACGGACCTATGGATGACGAGTATACGGACGCTTCTAGATGATAATGCTCATCACTGGTGGGAATCCATGGAGCGCCAGTTGGGTATTTACCAGACTTGGGAGCAGTTCTTGGAGTGCTTTGAGGGAAAGTACTTCCCGGACACCGTCAAAGATACATTGTACGATCAGTTTTTTCACTTGGAGCAGGGAAACCGAACAGTGGACGAGTATAATGCCGAGTTTAGTCGACTCAGCAAATATGGCGCTGCTTTGATACCAGATGACTTGGCTAAGGCTAAGAGGTTTCATCGAGGACTGACCCATGAGCTACAATATTATACAAGCTCGCAGTCCCGAGTCCCTTATGCTGAACTACTGACAGAGGCCAGATTGTAAGAAACCATTAGCAGAGGAAAGGGAGGTCAGCTAAGGACACAACAAGGATCGGCAAGGATACAGTAGGGACCAGTCAGGACACAACATGGAGGACCTATCAGACGTCCCTTGGCACAGCAGCATCAGCAACACAGAGCCGGACCGTACCAGGTTCCGGAGAAACCCCAATATAATTATTGTGGGAGGATCGAACATATTTCGAGAGATTGTCGGACCCGTTTGGGTCAGTGTAGGAGATGTGGCTCTGGACAGCACCTGGCAAAATACTGCCATATGTAGCAGAAACTTCCCCCGCTAGTTCAGAGATTAGCGCTTCCAGCACCAAAGCCAGCTCAGCAGATGGCTGGACCGGGAGCTCCTCGACCCCCGGCAGCAGGAGAATTTCAGAGAGGACCACCACTACCCACCTAGGAGGAGCAGTATATGAGGGCCGGACATGGACAGCCGCAGAGGAACGGACGAGCTTTTGCATTGGAGGTAGATGACATGGATCATGAGGTGGATGTCATAGCAGGTATTACCCTTGCTTTTACTTTTTCTGCTGTGACATTATTTGATACGGGAGCCACCCACTCATTCATATCATCTAGTTTTATTGCCAAACACAACATTGCTTCTACACCTTTATCTAGTTGCATTAGAATTCTTACCGGAGGAGGAGTTGTACCAATTAGCCGAGTTTGTAGATCGGGTCCTATAGTGATACGTGGCAGAGAGATGAATGCCCAACTCTTAGTCCTTCCCATGCCATCTTTTGATATTGTGCTTGGAATGGACTGGCTAAGCAAGTACCACGCTTTCTTCGATTGTTTTGGAGGAAGCATTCTTTTTAAGGTACCAGGCTAGCCTGAACTTGAGTTTGCAAGAGGATCCACTGAAGCCATGGATGGTATTCAGCTTGCAATGGACGACGTTGTTTATCACCCCATTATTTCAGAATTTCTAGACGTCTTTCCAGAGGATTTGCCAGGACTACCCCAAGACAGAGATGTAGAGTTTTCAATTGAACTAGCACCCGGAGTAGCACCTATAGCATCGCATGTTTATAGACTGGCGAAGAAGGAAATGGATGAGATGAAGGCACAATTAAAAGAGCTAGAGGAGAAAGGTTTTATCCGACCGAGTGCATCACCCTGGGGAGCACCAATGTTGTTTGTACCCAAGAAGGATGGGTCAGTGCGTATGTACATTGACTACAGAGCCTTGAATACAGTGACAGTGAAGAACAAATATCCATTGCCACGCATTGATGACTTGTTTGATCAACTCAGTGGAGCTAAGGTATTCTCGAAGATAGATTTGAGATCGGGATATCATCAAGTGAAGGTACGGAAGCAGGATATTCCGAAGACCGCATTCAGAATAAGATATGGACACTACGAGTTTTTGGTCATGCCATTTGGATTGACCAATGCTCCAGCGATCTTCATGGACTTGATGAATCGAGTATTCCACCAGTACTTGGACCAGTTCATAGTTGTCTTCATAGATGATATACTTGTCTATTCGAAGAGCCACGAGGAGCACGAGAAGCATCTGCGGTTGTTCTAGAGACTTTGAGGAGAGAGCAGTTATATGCAAAGCTCAGCAAATGTGAGTTCTTCTTGGATAGAGTTTCATTTCTTGGACATGTTGTTACAGGAGATGGTATTTCTGTTGATCCAGAGAAGATCTCAGCAGTTGAGACATGGCTGTTCCTAAATCAGCAGCAGAGGTGAGGAGTTTCCTTGGACTTGCGGGATATTACCGACGGTTCGTGGAAAACTTCTCAAGGATAGTGGCACCTATGACTCGCTTGACTTGTAAGGATCAAGAATTTCTATGGACCGACGAGTGTCAAGCCGCCTTTGAAGAGTTGAAGAAGCGACTGACTACAACACCAGTATTGACTATTCCGTCAGGATCAGGAGGTTATGTGATCTACAGTGACGCATCAGGGAAAGGCTTGGGATGCATATTGATGCAGCATGGCAAGGTGATTGCATATGCATCTAGGCAGTTACGAGTACATGAGAAGAATTATCCGACTCATGACTTGGAACTTGCAGCCGTTGTATTTGCTCTGAAGCTATGGAGACATTACTTATATGGGGAACGAGTAGAGATCTATACAGACTACAAAAGCCTCAAGTACGTCTTCATGCAGAAGGAGTTAAATATGAGGCAACGTCGATGGCTCGAGTTGATGAGAGATTTCGAGATAGAGCTACATTATCATCCAAGCATGGCTAACGTGGTAGCAGACGCGTTAAGCCGGAAACCAGCAGCTTACTTCTTGACAGCACAGAGGGAACTATTGGAGGACTTGCAAAAGCTTGGCATTGAAGTGATATTACCCGGAGCAGATGGGACACTAGCCAACTTGCAAGTACAATCATCTTTAGTAGAGAGGATTAAGGCAGCTTTGCCTACAGACGCCAGATTCAGAAGACTGAAGGAAAGGACAGAGGCCGGAGAGCAGACATGGTTGCGTATTCATGAGGATAGGACATTACGATGTGGTGATCGTCTTTATGTTCCAAATGGAGAGATTCGACAGGAGCTGATGGCAGAGGCTCATAGTTCGATTTATTCTATTCATCCTGGAGGCACCAAGATATATCGTGACTTACGACAGCACTTTTGGTGGCATGGAATGAAGAGAGAGATAGCTCGCTTTGTAGCTAAATGTATGGTATGTCAACAAGTGAAGGCAGAGCACCAGAGGATAGCAGGATTATTGCAACCACTTCCGATTCCAGAGGGAGCACATCACTATGGACTTCGTCACAGGTTTGCCCAAGAGTCCAAGTAAAAGTGATGCAGTGTGGGTAATAGTGGACCGACTCACCAAGTCAGCCCATTTTATACCATTTAGAGTTGGCCAGTCTACTGAAGCTTTAGCTGACTTATATATGAGACAGATCGTGAGATTGTACGGAATACCAGTCAACATTGTATCGGACAGAGATTCGCGCTTTACATCGCACTTTTGGAGGAGCATGCAAGAGAGTCTTGGAACTCGTCTGAAATTCAGTACATCTTACCACCCGCAGACAGATGGGCAGTCGGAGCGTACTATTCAGACATTGGAGGATATGTTGAGGGCTTGCATGTTAGACTTCGGAGGATCATGGGAGGACCACCTACATCTTGTGGAGTTTTCTTACAACAATAGCTATCAAGCGAGTATTCAGATGGCTCCATTTGAAGCATTGTATGGAAGAAAATGTAGGTCTCCTGTGTGTTGGAGTGACGTGGGAGAACGTCAGATTCTGGGACCCGAGTTGGTGGTCAACACCGTAGAGACAGTTAAGAAGATTCAAGGGCACTTGCGAGCAGCGCAAGACAGGCAGAAGCAGTGGGCAGACCTTCATCGTCGTCCCTTGGAGTTCAAAGAGGGCGATCATGTCTTCTTGAGGATATCACCGACCAGAGGCACCATCCAATTCGGAGGGTGCGGCAAGTTGAGTCCAAGGTATATTGGACCTTTTGACATGCTCAAGAGAGTGGGAGAAGTGGCATATTTGTAGCGCCCCGTTCTCCCGATGCGGAGAGCGCGGCTAAGAAACACAAGACGGTATCGTTCGATCGGGATAGATTGAATTAAGAACTCGTCCTCGTTATGGATTTGTTTCTTCGGAATCGATTCCCATATTCAGTGGACTGCGCCCCAAGGATCGTCTTAGCGGCAGAGTCAGGAGGGACCTCTCCGCTGCTATCTTTTATTGCCTCGGTTTTCGATGTCGCTTGTTGCTTTCGTGCTTTGAGTTGGTTTTGGGATTTGCTTGTTTTCCTTGAACGGTTTCGATGGTTTTCATTGTTTTCGTTCATCGACTTGCACTTCTATTCCGAGATTGGAAAGAGAGGAAGAAGTATTAATCGAGCTGTTCGTGTGCAGGTGAACGAGCAGTAGGCGGCTTGCGAGCGGAGTCGTGAAGCGCCTCTTTCCTTCTCCCTTCCAAACATCGAAGTGAGTGGCTACCAACCCGATTAGCTAGCCCTGCTTCCAGCTTCACAGCTAATAATCTGCATTCTCCTTTGCCCCGATCAAACGATACCGAGTAATAACTAAAAGAAACCAAGATAAAAGAGAATAGACTTGGTTCATTATGCTTGTCAATAACTTCATGAACGGATACTGAACTGCATGCTTGTTCGTTAGGGAATAAATCATGAATTGTGCTTGTCTTGTACAATTGCTTGTCTTGTACTCTTGTTGCCTCAACTGCAATAACTTGTTACTTGTATCTTGTTCGATCATGGACAACTTGTGCACAGGGAAACGTCTTGCGGACGATGCTGGGGCACTGGCATCGATCCGGTCCGGGCGAGACATATTGTTCTAGTCTCTTGTTCGGCGGAAATGGCTTGCAGCACCTCTTGTACTTACGTTGCAAACCATTCTCGTCAAAGACTACCGTCCCAAATGGCAACCATGCCAGTGATCATCGTGTATATTTAAACCTGTTGCATACTAACTTGTGTCTCTGTGGCAGGGAAGGCAAGGTAAGTATTGTGCAGGTAATTCAGACGGTCAGGTAAGATCCACCGAACGGTGGCACGTTCATTTCAGTAAATTCAATATGCTGCTTAACTGTAAATGAACTAAGGCAAGATAGAAACCCACTAAATATGCATGCTTCACTAAACAACATGTTGATTGGTATAGTCAGGCTAGCTCGCCTTCACCAGCATGTTTCGATATGCTGACCCTCGTTGAAACAGGTTCTCCGCACTAAGGCGAACCGAGCGAGGAGCCGAAGTCGTCTTCCCGATCCAGTCCAGCTGTTAGCGCGTCTTCACCGCGCCCCCGAAGCATTTTGGAGTCAGGAGCCTGCAACTCTTCATACACAAATGCAGCTCCGTGGCAAGGCGATCCTCCAGCCTGGAGGTCTTTATCGTTTTGAGTTATAAAAGGATGTAATGTACATGACTGCTATCTCATTTTGAGTCAACCCTTTTGTAAGCCGTTCGGCATATTAGCTGACTCGTTCAAGAGTTTGTAATAGATGTTCATTATCAATAAAGAGAACTTTTCTATGTTGCAAATCTGTGTTTCAATTTATCTGCGTACTCTGAATACGTGCTTGCTATGCAAATCATTAAAAAGCCTTGTGCGGGCGCAACTTCAGGCCCGCACGGCGGTCACGACCCGGGGGATGCCTCGGGGCGTGACATAGTGGTATCAGAGCACAGATTCAAAGTTCCTTAGACTTCGTGCTGGAAAAGTTCCTTTAACGATCAAATTCCTGTGCGAACTCTTGAACTCGCTAGGCCAAAATGAGATACGTTCATGCAATAAGTCCATAATACATTATGATCCTAATGTAATTTACCTTCTTTTGAAGGAACGAATCCAGCGCAATCTGCAGCGCAAGTCCCGGACGAAACGCAAGGCCAAGGGAGTAGTTCGGGCACTTCGGGAAGTTCAAAGAGTCAGCGAGCCACGCCAAGCATCGATCCCGTTCAGCAAATATTGCAGATGTTGGGGGAAAACCAACAAAGGGACGAGGCTCGCCATGAACGGGCCGAGAAGCGAGCGGAAGAGAGTCAGCTCAAGTTTCAAGACAATATAGAAGCACGATTCTCAGTCCAACAGAAGCAGGTAGATACCCTGCAGCAGATCGTTCAGACTTTGGCATCCAACCAGTCCGCAGCAACGCCAGCGACTCCGGTGGAACAGCCCGTGCTTGAAGTTGAGACGCCGCAAATTCCAAGACAGAAGGACGTGACTGCCTTCGACTTTGGCCACTTCAAGAAAGTCTGCAATACCCCATTCAACGGGACTGAGGACCCAGTCGTAGCTCTAGATTGGTTGGCCGAACTTGAAGACCACTTCGTTCTGCTAGAGGTCCCCGAAGACAAGCGCGTCGCCTGCGCGCAACTACAGCTCCGCCTCAATGCGCACGATTGGTGGGACGTGCATCGACGATCTCTCCAATTTGATCACGGAGAGGAGGCGATCTCGTGGACGACTTTTCGTGCCGCGTTCGAAGAGGAGTATGTACCCCCTCCAGTCCAACGCCAGATGGAGAATGAGTTCGTGCAGCTGCGGCAAGGCAGCATGACAGTTAAGGAGTACGCCGCCGAATTCAACCGACTCTCCAAATTCGCTAGGGCCTATTTACCTGATGCAGCGAGTCGAGCTAGAAGGTTTGAAGGTGGACTACGCCTTGCCATCCATTCGCACGTAGCCGTTCATCAGCATCGTACAATGCGTGAAGTCATGAATCACGCCCTATCTTTCGAACCAATCTATCCTCACGTTCCTGCCGGCGCTGTGCATACATCCAGTCACAAACGCCAAAGCAACGAGAGAGGAAACAACGCAGCAAAGCGTCAAAACAACGGCGGTTCACACAAAGCGAACACAATGCCCTACTGTAAATTCTGCAAGAAGTCTGGGCATTCAATCGACAAATGTCGTATGAAACTTGGGTTATGCCTAGCCTGTGGCGGATCAGACCATTCTGTTCGTACTTGTTCCTTGAGTCATGATCGCCCCCAACGAAACAATCCCTAACGGTAAGTTCTACCCTAAGTTTCGGGATGAAACTTCCAATTAGTTGGGTAGGATGTAGCGCCCCGTTCTCCCGATGCGGAGAGCGCGGCTAAGAAACACAAGACGGTATCGTTCGATCGGGATAGATTGAATTAAGAACTCGTCCTCGTTATGGATTTGTTTCTTCGGAATCGATTCCCATATTCAGTGGACTGCGCCCCAAGGATCGTCTTAGCGGCAGAGTCAGGAGGGACCTCTCCGCTGCTATCTTTTATTGCCTCGGTTTTCGATGTCGCTTGTTGCTTTCGTGCTTTGAGTTGGTTTTGGGATTTGCTTGTTTTCCTTGAACGGTTTCGATGGTTTTCATTATTTTCGTTCATCGACTTGCACTTCTATTCCGAGATTGGAAAGAGAGGAAGAAGTATTAATCGAGCTGTTCGTGTGCAGGTGAACGAGCAGTAGGCGGCTTGCGAGCGGAGTCGTGAAGCGCCTCTTTCCTTCTCCCTTCCAAACATCGAAGTGAGTGGCTACCAACCCGATTAGCTAGCCCTGCTTCCAGCTTCACAGCTAATAATCTGCATTCTCCTTTGCCCCGATCAAACGATACCGAGTAATAACTAAAAGAAACCAAGATAAAAGAGAATAGACTTGGTTCATTATGCTTGTCAATAACTTCATGAACGGATACTGAACTGCATGCTTGTTCGTTAGGGAATAAATCATGAATTGTGCTTGTCTTGTACAATTGCTTGTCTTGTACTCTTGTTGCCTCAACTGCAATAACTTGTTACTTGTATCTTGTTCGATCATGGACAACTTGTGCACAGGGAAACGTCTCGCGGACGATGCTGGGGCACTGGCATCGATCCGGTCCGGGCGAGACATATTGTTCTAGTCTCTTGTTCGGCGGAAATGGCTTGCAGCACCTCTTGTACTTACGTTGCAAACCATTCTCGTCAAAGACTACCGTCCCAAATGGCAACCATGCCAGTGATCATCGTGTATATTTAAACCTGTTGCATACTAACTTGTGTCTCTGTGGCAGGGAAGGCAAGGTAAGTATTGTGCAGGTAATTCAGACGGTCAGGTAAGATCCACCGAACGGTGGCACGTTCATTTCAGTAAATTCAATATGCTGCTTAACTGTAAATGAACTAAGGCAAGATAGAAACCCACTAAATATGCATGCTTCACTAAACAACATGTTGATTGGTATAGTCAGGCTAGCTCGCCTTCACCAGCATGTTTCGATATGCTGACCCTCGTTGAAACAGGTTCTCCGCACTAAGGCGAACCGAGCGAGGAGCCGAAGTCGTCTTCCCGATCCAGTCCAGCTGTTAGCGCGTCTTCACCGCGCCCCCGAAGCATTTTGGAGTCAGGAGCCTGCAACTCTTCATACACAAATGCAGCTCCGTGGCAAGGCGATCCTCCAGCCTGGAGGTCTTTATCGTTTTGAGTTATAAAAGGATGTAATGTACAGGACTGCTATCTCATTTTGAGTCAACCCTTTTGTAAGCCGTTCGGCATATTAGCTGACTCGTTCAAGAGTTTGTAATAGATGTTCATTATCAATAAAGAGAACTTTTCTATGTTGCAAATCTGTGTTTCAATTTATCTGCGTACTCTGAATACGTGCTTGCTATGCAAATCATTAAAAAGCCTTGTGCGGGCGCAACTTCAGGCCCGCACGGCGGTCACGACCCGGGGGATGCCTCGGGGCGTGACATAGTGGTATCAGAGCACAGATTCAAAGTTCCTTAGACTTCGTGCTGGAAAAGTTCCTTTAACGATCAAATTCCTGTGCGAACTCTTGAACTCGCTAGGCCAAAATGAGATACGTTCATGCAATAAGTCCATAATACATTATGATCCTAATGTAATTTACCTTCTTTTGAAGGAATGAATCCAGCGCAATCTGCAGCGCAAGTCCCGGACGAAACGCAAGGCCAAGGGAGTAGTTCGGGCACGTCCAAGTTGGCGCAAGCAGACAGAATTCTGGGATCGCAGAAAACTGCGGTGACCACCCATGTTGCCGAGTTCGTATCTTCCACCACAGAGATCCGAATTCGATGATTCTTTTTTTGTATGTGTAGACCACTTGACCTAATTTAATTTCTTTTAAATAACCCTAGATTATTAACTGCTGTGGACAGAATTAAATTCGTCACAAAACCCCGCGAACCCACTTTTCCAGATTTCTAAAAGTTGTGAAACGGAGCGCGCCCCGCCAAATGGGACCGCCCCGTCGTGTACCAAGTGTACCGAACGGTACGCACAGCATAAACGGACACGTAAAAATTTGCGAAAACTGATTCGGAAGCGTGTGCGTGCCGGAATCAGCCCGTATCCGCGGACACACCCCGTGTCGCAACTTTTGCGAAAGTCGCGCGCATTTTGTGCATGCTCGTCAGATTGTGACGAAACTTGCGCCACTGGACTCGTGGTAATGTGCTGGTCCTGTGACCCAATTTTTACGTAATTCTGAGATAGTTGACCAAGTCGCTAATTGGCAAGCCCTATAGTTGACTTTTTGGGCAAAATTGTGTTCGGCCCATCAGAATCCACATTTGGACATACCGTTGGATTTGTATTGACATTTAGAGTTGTTTGACCTATAGTTTGTCCAATTTAGAGACAATTACCCTCGACACGCTTTTTGGTGCAAAGTGGGCCACACGTGGACCCCACTTTTATCCAAAATTATCCTTTTGCCCCTGTGTCCAAATTGGACGAAAGGGAAGTGCTTTTTAGCTATTTTGCTCATTCCGAAAATGTTGGTGATATTTATTTTAGCATCCGAAGACGTTTGTTCGAATTCCTTAGTTCCAGGTTCCGTGTCCTTGACATTTGGACGCTTACACTTTACAGATTTCTTGCCAGGCAAGTATACCTTGCCATTGTACTGTATTTACATTCCATATGAGGCATGCATGTTTATTTCTGTTTATTTTAGTTCATTTATTTTAACTGCTATATAAATTGCGCGTCCAAGGGAACTTGGGTGCAACGACGGTGTCGTGTACTATATTTTTATTTATGTATATGCATTGGACCTACTTTATGAGACCACCCCATTTTCATGAGGCATTTATGTTTCATTGGCCATGACACTATTCTTACACGAGTGTGAGTCACATGTAGGACACAGACTTGCGTACTCGGCTGGCCACTGGTACGTATAGGTCGTGCGACGGATAGGGATAACTGCCAATAGAAACTTTGCATGCTAGTAGACCTGGCAGTTATTAGAGGTTTATCGTGTCATGGACATGACATTCTTAGAGCATTGGGTGGGAAGAACAACAAGTACCGCATTTGAGCTCCTTTGCACTTTTTTTTGTGCGCCCGGATTCTCCGCCGGAGATACGGGTAGTGATGACCCTTATATATTATGTACTACATTGAAGGGCCACCGGCGTTCAAAAGACGACGTGCCTTTTAGGCCCCTGGATCTCCAAAAGAGAACCATGCCAAATCCCAGTTTTCAGCCAGATAGCTCACTTGTGAGGAAATGTGTTCTTAACTGCATTCACTTAGACGATTAGGCGACCCCAATGGATGTTTATATTTCAGTACTTTATTGGCGTGTTTATATGTATCTTGTTACGTCCCTCTGAGGACCTGGTCCCTTTCCAGATATAGATAAGCAGGAGTACCCGCAGGAGTATGGACCTGGACCTGACGCTAGCTATCAGTCTGAGGCGATCTTACCTTCTGATTATATGTGATTCATTGCAACTGTTCAGAGATTCTAGTTGCTATTCTTTTTGAGACATTTATTCTTATATTAGATTTTATTCTCTTCTCTCTTTAGTAGTTTATTATAGTTGATTTGCAGTGGATTTGTTTCCATCCGACTATCACACTTGAGATTTCTATTTGAGACTGCTTCTTTGATATTCAGTTACTGATTTCCATTTATCTATTATTTGTGCTGTGGATGAGATATAGATTGCGTGTGACTTGTTGTGACAGTATATTACCACTGTGGATTGGATATTCATATACAGCGTACGTGTGTATATGGTTTCCATATATTGGAGTTCGTATACATATGGCTGGCGTGTTACGTATTCCTAGTCCTACGTATTTTGGGACTGGGACGTGACAGACCTCGACGACTCCTAGACTTCCAGGGACGGATGGACAGACTCACAATCCAGATCCATCTGATCTTTTCGCATCGCCTAATGGGACTTTTCCGGCTTCATCGACACCGCAGGATGGCCAGACACAGCTATTCCAATTCTTTCAAATGATGATGCAGGAACAGTGACAACAGGCAGCCGTACTAGCTGCAGAGCAGAGGAAGCAAGCGGCAGAGTAGAGGCAAGAATTTCTAGCAGCACTTGAGGGAATGGCTGCACAGGCTTCTGTACCAGCTCAGGCACTAGTTCCAGTACCACGAGCTAGAGTTGGTTCAGTCAAGGAATTTATACAGATGGGTACCAAGCCGTATAAAGGCACTGAGAGCCCAGAGGAAACCACAAATTGGATTACCCACACTAAGAAGTTATCAGAAGAATCACAGCTACCTACAGATCTATGGATGACAAGCGTAAGGACGCAACTAGATAGTAATGCTCATCACTGGTGGGAATCAATGGAGCGCCAGTTGGGTACGTATCAGACTTGGAAACAATTCTTAGAGTGCTTTGAGAGGAAGTACTTTCCGGATACTGTAAGGGACGCGTTGTACGATCATTTTCTTCATCTGGAGTAGGGAAACAAGACAGTTGACGAGTATGATACAGAGTTTAGTCGCCTTAGTAAATATGGTGCTGCCCTGATACCGAATGACTTGGAGAAGGCTAAGAGGTTTCACCGTAAATTGACTCAGGAGCTCCAACACTATACTAGCTCACAGTCCCGGATCTCTTATGCCGAACTATTGACAGAAGCTAGACTACAAGAGGCCATCAGCAGGGGAAAATGAGGTCAACTGAAGACACAACAAGGACCAGCAAGGATACAGCAAGGAGGACCTATCAGACGTCCTTTGGCACAGCAACATCAGCATCAGCATAGAGCGAGACCGTACCAGACTTTGGAGAAGCCCCACTGCAATTATTGTGGGAAATACGGGCACATTTTGAGAGACTGTCGGACTCGTTTGGGACAATGTATGAGATATGGTTTCAGACAGCATATGGTGAGAGACTGTCCAATACAGCAGACATTGGCACTTCCACCGCCAATACAGAGACTAGCACTTCCAGCACTGAAGCCAGTTCAACAGATGACTAGACCAGGAGCACCTCGACCCCCAGCAGCGGAAGGATTTCAGCGAGGACCACCGCTACCTAATCAGGAGGATCAGTACACGAAGGTCATACATGGACTTCCACAGAGGAATGGACAAGCTTTTGCACTAGAAGTGGATTACATGGAACAGGAGATTGATGTTATAGCAGGTATTACTCTTGCATTTACTTTCCTGCTGTGACGTTATTTGATACGGGAGCCACCCACTCGTTCATATCTTCTAGTTTTATTGGCAAACACAATATTGCCACTACACCTTTACGTAGTTGTGTTAGAATTCTCACCGACGGAGGAGTTGTACCTGTTAGTCGGATTTGTAGATCGTGTCCTGTAGTGATTCGTGGCAGAGAGATGAATGTCCGACTCTTAGTCCTTCCTATGCCAACTTTTGATATTGTGCTTGGGATGGACTGGCTAAGTAAGTACCACGCTTTCTTCGACTATTTTGGAGGAAGCATTCTTTTTAAGGTACCAGGCCAGCCGGAACTTGAGTTTGCACGGGGATCCACAGAAGCCCTTGATGGTGTGCAGCTTGCAATGGACGACGTTATTTATCACCCCATCATTTCAGAGTTTTAAGACGTCTTTCCAGAGGAATTGCCAGGACTACCACCAGACAGAGACGTAGAATTCTCGATTGAATTGACACCGGGAGCTGCACCCATAGCGTCGCATGTTTATAGATTGGCGAAGAAGGAGATGGATGAGCTGAAGGCACAGTTGAAAGAATTAGAGGAGAAAGGTTTCATCCGACCAAGTGCATCACCCTGGGGAGTACTAGTGTTGTTTGTACCAAAGAAGGATGGGTCAATGCGTATGTTCATTGAATACAGAGCCTTAAATCCAGTGACTGTGAAGAATAAATATCCATTGCCTCGCATTGATGACTTATTTGATCAGCTTAGTGGAGCCAAGGTATTTTCGAAGATAGACTTGAGATCGAAATATCACCAGGTAAAGGTACGAAAGCAGGACATCCCGAAGACCGCATTCAGAACAAGATATGGACACTACGAGTTTCTGGTCATGCCATTTGGATTGACGAACGCTCCAGCTATCTTTATGGACTTAATGAATCAAGTATTCCATCAGTATTTGGACCAGTTCGTCGTCGTCTTCATAGATGACATACTTGTCTATTCGAAGAGCCATGAGGAGCACGAGAAGCACCTGCGGATTGTCCTAGAGACATTGAGGAGAGAGCAGTTATATGCGAAGCTCAGTAAGTGTGAGTTTTTCTTGGACATAGTCTCGTTTCTTGGGCATATCGTTACGGGAGATGGTATTTCTGTTAATCCAGAAAAAATATCGGCAATCGAGACGTGGCCCATTCCTAAATCAGTATCAGAGGTGAGGAGTTTCCTTGGACTAACAGGATATTACCGACGGTTTATGGAGAACTTCTCAAGGATAGCAGCACCTATGACTCGGTTGACGTACAATGATCAAGAGTTCATATGGAATGACGAGTGTCAAGCCGCTTTCGAGTGATTGAAGAAGCAACTGACCACAGTACCAGTATTGACTATTCCATCAGGATCAGGAGTTTATGTGATTTACAGTGACGCATCGGGAAAAGGCTTGGGATGCGTGTTGATGCAGCATGGCAAGGTGATTGCATATGCATCTAGACAGTTACGAGTACATGAGAAGAATTATCTAACTCATGACTTGGAGCTTGCAGTCGTTGTTTTGCTCTGAAGCTATGGAGACATTACTTATATGGGGAATGAGTGAAGATCTATACTGACCACAAAAGTCTCAAGTATGTCTTCACGCAGAAGGAGTTAAATATGAGGCAACGTTGATGGCTTGAGTTGATAAAGGATTTTGAGATAGAGCTACATTATCACCCAGGCAAGGCTAACGTAGTAGCAGACGCGTTAAGCCAGAAACCAGCAACTTACTTCTTGACAATACAGAGGGAATTATTGGAGGACTTGCAAGAGCTTGGCATAGAAGTGATATTACCCAGAGCATATGGGACATTAGCCAACTTGCAAGTACAGTCATCACTAGTAGGGAGGATCAAGGCAGTCTTGCCTACAGATGCCAGATTCAGGAGATTGAAAGAAAGGACAGAGGCCGAAGAGCAGACGGGATTGCAAATTCATGAGGACGGGACATTACGATATGGTGATCGTCTATATGTTCCCAATGGAGAGATTCGACAGGAGCTGATGGCAGAAGGTCATAGTTCGATATATTCTATTCATCCTGGAGGCACCAAGATATACTGTGACTTACGATAGCACTTGTGGTGGCATGGGATAAAAAGAGAGATAGCTCGCTTTGTGGCCAAATGTCTAGTATGTCAGCAGGTGAAGGCGGAGCATTAGAGAACATCGGGGCTACTGCAACCACTTCCAATTTCTGAGTGGAAGTGGAAGCACATCACTATAGACTTTGTCACGAGTTTTCCAAAGAGTCCAAGTGTGAGAGATACAGTATGGGTAATAGTGGATCAACTCACCAAGTCAGCCTATTTCTTGCCTTTTAGAGTTGGCCAGTCTATAGAAGCTTTGGCTGACTTATACATAAGGCAAATCGTAAGGTTGCACGGTATTCCATCCAGCATTGTGTTAGACAGGGATTTGCGTTTTACATCTCACTTTTGGAGAAGCATGCAAGAGAGTCTTGGGACTCGTCTGAAGTTCAGTACATCCTATCACCCGCAGACAGATGGGCAGTCCGAACGTACTATTCAGACACTGAAGGATATGTTGAGGGCTTGTATGTTAGACTTTAGAGGATCATGGGAGGACCACCTACATCTTGTGGAGTTTTCTTACAACAATAGCTATCAAGCGAGCATCCAGATGGCTCCGTTTGAAGCATTGTATGGAAGAAAGTGTAGGTCTCCCGTGTGTTGGAATGACGTAGAAGAACGTCAGATTCTGGGACCAGAGTTGGTGATCAACACCGTAGAGACCTATGCAGTTAATAACGTTTTTTTATGATAACGGTCCAGTAGAGTTATAAATATATCATCGATATATCGGTTTTATAACGGTAAATATCGGTTTGTATTTTTAACACAATTTTTATATATGAACAATATACTTAATAGTTTTCTATTATAAAATATGCAGAAAGTATACATATCGTCGAAAAATCCAAGAGTTCTAAAATAAAGGAAATCACTTGAGGAACTACATCTCTGAATAAGTTTGATGCATGGAGATTTTGATGGCAGAAGATGTAATCTCCATTCTCCATTGATGTGAATGTCATATCATTCAATATCGATTTTTCTGTAGCAAAACTAGAATATCATATCATTCAATATCGATTTTTCTGTAGCAAAACTAAAACCGTGAGAAATCAATTTTTTTATAAACCGATATTTCGAAAAATATCGGCCATATCGGCCGATAATATCAGTTCCGATATTTTACCGATATTTCTGCAAAAAAATATCGGTCCAAGACCGATACCATTATATATCGGTTATATAACCGATATATAACCATTTTTGACTACTTAGGTAGAGACAGTTAAGAAGATACAAGGACATTTGCGAGTGGCGCAAGACAGGCAGAAGCAGTGGGCAGACCTTCATCGTCGTCCCTTGGAGTTCAAAGAGGGCGATCATGTCTTCTTGAGGATATCACCTACTAGAGGAACCATCCGATTCGAAGGGCAAAGAAAGTTGAGCCCAAGGTATATTGGACCATTTGACGTGCTAAAGAGAGTGGGGGAAGTGGCATATCGACTCGCACTACCACCTTCACTCGAGGGAGTACATGATGTATTCCACGTGTAGCAACTTAGGCGATATATGGCAGATAGCAGTCATATTCTAGACCATTCTGAGATCACCATTGGGCCGAGCTTGTCATACCAAGAGCAATCCATGGGAATTCTTGATCGTCGAGAGAAAGTGTTAAGGAACCAGTCTATTCCCTTGGTCCGCGTGGCATGGAAGCATGGCACGCCAGGAGAATCCACTTGGGAGTGCGAGGATGACATGCGCAAACATTTTTCGTACCTATTCGTAGACCAAGGTATGAATTTGCTTTGTTCATTTCTACCTTATACCATCCTTATTTTCTATCGTGGCTTAGTTTTAATTTCGAGGACAAATTTTTTATAAGTTGGGTAGAATATAAAACCCCAAATTTTAAAACATATTATAAGTATTTAATTAATCATTTAATTTAAATTGCATTATTTCGTAGTGTATTAGAAAATATAAATTTATTGAATTTAATTATTAGGTAAAGATGCATTTAGAATTTATGAGCAAAACTATTATTTTTTATTTTAATTAATTTAAGGAACTATTGTAGAAGGATGATAGATTTATATGATGTGCTAAATAAATTTCCTGGAATTTTATTACCCATATATGTATATGTGTGTATATATATATATATATATATATATATATATATATATATATATATATAAAGTAAAAGAATAAAGGAAAGAAAAAGAAAAAAAACAAATCCTAACTCACGAACACCCCCCCCCCCCCCCATCTATTCCTAAAGCCCAACCTTAACCCACAGCCGCCTAGCAGACCCGCCTAACCCGTCACCCGCGCGAGCCACCTCCAGAACCGCGGCCCAGGCTTTCCCCCTCCCTCTCTCTCTCTCTCTCTCTCTCTCTCTCTCTCTCTCTATATATATATATATATATATATATATATATATATATAAAACCTCTTATAAACCCTAACCCTAAACCTACTCGCCCACGACCCAGCGCCGCCACCGAAGCACCGCGTCGCAGCCAGCCACCACACAGCCACCCGGAGATTCGTCGCGTCCGCACACCCGCGTCAACCGCGCAACGCCGCACAGAAAACTACAGCGACGTGCCCTACTTCCCGCGCTATTTTCTGTTCCATCTTGCGACCAAATTCTGATCCATCTTCTCCGGTAGGTTCACGACATATCCCCCTTCCAACTTTGTATATTAGTTTCCATCGAACAGCGTTATTAACTAGGTAAAAATCGACGCCAAGTTGGAAAAAAACCACAATTTTTCAACTGCAGAAACTGTTGCGATGACCCATATTTAAGGACCAATATCTTCCACCACAGACATCCAAATCTAAATTTTCTTTTTGCTATGTGAAGACCATATAACCGAGATTATTTCTTGTTAATTACATTATTTTATTTGATATTATATGCAAAAATAAATTAGATTAAAAATTAGGAAAAAACTTATTTTTGGAACTCTAAAATTTGCGATACGGAGTGGGCCCCGCCAAACGGGACGGTCCCATCGCATACCAATTGTGCCGAAAGATGCATATGGTATATCCTGATGTGTGAGCTTTCGCAAAAACTGATTTGGACGTGTGTGCGCGTCGAAATCAACCCGTATCCGTAAAAAGTCCATGTATCACGACTTTTGTAAAATACCGCACCATTTAGTGTACGCTCGTCGGAATACAATAAAACTTGTGTCATTGGATTCGTGGTATCACGATGGTCCTGTGACCCAAGTTTCACACAATTCCGAGATAGTTGACCAAGTCGCCTATTTGTGGGCCCTACGGTTGACTTTTTGGGCGAATTTGTGTTCGGCTCACCGAAATCCAAAAATTGGACATGTCATTGAGTTCGTATTGACGTTTAGAAATTGTTTGACCTATAATTTATCCCATTTAGATACCTTTACCCCTGGCACGCTTTTCGGTGCAAAGTGGGCCACAGGTGGACCCCGCTTTGACCCAAAATCACCATTTTTCCCTGTGTCCAAATTGGACGAAAGGGGTAGTATTTTTAGCTATCTCACTGATTTCGGGAACGTTGGTGATGTTTATTTCAGCATCCGAAGACGTTTATTCGGAGGCCTTAGTTCCTGATCCTGTGTACTTGACATCGGGACGCTTACACTATACAGATTGCTTGCTAGGCAAGTATACCTTGCCATTGTACTATGATTTACATTCCATACGATGCATGTATTTTATTTCTATCTTTTAGTTCATATATTTTAACTGCTATATAAACTGCGCGTCCAAGAATAACTTGGGTGCAACGACAGTGGCGTCGTATTCTATTTTTACTATATATATGCATGTTGACCTAGTTTATGAGACCACCCCATTATCATGAGGTATTTTATGTTTCATTGGCCATGACACAGTTATTACACGAGTGTGAGTCTCATATAGGACACGGACTTGCGTACTCGGCTGGCCACCGGTACGTATAGGTCGTACGACGGATAAGGATAACTGCTAATAGAAACTTTGCATGCTAGAAGACTTGGCAGTTATTTAGAGGTATCATCGTGTCATGGATGTGACATGCTTAGAGCATAGGGTGGGGAGAACAACAAGTAAGGCGTTTGGGCACCTTTGTACTTTCCTTTTTTATAACCCGTACGCTCCGCCGGAGATGCGCGGTCATGATGACCCCTATATTACCTGGCGGCCTCTGGCGTTCAAAGACGACATGCTTTGTAGGCCCCTGAATCTCCAAGAGAATAATGCCAATCCCATTTTGGCCAGATAGCCCACTTGTTGGAAAGTTGTTCTCAAACTGTATTCACATAGATGGTTAGGCAACCCAATTGATGTTTATTTTCAGTACTTATTGGCATGTTTATATGTATCTTGTTATGTCCCTCTGAGGACCTAGTACCTTTCCAGATATAGACGGACAAGATTATCCACAGGAGTACGGACCCGGACCTGACGCTTCATACCAGACTGAGGAGGTCTTATCTTCAGAGTACCTTTGATTCATTGTAGCTGATGGATATTCCAGTTGCTATTTTCTTTATTGACATGTATCTTATATTAGAGTTGGATCTCTTCTCTCATTTAGTAGTTTTTAGTATAGTCGATTTACAGTGGATTTGTCTCCACCCGACTATCATACTTTGAGACTTCATATTTGATATTCAGTTATCTATTACTATTTCTTTATTTGTGCTGTGGATGAGATATAGATTGCGTGTGACTTGTTGACAGTATATTACCACTTGTGGATTTGATATTCATAATACAGCGTACGTGTGTGTATGGTTTCCATATATTGGAGTTCGTATACATACGGCTGGCGTGTTACATATTTCTAGTCCTACGTATTTTGGGACTGGGGCGTGACATTGTTAGTGTATCGCTCGTAGCTACATGTGACCCCTGTAGCGTCGTCATGTTGCGCTCTATCGACATGGTCAGATCCCTCAGCTCCGTCAGGCTACGCTCAAATAAATCAAAACGTGCTACGATCGTCGCATCGTCCGTCTGCGGTATGCGCTACGACGTAATCCTCTGCAGTAACTCATTACGTAGAGACGCAATCTGATGGTCAACTCTCTCATGCTGGGCTCGTACCGACTCCTGGGAGGGTTGTGTGGTATGCACACCGGCGGAGGGGGTCCAAGAGGACTGCGGCGTAACATAGGCACCGTAGGATCATGTACCGTAGTATGTACCCCTCTGCAGACCACCAACATCGGTCATCCACAGCTCGTCAGGCGATGGAGCTGGGTGGGCGAGGGGCTGTGAGGAACTACCGGCCTCTCCCTGGGTGGGTTGGGTCTACCGCTCACGGAGCCTAAGATACTCATCGTAAAAAATATGTATCTCTCGATAAGCGCACTACTTACTATCCACTCGTAATGCATAACTGTTAATATATATCTAAGGTAATTATTACTAACTACATGGATATTTATTTGTATATTTTCTAAGTTATATTAAAATTAACAAAACATAAAGAAATACTTACGTAGCTCTGCGTGGCCCTCTCATCGATGAGCTGTCCGTCCTTCCTATTGGTGGCGAGGAAGACTGTCACCATGTTAGCGTCCTCACCCCTCTGGACCTGTTAAAAAATAGATTATATGTTACTAAAATTAAATATTCTATCCTACTTTGATTAAAATACTATGTATACAATGAAATGCATACCATGCGACAAAAATATTTCGTCATCGGAATCGACCCACCATACCACTTTTTTACCTTCTTCCTGGCCGCCTTCTCCAACTTTTCAATATACATGGGATCGTTAAATCTAGCCGCCATCACAGTCCACTGCTCAGGCGTGATCCAACCATTGATTGGTTGTCCCAAAGCAGCACGATCCTTCTGGTCCCGTATCGCATCACAAATTATTTTGGTGGCGACGGAGGGAAAGTGTTCCTCTATCTTCTCAGTCAGGTGTGGCGGATAGAAATACGTTTTCTACAAGAAGTAATGTAGTAAGTTATATAAAAAAAATACCAAATTAGATAACTGATAGTAAAATAAAATTTACTTTTACCTTGTGTCATGCCCCAGTCCCAAAATACGTAGGACTAGGAATACGTAAGCATGTCAGTCGTATGTATATGGAGACTCCAATATATAGAAACCATAACACATACGTACGCTGTAATATGAACAATAATTCATAAGTGGTATATATTTATCACAAGTCACAGGGCATAATCTAATCTCATCCACAGAATTAAATATAAATGAATACCAATCAACTATGTAACTAAATCAAGTATAAGATGCTTGATACGAACAAGTAGTTGGGTGGAGACAAACCCACTACCAAACTAGAATATAAGAGAAATAAAATAAGTACATCTACTGATCAGTGAGGCTCGAAGGAAAGATATCCTCGAAGATAAGTAGCAAGTCCTGATCCGTGCTCCTGCAAATACTCATGATCGTCTACACCTGGAAAGGGACCAGGTCCTCAGAGGGACGTAATAAGATACATAGAAGTATGCCAATAAAGTACTGAAAATAAGCATCCAATGGGTCGCCTAACTATCTATGTGAATGCATTTTGAGAATAACTTTCCAACAAGTAGGCTATCTGGCTAAAATGGGATTGGCATGATTCTCTCGAAGAATCAGGGGCCTAAAAAGCATGACGTCTTTTGAACCTCAGAGGCCGCCAGGTAATATATAGGGGTCATCATGACCGCGCATCTCCGGGAGCGTACGGGTTACACAAGGAAAGTGCAAAGGAGCCCAAACGCCTTACTTGTTGTTCTTCCCACCCCATACTCTAAGCATATCATATCCATGATACGATGATACCTCTAATAACTGCCAAGACTTCTAATTATGCAAATTCTATCAGCAGTTATTCCCTATCGCACGTCCTATACGTACATGAGGCCAGTCTGTCACGTAAGTCTGTGTCCTACATGAGACTCACACTCGTGTAACAGATGTGTCACGGCCAATGAAACCTAATGATGCCTCCAAATCATGTGGTGGTCTCGTAAAACTAGGTCGACATACATAATATATAATAAAGATAAAATACGACGCCATCGTCGTTGCACCCAAGTTATTCTTAGACGCGCAGTTTATATAGCAGTTAAAATATATGAACTAAATAACAGAAATAAAATGCATGCATCATATAGAATGTAAATCACAGTACAATGGAAATGTATACTTGCCTGGCAAGAAAGCTGCGTAGTATAAACATTCAGGTGTCAAGTACAGAGGATCGGAAACTATGGTCTTCGAATAAACGTCTCCGGATGCTGAAATAAACATCGCCAACGTTCCCAAAATCAGCGAGATAGCTAGAAAATACTACCCTTTCGTCCAATTTGGATACAGGGACAAAACGGTAATTTTGGGTCAAAGTGGGTCCACATGTGGGCCACTTTGCACCGAAAAGCGTGCCAGAGGTAAATGTCTCTAAATGGGACAAATTATAGGTCAAACAAATTTTAAACGTCGATACGAACTCAAGGTATGTCCAATTTTAAATTTTGGTGAGCCGATCACAAATTTGCCCTTAAAGTCAACCGTGAGGCCCGTAAATAGGCGGCTTGGTCAACTGTCTCAGAATTGCGTGAAACTTGGGTCACAGGACCAGCGTGATACCATGAATCCACTGGTGCAAGTTTCGTCGCATCCCGACAGCGTACACAAAATGGATGGCATTTTGCAAAAGTCGCGATACGGAGACTATTTACGGATACGGGTTGATTCCGACGCGCACACACTTCCAAATCAGTTTTCGCGAAAGTCCACACGTCAGGATATACCATACGCGCCTTTCGGTACAATTGGTACGCGATAAGGCGATCCCGTTTGGCGGGACGCACTCCGTATCACAACTTTCCAATATTTTAAAAATAAGTTTTTGGTCGTTTTGGAGGTTAAATAATTTTACACATTGAACAAATTAACAAAAACTAAAAGAACAGAAAAATTTTCGGTTATATGGAGAAGAAAAAACCCTTTAATTAGTTTTCGAAAATATTAAACAGGTTGATGGAAAATCGGGTGTGAACATGGGGGTTTGGTGTTGAAATTATGGATTGTTTTGGTCAGTTTTTCGGTCATTTTTCGGTCGATTTTTCGACCAATCTAGGGAAGGAAAACTCGTCCCGCTTCAATAAAAATCCTAGAGGATTAGGTTGTGAACGTACACGAACAAACCGCACGCAAAAATAATCAAAATTGAGGGAGATACATCACCGTGAATATGGGAGGAAAACGGTGCTGCTGTATCCGCGCGCGGTGCGCGAACGGACGGCGGCGGCGGAGCAGGGCGGTCGGCCGGAGGGGGCGGTCCGTCGTCGGGCGCGGGGCTGGGGTAGGGTTAGGGTATTAGGATTTAGTTTATATATATATATATATATATATATATATATATATATATATATATATATATATATATATATCAAGGGAGAGAGAGAGAGAGGGTCTGATGGGTTCGTGGGAGGAAGTTTGCTGGGGTGTTGTTTAGGCTAAGGGGAAGGTTTAGTAATAGGTTTAGGGAGTTAGGTTAAGTTTAGTAGTTATTTAGGTTTTTAGGTTATTAGTTATTTCTTTTCCTTTTCCTTTTTCTTTTCTTTTCTTTTCTTTTCTTTTCTTTTTCTTTATTATTATTATTATTATTATTATTATTATTATTATTATTATTACCAATATTATTATTATTATTATTATTGCTATTATTATTATTACTACTATATATTCAAATATATATATAAGAAAAATTCAAAAATAATATTTGCACACCAAATAAATTCTAGAAAATTACTTTTTTAAAGATTTATTAATATACTACACCCAAAATATTTTATGAAATATTTTATAACTAATAATTAGATATTTATCTAGATATAATAAATCAAATAATTGTATCGACCAATTTAACTAAGTAATTAATTAAATGGTTATCCACAAAATAGGTAATAGTAAATGATATACACATTTATATAATAAAAAAATGCGTAACTTGGCACGGGGGATTATGGGCTACTAATTTTAGAAAAGTTGGAATGGAAAAATAACCACAATTTAATTATATATATAAATCATCTAAATATTTAATAATTCATCTATGGTCGTTACACTAATGCCATACTAATGCCAAGGGATCGAATTTCTGTGCCACGAAAAGATCCTACAATTAGTGTCTCCTGTGTAGGTTACTTCCTATGAAGGGAGATACAGGTTTTGGGGCCATCCTACATTATTATTGTCCAAACCATGGTGAAGTGTCTAATAAAATCATTGGATTTTAATTGATTTAAAAAATAATCTAAAACATATACAAGAAATACAACATACACACAAAATACCTATTTTTGGGTGAGGGGGTTTACACCTTGAAGTGGGCAAACAAGAATGCCTCCTCTCGTCGGGGGCATCCGAGTAGTTGATCCAAGGGCCACCATAGTTGTCCCTCAAAATATTTTCCAATGCTCTATGTACCCTCGAGGGACGATATCTATACATAGATAATTATATTCAAGAAAACTGAATGTATGATTATGTATGCGTAAGAAAACTAAAACTAATTAACTTACTTTGTAGGCACATCGGCCCAAATTTCCATCATAGTCTCGTCCGGAGAAGCACACAGAGGATCGCTCTGAAAAGACGAAGGCGCATTCGCTGGGCCTCGTCCATCTCGTCCATCTGCTCCTCTGTCTCCATGGTGTCGTTAGCAGGAGGAACGGTAGACGAGGGAGTAACCTCAGGCCTGGAACTGATCGTACCAGGAGTACTGCCACGTATCGTCGACGGAGTCAGGGATGTGACTGGTCGGTACAATGGAGTACCCGGAGACGAGGATTCGGAACCAGTAGCCGGTACCGGAGCAGCACTCTGTCTACCGGAGGAGCCTCTCCCTCGGTACGATCCGCGTCGTCCTGCCATACCTGATGATAACATATGATGATAAAACAATATGATATATAGAGAAGGAAATCCAATTTCTCAAGTTGTAAACATCTTCATCCTTGTCGTCTATGTGTATATATGTGTTTGTGTCTATGTATGTGTGTATGTGTCTGCCATACCTGATAATAATATATGTGTCGTATTGTGTATGTGTAGAGAAGATGGATGTGTGTCCGTGTGTGTATGTTTCTGTATTTGTGTCTGTATTTGTGTCTGTTTTTGTGTCGTGTCTGTGTATGTGTCGTGTCAGATAGGATTAGATAGGGTTAGAGTTTACATGTGTCTGTATCATACATCTAACAATATTGACTAAAAGAATCATTACCTAATTTCATAATGAGCATTACACTTATACTATAAATTTCTCTTCACATACACGTATGAATTTTCTCTCTCTACGTTTCTTTTTCAAATGAACATATAATTCTAGGATGTCATCAGGAACTGTCTACGAGGGTTACTATTTATGGTAATTACCCTTTATGGTAACTACTATATAAATTCCTCTTCACATACACATACAAGTATTAAACGCATAATCATCTAATAAACTAAATTAACCTATAATTAGTATTACTATTTATGGTAATTACCTAAGAGGGTTACTATTTATGGTAAAAAAAATTATAATATGACTACTCTACATATCATATCCCGTGTTTGTGTCTCTTTGGCAGTGTCAAGAGAGAGATACAAGAGAAGTGTGTGTGTGTGTGTGTGTGTGTGTGTGTGTGTGTGTGTGTGTGTCGGTGTGTCATGTTAGTGTGCGTGTGCCATGTTAGTATGTGTGTGTCGTGTCCATGTGTGTGTTATGTTAGTGTGTTTGTGTTTGTGTCTCTTTGTCAGTATGTGTGTTGTGCCAACTGTGAGAGAGATATGGAGAGAGATAGGGTTAGGGTTAGGGTTTGCCTGACCCAATAGATGGGTTGATCGAGGAGAGGAGGAGGAACCCGGTGGGGAGGGGAGCCGGAGCGGTGGCCGGAGGGGAACCCGAGTAGGGAGGAGGAGCCCGGTGGGGAGGAGGAGCCCGGTGGCCGGAGGGGAACTCGAGGAGAGGTGGAGGAGCCCGGTAGGGAGGGGCGCCGGGGCGAGGGGGGTCATCGGGGGGGTGGGGGCACCGGAGCGAGGGGGGTCGTCGGGGTCTCTTGGGGGGGGGGGAGAGGGGGGGAACTCTGCCGCTGTGAAAATTTTGGGGACGTAAGAGTGGGGAAAAATAAAAAGTCGAATCCCTATATGAAATATTTTAGCGACGTCTTCATTAGACGTCACTAAACATTGCTAAATTTTAATTATACCGCGACGTACATGTAACAACGTCGCTAAACGTTGTCGTATTTAAAAAAATACCGACATTCAACGACTCCATGGCGACGTCCATTTTCATAATACTAATTGTAGTCGCTAGAAGTCGCGGGATATCGCGCATAGTGACGTCTGGCGATGTTATATTATTACGTCGCTGATTTCAATAATATCAGTGACGTTTAAACCCGGAGTCGCTAGATACGTCGTTTATTTGACTTATTTTGGTAGTGATAAGGCTAAATATTTTGCCAACTTATAGCACGTACATATGATAGGGAAGAAAAAGAAACATGTCCAAGAACTCCACTATGAAATAGTTTTTTCAAATGGGGCTATAAAATATGACCTAAGCGTCTGTACCGCAAGTCGGCAGCAGACGTGACGATAGCAACATGACTAGAACTCAAAGGTCGAGATGATGAAAGATGAAGAAACTCTAAGTGGTACAACTGCCCCTTCCTACGAGCATGACCAATCATCTAGCCCGTACTAGGATCATTCACCGAACATGTGAGAGAATAAAAAAAAAACAATAAATTTACTCTCACAAAGGCTACTAACTGATATGAGGTATAAATTAAGATGGAAAACATGTAAAACAAAAGAAAAACTCTAAGTATCAAAAATAATGGAGTCATATTGAGTGATGACCAACTGAAAACAATCAGTTATATGTAAAAAGTGAAAGTGAGATGGTAAAAATGTAATACTAAATAAAAGACGAATGTCAAAAGTCATATGATGAGAAGAACCAGAGTTTAATGCCCAAGAGCTAGACATATCAGTAGAGGCAGAAAAAGAAGGTACAGAGGAGCTAGCAAAGACAGACCGGTACTAGAGCTCTAACTGAGTAAAATTGTGCTGAATATCTACCGCAATGGAAGTGAGAAAATGAGATACCGGTGTCTGTGTACTATCAACAATGTGAGTCTGAAATACCGGAGAGCGAGTTAGAGGAGAGACCTTTTATCTTTATCCGCTTGAAGAATTGAATTTTTAAATGTTGATAAAACAGAAAGAAAAAAAAAATTATCCACTGAATGACCAAACTTATGGCAGTGAAAAGTGATAGCAGAATGACCAGACTTCCCGCAATAAATACATGAAGGACGAAAAGAGATTCTGGAGATGGAAACACAGGCCTTCTCGAAAGTAAATGATGGAAGGAATTCTCAAAATTGTCAAGATAAAGTCATTTTCTTCTTTTCTTTCATTTTTTTTTTTTTTTAACAAAACAAATATTGCTAAGTGTAAACAAACAGAACTTCTCTATTGCACTTTCAAGACCTCTTCTAAACAGATTTCAATGTGTTGTCCCACCTGGATTGAAGATAATCAAATAATATAATTGATTTCCTCTCCCGTTGATTGCTACAACTGAAGACTTTGCTAATGAAGCTCTCCGGACACTGCCTTGCTTATAGAGAGTGAAAACTTTCTTCGCTGTGGAGCAAATAACGGTCGAGGGATTCAACGTTACGGATTCGAAGACAGTTGTTTTGCTACAATTGAAAAGTTACTGTACTTTGCTAGCAAGACTGACCACGGCGGTGTTGTCGAGGGTTCTCCTCGGTGCAGACGTGTCGGTGCGAGTCGGCAAGAAAATCTGAAGAGTCGATGGATCTGCACAGGAGTAGGAATCCGTATCGGTATAGGAGATGCATAAAGATAGACTTTGAATCTAATAGTAAATCTAATTATATCTCAACATAATCATAGTTGCAAATCCTATCAAGTCTTCAAAATATACAACTGGCAATGATACCAATTAAAGTCTTATAAAGAAAGTCACCAAGAATCCTTCCAATGCTGCTAGCAGCTCAAATCCACTCTCATTGTCACCAATCCCTTCCGATCTCAGTTGTTTAGTCGTGTCCTCCATTTCATTGGTTCCGTCCACTACAAGAAGGATATAGCAGCAACATCGAAAGAAGATCACCAATTTTCTATCACCCACTAAATTTTGTCAGACCTTTCGAATTTCACTCCAAATTCCTTGTAAACATAAACATATACTCCACTTTTACATTGTAATTATCTACAAGAATGAATAAAAAGAACATATACCGTGGCTACTTGCTGCCTTCAGATCAACAATGAGCTGAAAACGAAAAAGTGCATCTCATCTTCCCTGACCTTTGTTCTTTGTGTAAACAAATGAGCCAGATGGAGAGCCTAAACAACCTTGAAATCTCAGCACTTCCCTTCCGTAGTTACAACTATCAGCGCATAGAGCACAGCCTGGCCTGGTCGATCGTCTTCTGACTTGTCGTTCTGTATATTTGCCTTTGAGATCCAAACATAGTAAAGTTGTTCCTGATGTTGTTCACATGAAAACATGCTAAGTTGTGCCATTCCGTATGTCCTGCTCAACCTATGAGCACAAAATAGTTGGATGTGTTAACGAGATGAATGCTGAGGCTCAAACTTGGCATTAAAGTTGAAACAAAAATTAATTTGGCAAGGACGAAAGGTCAAGTGCATGGTTGGGCAGCACATCATTCATTCTAAATTTGTAAATGGGAACAAGGTAGAACACTATGGAAACATTTTCTGATTACCTGGAATAATAGTGGTTTACGCTGCTCGAGTTCTTCCTCCTTCAAGTTCTCTTCCAACTAATTTAAGAATCTCCATAACCTACAGAAGTGAAAAGCATAAGTGCAAAAATATATACTGCAGAAAATATGTGAATGATGAATTGACATCCTTGGTTGTTGAAAAAATAGTAAATGAAAATTGCAATGACCACCGAATCATGTCATGGGTAAATGGAAGATACACAT
This sequence comes from Iris macrosiphon, assembly GCA_036927795.1. NCBI lineage: Eukaryota > Viridiplantae > Streptophyta > Magnoliopsida > Asparagales > Iridaceae > Iris > Iris macrosiphon. Next base: position 120,429,402 of record JAYESA010000014.1, on the reverse strand, counting down.
GGATATTAACCGTCTTCGATCATATGAAACAATTAATATTTTGTTGAAAGTATTAGTGGATGTTTAGTCCCACATCTAGTAGAATAGTAGAGAGAGGGGTTAGCCTCTCCTATATATATGTAGTCCCACACATCAATAAAATGAGACCAAGTATTAAATTAAGTTTCTATTTGGTATCAGAGCCAAATTCCTCCCACCCTTCTCCAAACCCTAACCCTAACCCTAACCCTCTAACAGCCCCCCTCCCTTCCCTTCTTTTCCCGCCGGCCCCTGCGACCGCCTGGCCACGTGCCGCAGCGCCGCCAGCATGTCCCGCCGCCAGCCGCCTCCGCGGACAGCCTGGCCGCGCGTCGCAGCGCCGCCGGCCTGCCCCGCCGCCGCGGCTGCTACTGTTGCCGTTGCGATCCCGGCGACCCCCGACCCCGACGATCTTCTTCTTCGTCTTCTCTCCTGGAAGTTGTAACTCGATTCTGTCCATATACAACTGCGATTGCACGGAAGACCAAAAATTTTAATTTTCTGATTATTGTTTTGTAACAGTAAATTGATAATCGGAATATTAATTATATTGTTGCTTGTTTGATCGAGGTATATCAGTGAGGGAACTCTTGTGTGAACTCCTGATCTCGACTACATCTGTCGGTTCCTCCTTCTCGTCAGGCCATGCGACCTCGGGTCGAAGCCGTGCACGGGACGTGAGCAGCGACTCTCAGGAACACCACTGCCGCTGAAGGAGGAACAATAGACGTGGAGAAGACGACGATCAAAAGTGGAGAATCTAGATCTGTCATCGTCTTGCTGATCTTGCTGATGGAAGAGGAAAGAAGAACACGATGGAGACGATCTACGACAAGCTGACGGCCCAAGAGATGAATACTTTGGTAGACGATCTCTTCTCCAAGAGGCTAACCGAGACTAGCTCCCGTGGTGCACACACAGATGTGGATCCTTCACCATACAAAATGGAAAAGTTGGAGAAACTGAAAATAAAGTTGAAGGATACTTCCAACTACTTGAAGTGGTCGCGTCAGGCGATGCGGACTCTTAAGTCAAGAGGCTTGGTGGGCTATGCGAATGGCCAAACCAAGGCACCTGAAGATCACTCCTCACAGGAATTTATTTTATGGGAGATCGTCAATAATGTTGTTACTGGATGGTTGACAGTCTCATTGACCGACCAAGTGTCGGACAACGTGGAAGCAATGGAGGGTGCTAGTGACATTTGGATGATGCTGAGAGATATGTACTCAGGGTCGGACAACCCTATGAGGGTTTTTCAACTACAAAATGAACTTGATAAGGTGGTCCAAGAAGATCACACAATCTCTAAGTATGCGGCTCTGCTGAAGAAGTATTGGTCAGATCTCGACCACTATGACCCCATTGGCGTGGAAGATGAGCAAGTGGAACCGGCATTTGCGAAACATTATAAAAAGTTCATGGAGTATGTTTCGCGACAGAGGATGATGAAGTTCCTGAAGGGGCTCAACCCAGCATTCGAGCAGAGTAGGAATATCCTACTTGCTCAACCCAGGCTGCCATCATTGGAGGTCATAGCTGCTATAGCACAAGAAGAGGCACGACTGAAGCTGATGCCTAGCACCACTAGCTCTCTGGAAAAAAAATCAGCTCTAGCAGCTTTTAACCCAAACCCTTCCGGAGGGGGAGGGTGCTACAACTGTGGAGACCCTGGACACTTCATCAGATTATGTACGAAACCCCTGAGAGGCCAGTCCAGTGGCTACGGACGCAGCCGTGGAGGGCATAGAGGCGGCAGAGGAGGCTATGCTGGTGGCAGAAGTAATCATTCCAGAGGACACAAGGCAAACCTGGCAGAAGAGGAAAGTGAGAGTCAGTCACCCGATATGACCCCTAGTGAGAGAAAATGCTAGAGATGTGGAGAAGCATGAAGCTTGGACCCAGCGACAATCGAGCCAACACCTCTGGGACATCAACTCCAACCACCTCCGGGGGTAACATCACCCACTATGCCCATACAAGCACATTCCCTGGCATCTATCCACAGATCAGGTTGGATAATTGACTCTGGGGCATCCCGCCATGTCACAGGTGTCCATGATGAGTTCCAAGATTACACTTACCTGATGACGCCTGAAAGCATTCAGACTGCTGATGGTACGACTAGACCCATTATGGATAAAGGCACGGTTGAATGCACCCCTTCCATAACCCTTATTGATGTCTTGCATGCTCCATCTTTTCTCATTAATCTATTGTCCATTAGTGTCATTGTTCTTTAACTTAATTTTGTTGTTTCCTTTGACATTTCTAAAGTGATTTTTCAGGAGAAGGGAACAGGAAGACGGTTGGGGACTGGCCAAGGTTCAAAAACTCGGTATCGGTATCGGACAGTTTGTATGAGTATGCGTATCGGTAGTATCGGCAGTATCGACGATATCGGATCGGAGTATCGAATTTTTTGGTATCGGCTGTATCGGCAATATTTAAATAATTATTAATAAATTAGTAAAAAATAGAAAAATAATTTACATATTTATGCATTATTTAAGTATTTTTTATTTTATTTTTATTATAATTGAATAAAACAATAGTTATCATGTGTATGTCTGTAGAAGAATTTGTCTCTATTTATAGTTTTTTTTGTCTACTATTTTGGTTCTTCATTATTGTTCTCTGTTAGATTTGATATGTCTGGAATCAATTTCTACTTTTTTTTAGCTTTTTGTAGAACATCTACTTTGTTAAAGTTCCTGTGATGATCTGATTTAATCTGATTTTTTCCCGTATCGGTCTCGTATCGGTCCCGTATCGGCCGATACAGACCGATACAAAATTTTATATACCAGTTTCGGCCGATCCCGATTTTTTTGGCCAGTATCGGATCGGCCAAGGCCAGATCCGATCCGATACGGCCGATAGGTATCGGTATCGGCCGATACTTTAAACCTTGGGACTGGCACTTGGCATAAGGACTATGGTACTTGAACAGGGGTGGACTGGATGCATCACTAGTGGAAGAAGCACAACCGGAGGAACCACGAAGAACAATGGAAGCAGAATTGTTACTTCAACGTCAGCGCATGGGACACTCTTCATTCAGTCTACTGAGTCGGATGTATCCATCTATGTATCAAAAGGCTAATAAACAAAAGTTGGTTTGTGATGCTTGTGAGCTTGGAAACATACCAGCTCTTATGTGAGTTCTGAAAATAGAAGTTTAGCTGCTTTTGATATGATACACTATGATGTGTGGGGATCTTGTCCTACAACTGGAGTTAATGGTTTTAAATGGTTTGTCATATTTATTGACTGCTACACTTGTGTCACCTGGGTATACCTAACGAAGAGTAAGAGTGATGTCTTTGCATGATTTCAATATTTTTATCACAGGGTTACAACACAGTACAGTGATAAAATAAAAAATTTGAGATCTGACAATGGGACAAAATACACCACAAGGATATTGAAAAGTACTTATCAGCCCATAGGATACAGCATCAGACTTCGTGTGCCTATACACCAGCACAGAATGGCATGACAGAGCGGAAGAACAGACACTTGTTGGAAGTAGCAGGGCCAATGATGTTTGACATGAATGTTCCTAAATACTTGTGGGGACATGCCGTGTTGACGGCTGCATATCTCATCAACGGGATGCCCTCTAAGGTGTTAAATGGAAGACATCATTTGAGATGCTTACAGGAGAGAATAAGTACATTGTTCTCCCAAAGGTATTTGGATGTGTATGTTTTGTGAAAGATAACAGACCTGCGGTGGAAAAGTTGGACCATCGGGCAGTGAAGTGCATCTTTGTTGGCTACTCAGGGGACTCAGAAGAGATACTCTTGTTGGAGTCCGGTGAAGCGAAGGCTCTTGTAAGCATGGACGTTACATCCAGAGATGGAACCATACTACCACAATGGTTCAGATGAAGGCTCCGCATTTGGTGACACACCTAACACAGGAGGGGTTAGGAGTGAGGGGGAGATGGGCCCAAGCATGATTGTCGGGTCAGTTCCATGTCCAATGATGGAAGCTGGTCCAAGGGAACAAGGGAGAGATAGCGAGGGTGAGGAAAGTAATGAGGATGCATATAATCAGAAGGAAGAAAATGGTGACAATCAAGAGGAAGAAAGTTATGCTCCAATGCAGGGGGAGACAGACTACAGAACAATCTACAAAGCTCCAAGTCTACAAAAGGATAAAGCAGCGGTCCACTACTGTGTCTATTGTCCATATTGTGCCATGTCCCTCGCCTAACCATGCCCCAACTCTTAAAGATGCACCTCCCGCACCGGATCCCTCTGATTCGGATGCGGATTCCGCTAATTCGGATGGTATGATCTCTTCACCACTTCCCCAAATTCCCTTAAGGAGATCTTCTCACAGTAATGCGAAAAAAGCCCATAATCGTTATGGTTATGAACATGACATTGCCAATTTCTTATCATACTCTAATATATCCCCTACCTATCGAGCATTCATTGTATCGTTAGACACTACCTCTTTGCCTAAGTATTGGCAGGAAGCAAAGAAAGATCCAAGGTGGAGAGCTGCAATGTTGGAGGAACTCTGGACACTCGAAAGAAATGGGACATGGGAGCTTGTTCCGTTGCCTAAAGGAAAGAGCAATTGGATGCAAATGGGTCTTCACACTAAAGGAGACGCCAGAAGGAAAAATGAAACGGTACAAGGCAAGGTTGGTTGCAAAAAAAATTATCCAATCATATGGCATCGACTATGATGAGACATTTGCTCCAGTAGCAAAAATGAGCACGGTGAGAATCCTGGTCTCCCTTGCAGCAAATCATGGGTGGCAGATGTATCAATTGGATGTGAAGAACGCTTTTCTTCATATGGACCTACAAGAGAAAGTATACATGGAAACCTCCGGAGTTTTGCACGAAGTAGTCGACGGAAAAGGTGTGCAAGCTAAAGAAATCACTGTATGGGCTCAAGCAATCTCCTCGAGCCTGGTTTGATAGATTCAGGAAGGCTGTCACAGACATGGGTACCGCCAGACCAATGCAGATCACACGATTTTCTTCCAGCATACAAGAGGCCACATCACCATACTTGCAGTGTATGTGAATGATATAGTGATCACAGGTGATAATGAGATCACCCAGCTGAAGTCATAAATCGTCAAGGAGTTTGAAGTGAAGGACTTGGGAATGATGAGGTATTTTCTCGGGATTGAAGTGGCTCGAGGAAGAGATGGGATCGTCCTCTATCAGAGGAAGTATGTACTAGACCTGCTCACAGAGACTGGTATGTTGGGATGTCGATCGGCAATCACTCCAATCGATCAGAAAGATAAGTTTGGTGCAGAGGCAGGAGAGTCTGTTGATTGTGAAAGATATCAGAGACTTGTAGGCAGATTGATTTATCTAGGCCACACTCATCTTGATATCTCATTTGTTGTGAGTGTAGTGAGTCGCTACAATCATGATCCAAGGAAGGGTCACATGGATGCAGTTTTCCGTATCCTGAGATATCTGAAGGGGACTCCTGGAAGAGGGCTATGGTTCAAAAAAATGGACACATGGGTGTTGAGGGGTACTGCGATGCAGATTGGACAAGTTGCATGGACAACAGAAGGTCTACCTCAGGGTATTGTGTCTTTGTGGGGTGTAACATAATCTCATGGAGAAGCAAGAAACAGTCCGTGGTAGCATGATCGACTGCTGAAACAGAGTATAGAGCTATGGCTCTGGGAGTGTCAGAGTTGTTGTGGGCAAGAGCACTGCTGACGGAGTTGAAACTGGACCAGGAAACACCGTTGCGTTTTCTGAGTGACAATCAAGCTGCAATAAGTATACCTAACAATCCAGTCCAGCATGACAGAACTAAGCACATCGAGATCGATCGGTTCTTCATCAAAGAGAAGCTAGAAAAGGGGATATTAAAGCTCGATTATGTTCGCTCAGAAGAACAAGTAGCAGATTGTCTGACTAAGGGCCTTAATTCATCGAGTCTTTGTAAACTATGTGACAAGATGGGGATAATTGATATCTTATCGCTCATCTTGAGGGGGAGTGTTGAGAGTATTAGTAGGTATTTAGTCCCACATCTAGTAGAATAGTAGAGAGAGGGGTTAGCCTCTCCTATATATATGTAGTCCCACACATAAATAAAATGAGGCCAAGTATTAAACCAAGTTTCTATTATTTTCCTTCTATCATGCGTAACATGTTTCTTGTAGAAGTCCTGAGGGCGGTGAAGCACCTGGAGTAAATGTGAACTAATATCAGTGAGCTATGCAGAATGTCACTTGTAGGTGAAACAAAACAAACTGTCAAGAGAATGGTAACAAACTGTCAAGAGAATGGTTCGAAATCCCCTGTTTTCATTTGAAGGTACAAGAACATGTATATACAATACATAAGGAAACCCTAAGACCAATAAGAAAACAACGTGTGGGCTGGACTTAGTTGGGGCAACACCAACTCTAACACGCATCCTCAAGTTGAAGATGGAGCAAAGATATCATGCATGCCCAGCTTGGTAAAATAAAACAGAAAATTGCTAGATGATTAGAGAATAGATCGGAGGTCCATTCCTTGGAGCGAAGGGAGTGCAGCTGAAATAATGGGATAAAGATTGAAATTATTCTTGTATTCTTTCTGCCTCAAATGACTGAGCTTTATACAGAATGACAAAAAACTAAAGATAAGAAAAGAGTAACAATGTAAAAGATATACTCAATACCTATTCTAACAATAGCAATATCTCCAATAACAATAACAAACATTATCTCCAATACTCCCCCTCAAGTTGGAGCATGGAGATCAAGAATGCCCAACTTGGAAAGAAGATTACTAAACGGCTGACGACCTAACGCCTTGGTGAACATGTCTGTCGGTTGCTCCGCAGAAGGAAGATGAAAAGTCGCAACTGTGCCTGCAAGGACAGTCACGAACTAAGTGACAGTCGATCTCAATGTGCTTGATGCACTCATGAAAGACATGATTCGCAGCGATGTGAAGAGCAGCCTGACTATCGCAAAAGAGTCTAACCGGAGTAGAATGCGAGACGCCAAGCGACCGAAGGAGCGATCGAAGCCATAAGATCTCACAACACGCGCTGGCCATAGACCTGTATTCGGCTTCTGCAGAGGACCGAGATACAGTGGGTTGCTTCTTGGTCTTCCAAGAGACAGGTGAGAGCCCGAGAGTAATGTAATAACCGGTCACAGATCGGCGAGTGCGAGGGCAGGCAGCCCAGTCTGAATCACAGTAGACCATAAGTGTGAGACTGCTTGCACTTAAGAGATGCAAACCCTGACCCGGATGCCCCTTCAAATACCGAAGAACACGTAAAGTTGTCCAGTGTTCCTCCTTCGGCTGATTCATAAACTGAGACAAGGTATGAACAGCGAAACTCAACTCCGGTCTCGTGATTGTGAAGTAGATGAGTCGTCCAACAAGGCGACGATAGCTATCGGGGCGCAAAAAATTTGGACCAGAGGCGGCTGTAAGCTGGTGATTGGGGTTCATAGGGGAATCGATGGACTTGGAACCGGGTAGACCATCTTCAGCAATAATCTCGAGGACATTTCCGTTGAGACACGAAAATGCTGATGAGTTACGAGCAACTTCTAGACCAAGAAAGTACTTTGAGAAGACCAAGATCCTTCATATGGAAACAAGTGCTCAAATAATTCTTGAAAGCTGATATAGCAGAAGGATGGTTGCATGTAATAATCAAATCATCCACATATATAAGCACGTGAAGAACATTACCGTGTCGTTGTAGTGTGAATAAAGAATAATCAGCATAGCTCTGTTGAAAGCCGAATTGACAAACCACAGCAGCAAACTTCGAGAACCAATTCCTTGGAGCTTGTCGTAGGAGTTGCCAGAAGGAGTGTTCAAGGATTGATAAATCTACATAACCGCTTTCCACTGTTCATGATTGAGCACCGGACCAAATGCAGCCTTGTCTTGGTCTGTCAACGAGCCGACTGAACGACTATTGGACTGTTGTTGGGCAGCGTTAGCGACGCCAGTAGACCTAGTAAAGCCACGCCTACGGCCTCGGCCAGCACCGGACGAATGAGGTGTCGACCGGTCGAAGGAGCCATGGCCGGAGGAACGAGGAACACAACATTCGGAAAATCCGTGAAGACGATAGCACTTGGTCACGTCGTGACCGAGATGACCACAATGGGTGCACTGTGGGCGGGGCTTGTCAGAAAAGCGAGACTCAACTGGTTTGGACTGAGCAGCAAAGGCCACAGCATCCGTCTTGGATTCGCGATCCTTCATTAGCGTTCTGTGACTCTCTTCTTGAACTGCACGCGCATAAACATGATTGAGTTCGAGCCATGAGGCCAGAGCGGAAAGTGCCAAAGGTGACATCGAGGCCCAATAGAAACTGGTGGAGACACTCATCTCGCTCAATACGAATCTGAGTGGTGAGATCGCAAGAGCAGTGTCCGCAATGGCAGACCTTAGGCGGGACGTAAGTCAATAACTCATCCCATAATTTCTTCAAGGAGCCGTAGTACGATGCAACAGATTGTCCTCCCTGGCGACAATTGGCGATGTCGGATCGAATTTGCAAGATTCTTGGTCCGTTACCGACCGAGAATCGCTGACGCAAATCGTCCCATAATTCAAGAACCGTCTCGGAATAGGAGATCAAAGTGCGCAGGAGTGGATCAATGGATTGAACGATCCACCCAATAAGCATCGAGTTGACGCTCCACCAATCGTCGATAGCTTCGGAGTTGACGTCCGGTTGAAGTAGTCGGCCGTCGATGAAGCCGAGCTTCCGCTTAGCCTTGAAAGCATTCCTCATGGCAGTTGTCAACTCCTGATAATTATCGCCCTTCAAGACCACGGAACATATTTGCAAGCCCGGATGATCCGAAGGATGAAGGTAGAACAGAGATGTATGATCGAGGGGACGCGTGGATGTGGCCTGACGAGAGGCGTTCAATGGTGAGGTGGGATTGAGAGTCTGTGTCTGATTCACTCATTGCGTAGGAGAAGCAGAGAATAAACTAGACGAAGATTGGAATTGCGTAGGAGAAGCGTAGGAAAATTCAGGGTTTGGAAACCCGCTCTGATACCATGAAATAATGAGATAAAGATTAAAATTATTCTTGTATTCCTTTTGCCTCAAATGGCTGAACTTTATACAGAATGACAAAAAACTAAAGATAAGAAAGAGTAACAATGGAAAAGATATACTTACTACCTATCCTAACAATAACAATATCTCCGAGAACAATAACTAACATTATCTCCAATATAGTCGCCCATGATTGCATCACGAACAAAGTGATAATCAATCCCAATGTGTTGGTCATCTTATGGAAGACCAGACTTTTGGCAATAAATGTAGCAGCTTAGTTGTCACAGTACATAGATAAAGGCTCAGTATACTAGACAGTGTGATTGACAGAGTTCAAAGACATATCATCTCATAAACTGTACGAGCAATATCTCAATATTCTGCCTCTCCACTTAACTGTGCTACAACGGCCTACTTCTTTCTCATGTAAGTAACAAGATTGCCGGTAACACAAGTGCTTGATCTTTGAACGGTCTTTGTCCAGCTTAGTGAGCATCAGAAGAGGATTCAATCTGAAGATGGTTGTGACATACGTACAGAAGATCCTTTCCAGGAGGCCCCTTGATATATCTCAAGATCTGTAAGGCATAGTTTGTAGTATATACCAATCTGATACTGCCGATACTGAACGGTTTGGCATGTTCCAATCCGATACCGACCGCTACTGACCGAAACTAACGTTGGGGATCTCTTTGTAGAGAAAATTGAATGAAAAAGACCAATCAACAAGGATGTAAAAGCTTAGTAAAGTTGTAAAAGCATGTAATGAATAAATTTATTTATCGAATGTAAACCAATCAGTATGGCTGACTATTATTTCATTTAATTTCAAAATTATTAATAAATAACACATAAAATACTTAAATTTATGCCTAAATATATAAAATATTTTTTTTCTAAAATTTTAATAATTTATAAATAATTATTTGCTTTCCGATACCAAAATATCTGATACTCCGATCTGAAATTGCCGATACCGGCGATCCCAATACTCATAGGAAAGGTCCAACACCAATATTGTGAACCTTGTCGTAACATTGCCTCCCAATGGTACCATTTGGGGTTTTCCATGAACCGACTAACTAGACCTACAACAAAGGAGATATCGATCCTAGTTACGGTCAAGTAGATCAGCTTGTCAATAAGTCTCTCTATACTACATTTTTTCATCAAATTTCTTATCGTTATTGGGTCACAACTTCATATTTTGTTCAACTTACTCTGGTTTCTTTTATAATGGTTCTAAAGTCATAGATTTCATTTGAGGATATATAAATATATATATATATATATATATATAAGGAAATCCTTAGCCTAATAAGGAAAGTCGTTGATATGATACGTGTTTTGTGCAGGTATAGGTCCAACATTTAAATCGTAGAAAATATGTTCATCAAGAAGTAGGATTAATTTTAGCAGTTGATTCTATGGAAGATACTGTATAAAATTATTGTGATATGATGATTAGCATGCATGTAATTAATCCAAAGTCCAATAATCTTTTAGGAAAAATATTGTAATCCAAATATTCTATTTTTAGCACAATCCTAAGATTAATATAGATATAGTTGTCTATATCATTTAAGCAGAATTATTCTCTCAATATTTGTGGACAGAGTAAATAAATAATATATTAGAATTTTTTTTTTTTAGAGATTGAGGGTCTGCTTGGATTGAGGGTTAAGAGAGTTAAATGAGGAAAAGTTAAGGGAGAATAAAAATCTTGCTTGGTTTGAGGGTGGGAGTTTGGGAGTAGAAGTCATATAGGGTTAAGTGGGGATTTGTTTAACCTTCTTTTGTCCATTTTTTTAACCTCACAAATCAGGAGGTTAACGAAAAAATGGAAGATTGTTTAAAAAGGCGTACCCTTTACTTGCCCTATAAAATATTTTTTTTTCATTTTTCTTGCTTTCTCAACTTGCTGCTTCGTAGCTTCCTGACTGTCTAGATGTGTCATGTCTCATCGCTTTCTCAAACTTTATTACTAATCATTGATAAGAAAAATCGTCCATGATGCGTATGAACTTGGTGTACTTCTAATCCGTCAAAGTTTTGAGAGATTTTGGTAGTTTGATTATTATTTTTGGGACATTGTATTTCTTTTATTGTGTTTGATTTTAGATGGTTGTGATGAGATAAACTTGGCTTACTTCTAAACGGTAGAAGCCTATCATTCTCATTTTACTTGATTTATTGTGTTTGTATTCTAGTTATTTTCTTTATATAGGTATCAGTTGTATAGCTATTATTTAATGTGAAAATATTTTAACAAGTTTTAATAAAAAATCAAATCAAATCAATCTAATTTTATACCCTATGCAATATGGGCATTTTGGTAAATATTGCATTTATATTAATCTTCCTCCCACTCAAAACCTCCAATCCAAGCAAGAGTTACTAAACACACCCCACTTGACTCTTCCTCCAATACAAGCAAGACTATATGTATTGACTCCCCTCCCCCTCATTTAACTTCCCTTCACTTTACCCCACTTTGCTCTCCTTATTTTTTTTCCTTCAATCCAAGCAGACCCTGATGGTTCCTAACAATATTTAATAATTAAACAGAGAAGTACTTGGCACTGGTAGAAACTCGATCGTCAGTTGATGTTGGTGGCAAAGGAGATGATCGACGACGATATCAAGTGTCGGCTAGAGTTCCGACGAAGGTGAGGGTGGCGAGGTCGACAATGGTTGGATTTCTTTGAAAATTAAAAAATAAAATTTATTGAAACTAGGACAGAGGTTCACTCTCCGCGCCTAGGTTGGATTGTGCTTCACACCTCAATTACAACAAACGCACCAATAATTGCTAAAGCAAAAAAATATACATTTAATATTTCAATATTTATAAGTTCCCCTTTCTATAATCGACTTGCCTCCTTTATATAGGAGTAGTAACTGCTACAACTTTCGATGTACGACTAAAAAAAGAGTAAAATCCAACTAAATGGTAGCTACTAAAAGCCTAGAGCTTATCCAAATAAAATAAAATAGAATCCTCATATCAAAGCCAAAACTGGTTGATGGAGGAGTTCACTATACCACGTCTTATGCGGCTCGTGTACACACGTCAAGAGTGACGTGTGTGTGTCTCGATGTCCTCATCATTATCTCTAGGTAGGAAAGAACTCGACCATATTGAAGGTATATCTTTGCGGCTCTCATACTTCTCCAAGATGTCGGGAGCTATGCGTTGGAGTTCATCTCGATCAAGCCAAGGGTTATCAGAATCATGCTTTCCTTCCAACGTATCAAATATCGTCGCATTCCACCGTCTCGAGTAGATATGATCTCATCATCTAAAATATTATTAATTTTATCTGTTATTAGGTGGGATATTTGGAAGTGGAAGGAGTCCCACAAAAGTAGGCTCGGGTCAGATTCATCAACAAGTGAATTTTCAAGTCTAAAATCGGGACCTTTATAAGCTACTAGATCTTCGATATTAAAAGCATGATTGTTGCCAAAATAATCTGGAAGATCTAGAAAATAAGCATTAGCATTAATTTTTCTTAAGATTTTAAAAGGACCACAACTACGAGCATGCAACTTCTTTAAAGTTCCTGGAGGGAACCGCTCTGGACGTATCTAGACCATCATATAGTCTCCTACATCAAATTTCCTATATTGTCTGCTTAAATCAGCTCGAGTTTTATAATTAGTATTGCTTTGTTCAATTCGTTTGTTGGTTTTCTTGTGTAGATCGTATACATGTGATGCGATAGCAAATGCAGATTATGACACTCTATGGTAATGTGCCATGGAAACAAGATCTATAGGTTGCCTAGGCTTGTACCCATATACTATTTCAGCTGGACTCATGCCTATTTTCTTTGTCCTATTAACCGAATTGTTGTATGCAAACTCAGCGATAGACAATTGTAGATCCCAATCACTCAAGTTTTTGCCAACGAGTGACCTTAACAAGTTCCTAAACTTCGATTGACAACCTCGGTCTGGCCATCAGTTTGAGAATGAAAAGCAATAGAGAATTGAAGCTTAGTGTTCATCACGTGCCATAGGATTTTCCAAAAGTAGCTAGTGAATTTCACATCCCTATCAAACACAATGGTTTTAGGTAGGCCATAGTCTAACGACTCCATCAAGATAAAAATTTGTGACTCTTGATGCATCGAAAGTCTTAAAACATGGTATAAAGTGGGTTAATTTGGAAAATTGATCCACAACAACGAAAATGGAACTATGCTTCCGAAGTGTCTTCGAAAGACCTAGCACAAAATCCTTGCTAACATCCTGCCAAGAAACAACTTGGCACTGGCAGGACCATGCAGAGGCCAGTATTTTGTTTTCATTGTTTAGCTAACTGACAAGTGACACCAACCAATAAGTTTAACGTCTCATTTCAAACTTGGCCAATAAATCGATACTCAACCGCCACAATAATCTTGCCTTGTCCAAAATGACATGTGAGACCGTCAGCGTGCAATTCCTAAACGAAAAAGTCTCTCAAAGACATAACTTGCGAAGTCGAAATAAGTAACAATCTTGTAGGACGAAACCATCTATCTCACGAGTCATGCCATTGTTTAACAAAATAAAAATCTCACCAAAATCATGACATGACTCGTACTCGGCTTTAATATTTTCCCTCAAGCATAAGACAGGAGCTGCGAACAAAGTCGCTGATGCGCTTAGTTGCCGCATGGCATTTTATTTTCGAAATGAGCGCATTTTGAAAATATTAAAGCCGAGTAAGTATAATCTTAAAGGAACTCAACCCATCTAGCATGCCTTGTATTTAATTTCTTTGGGGAGTTGATATAGTATCGAAGGGCCTCATAGTCTGAGTAAATAACGAATTCTTGCGGAAGCAAAAATGTCACCAATGGAGTAGAGACTGAATTACCGTATAGAACTCATTATCATAGGTGAAATATCGTTGCCCAATGCCATTCAACTTTTCACTAAAGTAGGCAATTGGTTGTCCTTGAGATAGAACCCTACTTATACCAATGTCAGAAGCATCACAAGCTATTTCAAAGACTTTAGAGAAATCAGGAAGACACATGACTAGAGCTTCCACCATTCTCTATTTAATCTCATTGAATGCTTTGGCAATAAATTTTTACCATTCAAATTCATATTTTTTAAGATAATCGGTTATTGGGGCAGTAATGGTACTAAATCCCTCAATAAACCGACGATAAAAGATAGAGCCCATAAAAACTCCTCATATCCCTAGTGTTACGGGACTCGGGCCATTCTTCAATAGCATGGATCTCATCGGTGTCCGCAGAGACCCCTTCAGAAGAGACTACAAACCCTAGAAAGATAACCTTATGGTGAGAAAAGTGCATTTTATGAGATTGACATATAATTGTTCTTTCCTCAACACGACATAGACTTGACGCATGTGGTCCAAGTATTTATCTTTAGATCGACTGTAGATTAAGATGTCATCAAAGTATACGACAAAAAAAATCTATAAAAGGTCGGAGTACTTAAGCCATCACTCCATAAATGTGCTAGGAGCATTAGTTAACCCAAAGGGCATGACCATACATTCATAAATGTGCTAGGAGCATTAGTTAACCCAAATAGCATGACAATACATTCATATAGACCATCATTCGTCTTAAAAGTTGTCTTACATTCATATCCAGGACAGATACGAATTTGATGGTAGCCACTTTTTAAATCAATTTTGAAAAATATGTTGGCTCATGTCATCATATTGAGCATGTCGTCTAAATTAAGAAAACGGTACTTCACCGCAATCTTATTTATTGCACGGCTATCAACGCACATACACCAAGATCCATCCTTTTGGGACATTAATAATGCGGGTACCGCACAAGGACTAAGACTCTCTTTAATAAAACATTTTCTTAACTTATCAAATTGCCTCTTTAATTATGCATGTTCTGTAGGATCCATCCTATAGTGGGGCAAGTTGGGAAGACAAGCTCCTAAGACTAAATCAATTGCATGTTGTATGTCACGCATCGGGGGTAAAGAATTCGAGAGGTCCTCAGGGAAGACATCGGTAAATTCATGGGTCACACAAAGGGCCTCAAGAGGGATCGAATCGTTGGATGTCTTAGGGACTTCTTGAACAACAATGGCAAATATAGGAGTCCCCTTGGCCATTTCACAATATATCTCTTTGGCACTAATCAAGTAATTTTTTCTAGTCTGCTTGGTTGCGACAAGTTTCTTCTTTACTCGCTCCGTCTTTTGGCCGCGATGGAAGAAGTTTTATTTTTTTAAACCCTCATGTTCAAACATACATATATTTGAGCAACCGTAGATAAGCATGTCCTTGTCGAACCACCAAGATCATCCAAGAATAATGTGACCCACATCCATGGCCAACACATCGCACAAAATTGTCCTTGTAACTCTTGTTGTCAAGTTTTATAAAGGTGTGAAAATTACACTACGTCTCCAGTCGTCAATAACCTTAGGCTTAGGCTGAGAAAACGTGCACCTTACAACAAACAATCTAGGACTCCAAGTGCCTAAGACAACCTATGACAATTTCTTCAATCTCACTTCCTTCGTCAGATAAGTTCTCATCGTTCTGATACTCAAAGTAGAATCTCCATTTTCAACCTCAATATCGATGGGTTCCTCTATAAAGGCGACCTCGAATGGACTTCCACATTGGGATGCAACGTGTTTATACCCTTGACACCTATAACACTTAGTATTAGGTCTCACCTTTAAGTAATCATGTTCTACAGCCTTACCCTTGTCTTTGTACTCTACTTTAGGTTGGGAAGAACTATGAGTAAACTTGTATTGGAGTTGACTCGACTATTTACTTGGGTACCGACTTGACTGACTCACTGATTTACCTTGATATTGATTCGAAGAGGGTTTGTCAATACAATTCCTAAAATTGTGACTCTTAAAGCTATGACCTGACCTGGCTTTCTCAAATCTTGAACTAAACGGTAAGCTTCTTCTAAGGTCCCTATTTGTCAAGCAAAAAAATTCGGCTCGAATGTCGTCCCGTAAGCCTGCTCTAAATCTAGAGAGAATATAATCTGGACTCACAGATCCAAGTATGCTGCATCTCACTAAGAATTCATAAAACTTAGAAACATACTTTTTTGCAGACTTATTTCCTTGAGTAAACGGTTTCCACTTATCTAACATCCGAGGATAAAAAGAGGACGGCAAGTACTTCTTATTTAATTCTCCCTTCATTTCTTGTCAAGTTTGGATGTACTCATGTCCTCGATTTTGTCTCAACATTCAATGTTGGACTAGTATTGGCTTGATTGTTAAGTTTGCTTCATACTATCAAGTCGAATCTTCCTCGCATCGAACATATTATACCACTTAAAGTAGTTATCAATTCCTCTAATCCAATCTAGAAAGTATTGTGGATTGGGACGACCATCAAAAGATGGAACATTAATATTGATACTTTTTAGGTATTATTCATCCGGATCAAAATTATTTCTTTTATAATTCGAACGACAATTTGGAGATCACGAATCGCCACGGTTCGTATAATAATGGTAATCATTACGAGGGTTATAAAAATCATTACGATGATCACAGAAATCATTACGAAGACGACTTTGCCTACGAGGAGGAAAACTTTACCCCCGAGGACGAGGGCTTCGTCTCTGAGGACTTTGCCTTATTTTGTCTTTTTACCCTTTCAAGCCTTTCTCGGGTCTCTATTTAGAAGTCTAGGGTTTCCTTTTAAAAGCTAACGAGGGTATTGCTTAAAATAGCAAATTGGTTAATTATCTTCAATAAATTGGGATTCATATTGTCACCCATGTTATCGTTTGAGTCGCCTAAAGAATAAGAGAGACCGTTACGGGTGGGTATGCACTAGATGATCCCCTAGTCTATATGAAATTGAGAAAGAAATAATCATAATACAATCCTAGTATAAAATATAATTTATATGATGTAATCACCAGGTTGTTATCTTGAGTTTGTAAAAGATGATTTCTTCTCATAATAACCTAAGTTGATTAGACAAAATATACCAGCTCCTAAACTTTTTCGGATTAACTGAATGGACTTCTTCAGTGGCACGAGACTCACTGATATCAGATCACACCACAACTATTTTCTTTAAAGTCCTAATGAGCTCCGTTTGGTCGGCAACCCTGAGGCACGGACACCAGAAATCCTTAAGGCCAATGTTTAAATAAATTTTAAATTTGAGTCAATATAGTTTTTGGGCTATGAATAAGTGATAAAATCACAACTATATCTTATAGGAGTTTTGCCCTTAAAATAATTTATGAAGAATGACCTATTAACTAAATGCACAAATTATGCTCTGATACGAAAATGATGTGATATGTGTTTTGTGCAGGTACATGTTCAGCATTCAAATCGTACAAAATACGTTTACCAAGAAGTAGGATTAATTTTAGCATTTGATTTTATGGAAGATGATATATAAAATTATTGTGATCCGATGATTAGCATACATGTAATTAATTTAAAGTCAAATAATCTTTTTGGAAAAATATTGTAATCCAATATTCTATTTGTAGCACAATCCTAAGATTAATATAGTTATAGTTATTTGTGCCATTTCAAGCAAAATTATTCTCTCAATATTTATGGACAACAAGAACTAATAATATATAAGAGAGATTTTTTAGAGAGTAATGGTTCCTAACAATATTTAATAAATTGAAGAGAAAAAAGTACATGACACATGGTAGAAACTTGACCGTCGGTCGATGTTGGTAGCGAAGGAGATGGTCGACGGTGATGATGGCAAGTGTCGGATAGAATTCTGACGAAGGTGAGGGTCGCAAGGTCGACAGCCGCTTCGGACACATGATGGTAGTTGGATTTCTTTTGGAAGAGAGACAATAAAATTTATTGAAACTAGGACATGGTTCACCCTCCGCACCTAGGCTTGATTGGACTTCACACCTCAATCACAACAAACACACCAATAATTGCTAAAACAAAAAATCATGCATATCATATTTATAGGTTCTCCCTTCTACAATAGACACTTGTCCCCTTTATATGGAGGAGCAACTGAAAAAAAAAACTACAACTTTAGATGTGGGACCAAAAAAAGAGCAAAATCCAACTAAAGGAAAGTAACTAACAAGCCTAGAGCTTATCCAAATAAAATAAAATAGAATCCTCATATCAAAGTCAAATCTGGTTGGTGGTGGGGTTCACCGTACCACGTCTTCTGCGTCTCGTGTACACATGCCAAGGATTGCCAAGGATGACAGATGTGCATCTCAATGTCCTCATCACCCGGTGTGGGCTAGACCCAGTTGGGAAACTAGTTTTCTCCCTATTCATGGGTATTCTCCAACCAAATGGTACCCAAGAGCATTTGCCCCATTTTAAGTATATATCATCTGCTTCAATTACTGGCTTCATGATAAATAATTGATTCTGAATAAAAATAAGGGCCAGTTTAGGAGTCTACAAGGAGGTATGCTCATCAGACTCATCTCTCTTCAAATTAAGTACCGAGTCGAATTTTATGAATCAAAGCTACCTTTAACACTTCACCCTAAGCTAAACTCGGTAGATTTACCCTCCTTCCTTGAATGTAAAAGATTAATCATCAAATTAAAATCTAAACTATATGGAATCATGAGGTGCAGAATAGAGTAGTAAAAATATTTAAACAGAGGGATACTAGAAAAGGAACGAGGATGGTTCATGAAGATATGAAATATCAAACCCTGACAATAACCATTAATTTCAAAGAGAGAAATACTAAGCTTAATTTGAATGTCTAAGGTAACCCACATGTGCAACTTGATATTTCAGTACCATCTCACAATATCATTCGATAGGTAACTGATTAGTAAAAAAACAGTGAGTGGAAGAGATCTGTAGTTTTGTAATTCATATTGAGAATCCAACCATTTCATCATGCTGTACATGTTTAAAACCCCCACACAAAATTTAATAGATATAAAACATTATACAGCAGTTATCTCTAGAAATTCTTCGTTCTTTGAACACACTAGTGGGCAGTAAATGCTCCATAACTTCTTTGGAAAGTAGTCCCACAAAAAGAAAGAACAGAACCAAAGGCCAAATTTGTGGCAATCACTCAAAATTGATGAAATGTAGCTGTTTCAGTTCAGCAAGTCCTTGTCTTTATTTTGTAACTGCCTTGATACTTGATGAGGACATCATTTGTATTTCAAATTCAGTTTTTGTTTTAATTGTCCTAGTCAATAGGAATGGTGGTTGTATTTACCTATTCCTTGGGAGTCTGTTAGTTGTTTGTTTTGTGTTTACCTATTTCTAGGAGTGTTAGTTGTTTGTTGTTTGTTTGATGGTCTATTTGTATCCTTGTTTGTCAAAGGATAAGGGATGAATTATGAATGAATGAAATGAAACTTTACTATTGATAAGCTCCACTTTCCTCCTGGCTGCGATGGCTTAATATCTCCTCTCCTACCCCTCTCTTATTCCCGACCCCTTGCCTCTCTCCTCTGAAAAGCAGTGCAAAAGCAGCAGCAGAAGCAGCCAGAAGCAGAAAGCTGAAGCAGCAGTCATCCCTTCCTTTTGGTAACCATTCGACATTTCGATTCCGATTCTAATCTCCCTCTTCATTTTAAATCAAATAATTATGACAACTGCATCTACCATCCAATACGCTATCAATAGGCTGATGATCCACCAATAACTAGAGTACTTCTAAAAAAAAAAGGTGAAACTTGTTGCTATCAACCTACGTATTAAATAGAAAATTGTCCTGATTTAGTGGTAACTCAATTCAATTTCCTACAAAATCTAAGGTCTGCACAATAGCTTATGATCTCTTACCTTGTATAATCACTAATCTTGGCAACCCAGAAATTCTTTGGTAATTAGTAGAAACTTTAATGAACTTTCTTTAATTCAAATTAATTTGCTGAGTTTAAGCCCCGCATACATTCCGTATTAATTTTGATATCAGAGCATGGTTTAGATTTCGTTTTGCATTAGATTCCTTCAATTTATGCATTGAGAACATACAGAGCATCTTTTAGGACCCATATCACATTACATGAGTACCCGTAGCAGTAGACAATACCAACCCACTCCTGATATGGCCTCTGAATAAGATCAAATGTTGCAAGATATTCTAAACCGTCTAATTAACATGAAAAAATATGGCAATGTGCTAAGAACGTCTAATGAGGATACTAAGGACAGAATCGAAAGACTCGAACGTGAACGTCGTAGAACTCCTCGCCTGTTGGATGAGGGTTCCCATCATAGTGGCCATCGAGAGATGGATAGAGACAGACATAGGGGTTTTAGATCATCGTAGGGATGACCTAGTTGGACATCAAGACTATAGACAACGTCAAGATAATCTGGATAGGGATAAGACCTAGAGGCTTTGATCACCGTCAGAATGATCCCGTCAGACATCATGACTATATGCCACCCTAGAGAGCTCATCAGGATTTAAGAGACGAGAGGATAATGAGAAGTGTGAAAATAGAAGCGCCTACTTTTGACGGTCAACTGGACCCAAAAGTTTTCATCGACTGGATGACAGACATGGACCACTATTTTCGGTGGTATAATATGTCTGAGGCTAGGAAAGTCTGTTTTACCACAATGAAGCTTGTTGGACAAGCTAAGTTGCACTGGCAAAGTGTTGAGCCATTGTTGGTACAAAGGAGCCAAGAACTCATTCTTACATGGGATGAGATGAAAGAGAAATTGAAAGAAACTGACCCAAGGCAATCGTCCCGTCACGGAATACATCTCCAAATTCAACGAATATTTAATTCGATGTGAAGTGAAAGAAGATGTTGGAATGACCCTTTCTAGATTTAGGTCAGGACTACGAGATGACTTACAACGTGATTTGTTTTTGCGTGAGGTGACTTCCTTAGAGCATGCTTATCAATTGGTTGAGGATCTTGACCAATTTCAAAGACCCTCTTTCAATAGGCAGCGTGATTCATGGACTACCCCTAACAGACCCAATGAGTCGAACCCTAGGTTTGATCAGTCACAACCCAAGCCAAAACCTAGTGTACCGTCGTCGTCAAGAAATCCCAACGAAAAGGGTTTACTTGGGAAGGCTCCCAAGGTCAATCCTCGTACTGAGTGTTATAGATGTCATCGTTATGGTCACTACGCATATCAGTGTCCGACTCGAACCCTCCTTGTAGATGATCAACCCGACGAAGACCAGGATGTCAACATAATAGAACATAAACTATATCTAGGAGAGTGCGAAGATGATAGTCATGAAGACGATGGATATATGGGTCTCATTAGGAGTTCCTTGACTTTTGGGAGTGTTGATAGGGGACGTGAATACCCTAGGCTTAGTGTTGTTCAATGTGTCTTGTTACAAGCTAAAGACATTGGGACTTCCTAAATCAAACTGCAATCGCAGTTTATCAACAACTCACGACGACAACCGAGATCTTCGACTTTGCTCCCACAGGTAATCCACCCGGGGTAACGAAAGGGAGACAAAGTCCTAACGATTGGTGTCTTACCTCCACTTTTCACACCTTTATTAGAATTGGTAATCAATCATGTAAAGTGATTTTGGATAGTGGGAGTTGTGTTAACACTATTGCACCTAACATGGTAGCCATGACTGGTCTTAAGACTGAACCTCACCCTAACCCGTATAAGGTTAGATGGGTAGATGAGTCATCCATCAGCGTTAAGGAGAGATGTCTTGTTCCTGTAGAGTTTGTTATTTATAAGGACAAGGTATGGTGCGATGTGATTAAGATGGATATGGGACATCATTTTAGGACTATTCGATTTAGACGTCACTCTCTATGGTCTTTCCAACTCTTGCACCTTCATGTATAAAGGTCAAAAGATTAGGCTTAACCCTATGCAATCAAAGTCTAATTAACCCTATGCAATCAAAGTCTAATCCAAATATCGAGAAGAGTGAAACCTCCGACAAGAAGAAAGGGATGTCCTTATAGGCCCTAAAGAAATAGAAGATGAATTGCTAAAGGGACCACAGTAGTTGCCTTGGTTGCTAGGGAAGTCCAGGATGACTCCTGAGAGCAGGTCCCAACTGAAGCAACTCCTATCCTAAAGGAGTTTAAGGATATTTTTTTTCGAAGATCTCCCGAACTGTTTACTACCGATGTGTGACATTCAACACGCTATTGATCCTGTCCCGGGAGCAACCGTACACAATATGTCGTATTATCGACCGAAATCCACTGAGGTGGTTAATAGGAGTTTAGAAAATCTTCTACGTTATTTGGTTGGAGAAAATATCAGAAAATAGGTTATCATAGTACCTATGACCGACTTTGCATATAATTGTTCAGTTAATAGGTCTATCGAGTATAGACATGAGTCCATTTCAGGTCGTGCATGATTTCAAACCCAGGAGCCCTATAGATCTCATTACCATGTCTCAGCATTCTAAGGTCTTTGATTCTGCATCTGCATTTGCCAAACATGTTCATAATTTGCATAAAAAAATCAGCAAAAAATTGAATTAAATGCTCCATATGTCTTTTGCTGATAAATACAGAAAATTTCTTGAATTCAAAATTAATGATTATGTTATTGTCCGAATTAGACCGGAAAGATACCCTCCATGATCCGTTAAGAAATTACATGCTCGCAGTGCCGCCATTTAAAATTTTGCAGAAATTTGGACCGAATGTGTATGGCATTGAATTACCATCTGAATTCGGAATCAGTTCCATATTTAATATTGAAGATTTGATGGCTTACAAGGGTTCCCCAATTTGTCCAGATGATCCACTTATGGATTCACATAAGCCTACCCATGAGCCTCTTCCAGAGAGTTCCCCACCACTACCATCACTTCCATGGTCTCAATCAGCAGATAACATTGATAGAATATTGGATGGTCAGATCATCACTACTAGAGATAGTGGTTGTCAACGTTACTTGGTTCGATAAAAAGGTCGACCTGATGATTCGTGGATTACACAGAGAGTTTTGCGCCTTGATCTAGATTTACTTGAGTACTATAATAGTAGCTACGGGAGTCATTCGCCAGAGTCGAATTTCTTTCATCCCGAGAGAATTGATGAGGACATCGTTTGAATTTCAAATTCAGTTTTTGTTTTAATTGTCCTAGTCAATAAGAATGATGGTTGTATTTACCTATTCCTTGGGAGTCTGTTGTTTGTTTTGTGTTTACCTATTCCTAGAAGTGTTAGTTAGTTGTTTGTTTAATGGTCTATTTATATCCTTGTTTTTCAAAGGATAAAGGATGAATTTTGAATGATTGAAATAAAACTTTACTATTGATAAGCTCCACTTTTCTCCTGGCTGCGATGGTCTAATATATCCTCTCCTACCCCTTTTATTTTCGACCCCTTGCCTCTCTCTTCTTAAAAGCAGTGCAAAAGTAGCAACAGAAGGAGCAGCAGAAGCAGAAGCAGCCAAAAGCAGAAAGCTGAAGTAGCAACCCCCCTTCCTTTTGGTAACCATTCGACATTCCGATTTTAGTCTCCCTCTTCATTTTAAATCAAGTAATTATGACAAATGCATCTACCATCCAATACGCTATCAATAGGCTGATGATCCACCAATAACTTGAGTGCTTATACAAAAAAACTGAAACTTGTTATCAACCTACGTATTAAATAGAGAACTATTCTGATTTAGTTGTAACAAGATTCAATTTCCTACACAATCTAAGGTTTGCATGATAGCTTATGATCTCTTGGTTTATATAATCATTAATTTTGACAATCTAGAATTTTTTTGGTAATTAGCAAAGTTAAATGAAACTTACCTTAATTCAATTTTATTTGTTGGTTTTAAGCATCGCATCCATTCTGCATCAATTTTGGTATCAGAGCATGGATTACGTTTCATTTTGCATTAGATTCCTCCAATTTTGGTATCTCAGTGGAATTCAGTCGATAATGCGGCAAATTATGTAGGGTTGCGCCTGGAACAAGGTCAATAGCGTGTTGGATGTCACGCATCGATGGTAAACAATTTGGGAGATCCTTGGAGAAAACATCCTTAAACTACTCTAGGACAGGGATTGCTTCAGTTAGGACCTCTCTCGGGAGTCATCATGGACTTCCCTATCAATACTACGATGCCTCATGATTAAAAAAAAAATCTGGCCTTCATCCCAAGATTTCAAGGACACAAGCATATTTACGTCAGAGATATCTAGGGATTTCCATTTCATATCTTTTGATTTGTAGTACTATACTCATTTAAGAATGTAAACAGATTAATATCGAGGACCATCTAACAGAGAAAACATCAGAAAGATGAATATTTCATGCTATAAAAATATCTATATATTATTAAAATTTTAGAAGAGCCTCAGGATCTACCAAAGTTAAAATATGTAAAGCCTAAAACCAAGAATTTTGAATATGACAAAATGGGTAAAAAAAATAAACACCACCAACTAAGTGGAAAGCAGTCTTACACCAGGGTAGAGCTGTAATATTGGAGAGTAGTGATCAAGTGCAATGTATATTTTTCCAAGAAGACTCAAAAGTGCATCCACCTCATCGCCTAGGAGATCAACCTGAGATAGCACAATATACAGAACTCATAAGCATAAAAAGGAAATTGCAAAGCTAGCTTCCTAACAATACCAGACACAAATCCACAACAAAATAGAATTTTGAAGTTCATTGATCGGAGTATGTGTTTATGCACGATAACACTAAGAAGCCATATGCAATAAAGGGATGATATTATATTCCTTTTTAGGCTATCCATGGGAGTTATGAAACAGAGCATAACCCTGTGCCCTATGTTAGCTCATCATTATCTTATATGCACTTTTTCCATTAGATGATTTCTTGTTAAAACTCAGATATAGGCTCAGCTTCTTTGTAATCAAATGAACATTTACATGTTAAGAATTGGGTTAGCAAAGGTGAAAAGGATATTAGAAGTCACAAAGCATGGTTGCAACACTTGCAAAAGATACCTACAGCAGTTAAAGCAACTAAAATTTGAGTCAAAAACTTTACAACACCATAGATGCAGACACATTAAATGTCTACTACGCCATCCACATCTAGATTTCATACTTTTTTTCCTAGATGGAAGGACAAGGTTTTTGAGACATCCTTATTCAGGCCAGTTTGCACAAAACTACGATTTGCACTATTTACATGAACAAGAAAACATCTAAAACAGACACAAAGTTATTAGTTATTGATATTGTTTGTCAGAACAAAGAACCCTACCATGATCCCCTGTTTATATAACAAATTTAACTTTAATCCTTAATATCTAAAGCAGATTATCAGTCACCAAATTGTAGATATAAGAGTCGCATCAATCACCCCGTTTTCAGTTGTAGCATCATACACTAATTCATGCTACATCAACTTTTAAGTGATGTTCATAGCCACAATCTTAATGTCATCTTCATCTTCAGCTTATGCCTACAAATTGCATGAAGGATTAAACTACAGGTAGTAAAGATTAAGCTATAACTACTTAGTATAGCTTCAGAAGAGGGAAAGAAATTCACAGTTGGTAAGGAAATTTCTAACTCCAACTGTCTTTTGGTAAATGTTGTATATTTTCAGTGTGGGCTCCAAGATCGGAATTACAAGTAATGAGCAATAGGCAAAATAAAAACTATTGAATTGAGAGCTAGAGAAAGAAAGATATTCTTCAGCAAATACCTCGGCCTCAGCCTTTTGAAGGTTTGAATATCTTATATCAAGCATTTGTTTGTACCATTGACCCTTCTTCAACAATTGTGTAGTCTGTTGCAACATAAGACTGACTTCATGGCTTACATTATTCATCCTGCAAACAGAAGAAAAAAACACTTTCAGTGAAAAAAAAAAAAAAAAAAAAATTGTGCAATTCAAAGAGTTTGCACACTTTTATTTCTCACTCTTAACATGCATCACAAATTTCTTGCTCAATTGTGCAAGCTTTTTCTTAACAAGGAAAAGTAAGATGCCATGAGCTGTATATATGGTGCAGACGCACAGTTCAAGAAAGAGGAGAAAACCAAGTATATTATAAGTATAATTTAGGAGCCTATAGGTTGAAAAAGAAATCTACTCATCCTTTCTTCTCAGATTGACAGCATCGTTAGCATTGGCCCAAGTTTTATATCAGACGAATAGGATTTGTTTTAGGGTTTAAGTTTTAGCTATAAATGTGAGTCTCTTTTGAGGGGGAAAAAGTGACAGAGGAGATGTAGGGGTTTTGGGGTTTTATTGAGTGTTTGGTGAGGATTATGAGAGAGTATTAATTTCTTTATGATATTTAATGTTTTCTGGGTTTGGGTCATGATTCTTTTCTTGATTTTGTTTCTATTACTGCATCTTTTTTAGTAAAAAATCGTATTTAGAGCAAGGAGAGAACTTCGAAAGACGATGGTGGAAAAAAGGTGACCATGATCGTCCAGAGGCCCGGACAATTACAATTTCGTACAAGGTGGAGGATAAAGAAAAAGAGAAAAATGTGTCCGAATTTTGTTTCTATTGCCGCATCATGTTTTGGGTCATAATTCTTTTCTTGATTTTGTTTCTATTGCCGCATCTCTTTTTTGTAGAAACTGGTATCAGAGCAAAGTTTGATGTGGTGATTGTACAACAATGATGAGCAAAGAACTTTGAAAGGTGATGGTGTAAAAGATGACCACAATCGTCCAGAGGCCCCTACGACGGCAGTCTCTCCGAAATATGGTCTTAAACAATTCACTTATAAAGGGATCCCGAGAGAAAAAGAGGATTATCTTTTAGACCAAACAAAAAATTAACATACAATTTATCTGTCGTAGCTAATAGACATTTTCTATCCTAGGAGTTTAACACTAGTATTAGTAAAGAATTTGATAGTATTAGAGTAATATAAGTGTTTAAACCTCAATCCTTATGGTAACTTTGGAGTTTTGCTACAGCTACAGGGTCTTCAACATGCTCTTAGAATAAAATAAATATTCAACCCTCGTCACAACTCTGAAGTTAGCAGCCTAGCAGGAGCTTTAACAGGGTGCCAAAGAAACGCAGATTAAAATCCCTGTGGAACAAATTTTAAACTCATTTTTATAAAATAATTATACCCTGGCAGGGTCTTTAACATGGTATCAAAGCAACCCAAATTCAAATCTTTATGGCACTTTTTAAGTCATTTTATAAATAAAAAAATGCCACTGCCTGAAATCCAGCCATCATCATAAAATGGGCATTCGACCTGTAGGGACATATTAGAATAATATAAATATTTAACCTCAACCCTTGTAGCAGGGACTTATCATGGTATCAAAGCAAAACAAGTTCAATTGTTCTGCATTTTGAGCGGATTTTATAAGAAGAGTTATATTGATGTGTGAATACAGCTCTGGGACCATAAAGACATTTGAGAGGGGGTAGGAATAATAAGGATATTTTAACTCCCAACCCTCATGATAACTATGGACTTTTGGTGTATGGCAGGGTCCTTAACACATTGAGTACTTATTCAGCAGACTCTCCTTCATGAAATCACAAACATGGTTGGTGTTGCAAGTATTTATATAGGGGAAGGATAGATATATGGGAGGTAGGCGAATCTTCTCTATTCTTGCGTTTATCTTAATATGTATCAGTCCTTTTGTTAATTTTTAGGTCACTAACATAGCTTAGGAAAATTCAATGTTACTTTAATGGTTCAAGTCCTCACAAGAACACAGTTTGATGTAATGAAAATGAAATAGCCTTCTAATTTCATTGGCTTCTAACATATACCAAGGAGATAAAGGTATGGGAAAAAAAATGTAGACAAGATTTACACATGTAACTCAGAGGTTTTAAGTATACATTTTCCAGAAAAGGTACTAATCAACATAATAGATGTTGGAAACACATCAGATAACATACTTTCGTCCAACTCTAGGATATTTGACCTCTGCATAATGCAAGGATGTCATGCAATTTTAACAAACCACCTTCACCAGCACTAGAAATATTACTTGAGACAATAAAGTTAAAACAGTAAATGATAATGATTGCTTGTAATTTGTAAAGCAAGCAGAATTCTATCATGTGTAATTGATCATGAGAAAAATTAAGGCATCTACGTTCTCCATATTCAGCCCACAATTACAATAACTAGGCAATAATAGAGTCCCTTGTGATTACTTAATTAAAAATATGACTGCAACTGCCACAATAACAAGGATAATAGATCATTGTGTTCTTTATAATGGAAGGATGCAAAGATACTGACATATGTGCTAGTGAACTTGTAAGAGCAGAATAGTTAAAAAGGTGCCAAAAGAAAGGGACCAAGTACCTAGTTTCAAATCTTTCAATTTTCTTTGTCAAATTGTCATCCAAGGCTATGAATTCTTCAGATAATTCCTTCATTGATAAAATAATAGAATGCATTTGCTTTGCTTCCGAGTTTTCTTTAGTGGAAGAAGATATATAGTTTTCCTTGTCTTCAATAATTCCACAAAGCATGGTTTTCTGTTTTTCTGCCTCCTCCAAAACATTTGATGCAATTACTAACTCCTCTTTTAATTTATGTATTTCCTCCTCATACTGATGATTTTGCTGCAAACTTTCACCTATCCTCATCTTCAGTAAATTTGAGTCTGTCTTGATCTTCGAAATCAACATCTCTTGCTTGCTTACCTGTTCTCTAAGCACCGTACGCTCCTTGTTAACAAGATCCAATTGTTCCTTGTGTTGAATCAACACGGAATCTGTTTCGGAGGCAACACTATCCTTTTCTTTCAACAATGTTGATAGGGACATCAAGGCTTCCTTCAGTTTTCCATTCTCTTCAATTTCTTTTGATAATAGATTCTGATTTTCAGAAAGTAATGCTTCAAGAGAAGACTTAGAATGTCCAGACGATATCACATCGCCAATAATTCCTCTAATTGCTGTGATGTAGATCTCTTGCACAAGTTTGGCCTCAACCTCAATATCTTCCCTGTTGCATATGTACTCACCAAGTACCTCTTTAAAAATGATAGTAAGAAAGTCACTTCTGATGCTAGCTTCTATCTCCACATCTTCCAAAGCCCCTGTAAGTTTGTTTATTTGTGTCAGAAAATTTGTTTCTGCTGATGATTGGAGTGAAATTCGGTTTGCTGCGTCTGAGATTTGTGATGACAGACAGTTTACCTCTTCTTCTTTCTCTGTAAGTAAACCTTGCAAATGTTGATTTTCAGATAATAGGGCATTGATTTTGTCCTTCATACTACACAACTCATCATAACTACTTTCAACTCTTGGCAATGCATGTTTCTCCAAAAGAATGTCATCTAATTTGAAAATAACTTCTGGTATCTTTTTCTTCAATAGTTCAATTTCTTTGTCCCTCCTGAAAGGTGATCCCTTTTCCTTCAGGAATTCTCGCTTGAGACAGAACAACTCTTCTGTCTTTTCTTGCAAAGCTAATTCATGTTGCCTCCTCATCTTAAGCACTTCAGTTGTGTAGTAAGTTACCAACTCGTCCTTGTTCAAGTGCTTTAGCTGAGAGACGTCCACGAAGTCTAGCATGGCATGAGCAATATCTTTGCATTTCTTGATTGAGCCAGTACCATTCTCCTCAACATGTGTTGTATATGGAAACTGAGCATTTCCTGATACCATTCTAGGGAATTGGTCGTTTCTTTTTCCACCATTCGACTCTTCTGAACTTTCATGACTGTTTTGTGAGATAAGTGAGCTTGATTCAGAGCTTAGAAAGGATCTAGAGATATTGTCAAGCTCTTCACGCATGTTAGAAAGTTCAGTAACTTTTTCTTGCCAATTTGTACTTAACATGTGGACTAAATTCCTTTCTTCATAGAGTTTTCTTTCAAATTCAGTCTGGAGATGTCGGACACTGCTTTGAACGATTATCGAATTGATTTCTCTTCCAAACTCGAATTCCCATTGTTGTTCAACCACCAAAGCCTTCAAAGAAGAGAACATACGTTTCATTTCTTCAAAAGCTGCTGCTACTGCCTCTCTGACAGAATCAACTCTAGCATCTAATCTCATAGATTGCTCACTAGTCCTTTCCTCAGGAAGAACACTGCACAATCCAACATCTTCTATAGCATTTACTCTGCCATGAGAACTTGAAATCCGAACATATCGAATGTCATCCTTTAGCAACAGAACTTGTTGTTCAACAGCAAGCTTTAAAGAATCTAAATTCTCACTATCTCCAGTAGCACGGGAATAACACCCAATGTATGTAGCTGCCTTAGAATCATAAAGCTGCAATTTCTCACTCAAGATTGCAATCTGTTCTTCCTTGGAAGTTATTTTCTCTGCAGATTCTTCAACCACAGCACGCACCATCCCCTTGATGACAGAATCACTCACCATCCTTGAGACAGTCAGGCGGTCGTTGACCTCATCCCAGTAGTTGTCTAAATCATCAAGCAAAAACTTCTCGTATAATGCTGATTCATTCCCAATAGTTTCACTCCCTTTAAAACTACTGCAAGATAGAACAGGTGCAGATGAAATATCAACCTTCCCATCAACCTCTGTATTCTCCACCGTTTCCTGCAATAGTGGGTAAATAATTGCAGAATTAAGTATCGTGAGGCCAAAGAAGATTGGTTTCATTGTGAAATCATTAAATGCGCTCATAGTCTGATGCGAACTCCATACAAATGAGAACTTTCAGAAGATTCAAGAAAAATTAACCTCCTGATTGCTAAAATGAAAGTATTGGTTACCTATTCTTATTCAAAACAATCTTTCTTTGCAGGAGTTCTATATGAGAAGTTAATTTGGTGGAAACTATGACAACCAAAAATTTGTGAGAATGGCAATTGGATACCATTGTTGTAAGACAAGAAACCACCAAATACAGGGGGGAAAGAAAAGAACCTTTGGAAAGGGAAAAATCAAATGAATTAACTAATTAACCAACTTAACACGATAATACTCAAGAAATTTGAAATTCTATTAAACTGTGAATTCAAATGATAAAAAAGATGTCTTTTGAAATTTGTAGGGAGAAGATACAACAGTGAGTGCAAAGATATATAAGCTCAGGAACTAAATTAAGGAATAAAATTCACTGCAAAATAGACAATTCATAAGTCTAACGCCTTGAATTCCATCTTAAATAAAACAGAAGCTCTTAAGATCCAATTAGACACAAAAAATTGTAAAAGAAGAAAGAAAAAAACTATTCAATAGAAGTAACGGAAGGAAATGCAAATAAAAACGAGCACATTCCTCTAATTCCTTGATTTCAATAGTTCAAATAACAAATAAATACCAATTCTATTTTCCTTTTTTGACATGGATGGATGATCAAAGTTATCCAAGCCAAGACTAATTAAACAAATTTTATGCCTACAGCAAATAAGTTCAATAATGCTTACAAAGAGAAGATTAGAGTCCATTTTAGAGTATTTTGAGGTACCAGAGATACTGTTCAAAAAAAAAAATCAATTGAAAAGGAAGTCTCGCAAGTCACGAAATTAATGTCACTTACAAATATTTAAGAAAGCCAACATCAAAATGTGAACAAAAAGAAGAAAAGTAAACAAGAGATTGCCCCCTTTCAATCAATCAAGATACTCGAAGAAAAACTAGAAACAATAAAAAACCCAGCAACTGTTCTTCCTCATTTAATACTTGCATGGATATTTCAGTGGAGATGTCATGCACGTGTCATGTACATATCAGATCACTAGGACTCTTTGATAGTTCAAGCATACATGGCAGATACACTTACATATCGTAGATTTTAAAACACTACTTATTGTATCTGACACATCTCAATAATACATGTTGGATACATCTTGTTTCATCAATAAAATGAAATGATGCTCAAAAGATACGAAGGTATTAAGCATTTGTATCATAGTTCCATTTCTTTTACATACTTATCCTGTCCCCCATAATCAACTCTTTGCATTTATATGGATAAAAGTTCATTTGTGTACTCAAATCTCCTATTTGTTAATTTATGATTCTATTCTAGAAGAAGCAAACTAGTTTAACATGTCAGTTATGTATTTATTTATTGTCACATCCCCACACTGGTTTATCCTAGCTTTCCAAAATTTTCGGGTTATCGTGTCACCATCTTCATATCCATGCACCATTGGTTGCCACTAATTAACAAAATTTAAGCTATAATTTGGGCATAATTAAACCATCACCACGGCATCATCATTATTTATTTGGCTTCTTACTAAGAATAGACTTGATACTTAAGGTATTCTACAAAAGAAAATTATTAGAAATGATCAAGTTTGTGCATCATGCAATAGGTAGCATGAAACTTCCCATCTATTTATTCACTGTGAGTTTGTTTATTACATCTGGAATTTTAATGTTAGCAAGTAACCACGAATTTAAGGGAACTTGGTGAATGAATTGGAGAGAATGATAATACATCTCCGTATGCTTATAAATTATAATGTTACAATTAACAAGAATTTCTGGGAACGTAAGGAGTGATAAGATAGTAGTTAAAGGATCTGATAGGAATAGAGGTAGGCCTGGATTGAAGTTTCAAAGAAGGATATGGTTATTGTTAGTGTTTAGGAGAAACATGGCACTTAACGGATCTGAATGGAAGAAAAGGATTCAAACAACCGCCCCAAATTTTGGAATGAAGGCTTAATCTTTTTTGTTGTATAAAACATCTCTTAAATTCCGAATATGGTATATTCTTGGGATTTGACTATGGCTGCTTTATAATATGTAAATAAGGAAAGAAATCAAAGAATTTTTTGAAAAGAAACGCAATTCAGTTGTTCCTTTACTTTCAATACTTATTTTCTGACAGATTTTGGCAGGTTCTGCATAATCAAAACAAAACAAAAAACTAATTTGGTTTGTCTTGAGATACAGAAACAGAGGAAGCAAGAAATCTCTCTCCTCATGGTACAAAGGGGCAGGTGGATGGAGCTCTGTTACAATAGGTTGATGACACGGATGCAAATTATTCAAAAGGGAGGGAATTATTCAAAAGGGGGTCCGGGTCGACTTTTTGGTGGATTATGATATGACTGAATCTTTTATATTTCTTTTATAATTATCTTTTGATTGCTTTCCTAATTTGCTTAGATTTGTTTCTTAGGGTATCAATTAGGTTAATTAATATAGATATGGGCTATTACAAGAGAAAGTCAAGTTTTGATGAATAAATTTTGATATTTGAGTTTGCTTAGATTTATTTCAATTCAAAGGGGCAGGTGTCAGATGACCAATGAAAGGGAAGGAGGTGTACAGAGTATAATAACTATAGTTACAGATTTATTGAGGTCAGTATGTAGCTTTACATTAGTAAATGTTGAAAAACTAGGTTTAGGGAATCGTGCCCTTCCTATGAGTACGACCCTTTCACGTGGTTTCATTGATCTTTAATCAGTCGGAGTGGTAGTTTCCATGGTTCAGATGCTCCAATTCTGACAAAAATGGCCGATGCATTGTTTATGCTGATACATAAAACCTTGCTTTTTGGTATGTAATTTGATGGTATTTTTGGTTTGGGAGTTGATTTTTTGAAGATGGTTGTAAAACTGTACTCAAAATGAATAAAAGAATAAATGGGAGTATCATTGGTACTATCAGAATTAAGCACTAAATCCTCCAATGAATCAATATATCAAATACGTGCTTCAAAATTTCTAAAACACGCCAGTAATGAACAGGAAAATTAACATAATTGCTTCAGCATCAAAAATGTCGAAAGCTTTCTCATAAAAGAACCAAATTTGAACTAGTAGAGAGCAAAATTACTCTTAATAACGGATCAAGATAACCAAATAGCACCACTAATCGATGAAAGTAAGCAAAAAGACTTTTTTTAAACCAAGTGAGAATATCATTGGTAGTTAACAAAATTAAGCCCTAAATCCTCCAATGAATCAAAATAATCATTTAATCATCACTTAAAATTTGCTAAAACTGGCCACTAATGAAACAGGACAATTAACATAACTGCTCCCCCGACAAAAAAAAGTCAGAAACCTTTCCTATAAAAGAACCAAATTTGAACTTGCAGAGAGCAAATCAATCTTAATAACGAAACAAACCAACCAAATAACACCAACTAATCGAACATAATTCGAACGAAAGAAGTGAGGATATTGTTTGTTCGTATCATAATTAAGACCTAAATACCCCCAATGAATCAATATAGCAAACAAGTAATCATCACTTAAATTTGCTAAAACTCGCCCTTAATGAAACAGGACATTAACATAACTGCAGCCCCATCAAAAAAAGTCAAAGCTTTCCTATAATAGAAGGACCAAATTTGAAGTAGTAGAGAGCAAAATTACTCTTTATGACCAATCAAAAGAACCAAATAGCACCAGTAATCGAACATAATTGCTCCCCATCAAAAAAGTCGAGTGCTTTCCTATAAAAGAACCTATTTTGAACTAGTAGAGAGTACAATTACTCTTAATAACGAATCAAAACATCCAAATAATCCGACCAATCGAAGATACATACGAACGAAACCAAACCACCACTTACGAATTCCACCGGCTCCATGGAAGGAGCAGAGAGGTGACCGTTGGCGAACCCAGAGAAATCTCCCGCCATTAGGATAGGGCCTTACGGGAGTGGAATTCGGGAAGAAAAAAATGGGGGGACTTTTATTTTCCACTTTTCCCCTTTTCGGGAAAATTAGGGTTCTGTAAAGAGAGATGGAGGAGAGAGAAGGGCGAAGCGACAGTCGACAGTAAATCAGCACCAGGTCTTTGTCTCATTTGCAGGAAAAATATTTTGGTTGGAAAGCGCGTCTTCAAGTCAACTGCGATATTTACGAGATTGACACTGGTCTATTGGTGGTAAGTGGTAAGTGGTAAGTTGTAAGTTGTAAGTCAGAAAGATTTAAGAGGAAAAAATCAAAAATTTATATAGAGAAAGTTTAGAGAAAAAAATGCGGGATGAGAATTTCTGAAAATTATATCCTATGAAACATTTCGTAAGCAAAAATTTTGGACCATATTACAATATATATATATATATATATATATATATATATATATATATATATATATATATAATGAGAATTCAAAAGTGTATATGATATTAATTATTTTTATAAAAAAATTTATTATATAAAATTGTTGGAAAAAATAAAAAATTTACAAATAACTATCCAAGAATTCGAGTTCAGCCAACCAAGAAGAATATCTCCTACCTTAACCACATGAGCTAGAAAATATGTTTGTTTATAAAATTAATATTAAGTAGTTAAACAATTAGTTAAATTTATTTAATTTTTAATTTTTATACTTACGTCAGGATATATACTAAACCATGTCCGGACTTAATATAAGGTCCATGAGACAGTGTCTCAGGTCCAAAAATTTAAAGGGCACAATTTTTATTTTTTACAGTGTATATAAACGCTCTATAATTTGGGACCTATAAAATTCAAGTTCGAGCCAACTGGATAAGTGGACTTAGACAAAGATTCCGACAGATAAAGGTTGAGTCGGGACAAAAATCAAATTGTATGTCTAAAGTAAAATTATATTATATGCTTGTAGCAACGGATGCTCTAACATGAAAAAAAAATTGGTTGAGTGAGACTTCGCCGAAATCAACTTCTTCTTCTTTTTCTTTGAAGTGAGACTTCGAATATTTTTTTATATATATAAATTGCATGCTTAAAGCCTTAAAGTAACGAAATATATGTTATGAGCTTATTTTTAGGATTTATTTTTTGTTGAGAAAGACTTTTGTGGCCATCGGAATCAACATATTCTTTTTCTTTTTCCTTAAAAGAATAAAGGAATCAGACAATCAGTCCCTCTCTTTGAGGTAAGTTTTGATTTAATTTTTTATACATGAATTGTTGTTAATTTTTTTATTTGTGGTTAATTTATAATTTATTGGAAAAATATGTTCTTGCATAATGTCTATAGTTATCTATCAGATTGATTGAGTTGCTGGAGTCGGTGATTATGAGTGAATTTTGTTCCTAAAATACCTATTGGAATCAATCCATTGCCATTAGGCTTTATAATTTTATAATTTATATGTAGGTTTTTATATTATTCAAAAGAAGGTTTGGATATTTTCCTGACAGTTTACTTCGGCCGGCCGTTATTTATAATATTTAAAATTTATGTTTAGTTTTAGGATCATGTATAATATTTAAAATTTACGTAAATTTTGAATAACATATGGGATCCTAAAACTAAATAATCATGGATTTTATTCTCCGTATGCCCCAGATTGTCACACAGTGACTTGTAGGAGATTGGAGGTTGCTGATACATCAATGATAAAATATTTAATTCAACAACTGGAATTAAATGTAATTTCTGGATACAAATCTGTGGACCATAGACCTGGAATCAATGAATGATTTCTTTCCATTTTGCTTTGGTGTATTATGGATAAGAGACCTTGGTTAAAGTGATTAACAACAGCATGGGAAAGAGCTACTCCACCAAATCCATTAATGTATCATTTAAATCAGCATCATTGGGTTTGGGTCCCTATGAATATAGGTTGTAAAGAGCAATGCCAGATAAAATGTGAGCATAAAGAAAGAAAGAAAGAGGAAGCAGCAATCATAGCCAAATTAATCAAGTTTATATGGCTAGGGCCCATGCAGAGGTCCCCTGTGCTTTAATTTCTTCATGTGAGCAAGTAATACTTACTCCCTCCCAGGAAAGAAAATTAACATTTTACATTTTTTTTTTTTTTGAAAAATTATAATTTCTATTGATTTTTTTTTCGATGTTTGAAAATGTTAAAAAAATTGGAAGAAAAACTTAAAAGTTGAAAAAGTAATTCCTTGGTTTGATGGAAGGACTATTTTTTTCATTAGGAATTGATTATCTTTCCTTCTCAATTCCTTTGGTTCCAAAATATTGAAAAAAAAAAAAAAAATTCAATTTTATGATTCTGCGAACTAAACGGGACCCAACAAATGATTACTGTAGAGACTGCAGAGCAAACAACATGGCATGGAGAGAATTTCTGTGGTTCTTGTGCTCTCTGAGCTGAGTTCCTAGATTCAGGGAGAAGCTTAGTTACATACTTTTGTGTCACAATCAAAGCTTGGCATCATATTACTCAATTATTTGGCCAGGAATTTAGTTATTAGAAAAAATTAGTTTGACACTACAGTACTTGGGAAGAATATATTTACAGGAGAAAGAGAAATACTGCTCTTTTCCCAATTTAAATATATCAAAGAAAAATTATAGATTAGAAAAGGATAATTGTAAAATTGGTGAATAATTTGTGAGTATTTAATGCAAATTACCTGTAGACATTCTGAAAAGAATGCATATCCTAAGCTTGGGGTGAGCATTAATTTGATTTTTGACCGAAAATCGAACCGAACCGAATAAGAGATTCGATTTGGTTTGGAGAAAATTCGGTTTGGTTTCAGTTTTGAAAATACTAATTTTTTTTTTATTCGGTTTCGGTTTTGCGATTCGGTTTCGATCCAAAACCGAAAACCGAATAAGATTTATGCAATTATGTAAACATCCTAATTCTATGCATATTTTGTGATTAAAAATAAGTATATTTTGAAAACAACAATTCTATGTATATGTTTTTAAGCCCAATTTTGGACACAACTTTGAAATACAACAAATGTGTATATAAAATTATAATTTTTAATATAATTTAAACATGATCTCAACTTTGGACCCGATCTATTTAACAATAGCAATAGTCCAAACGAACAAACCGAATGGCTTATTCGGTTCGATTTCAGCTAATTTCGGATCGGTTTTGATTTTTTATAATTTCAGTTAATTCAATTTTAACTATTTCGATTTGGTTGAAATCGAACAAATCAAATGCTAACCCCTACCCTAAACACAATTATGTTATTATATTTATTTTTTATAAAAATGCTTGTCTTTTCAGTGAAATGGTTTCTTCAGCAACCCTTTCGTCGATGCACTCTCTGCACTTTAGGATAGAACCTCTGTTCTAAAAGGCGGTGTAGGCGGCCGCCTAGGCGCTTGGCGCCTGGTGTAGCGCCCCGTTCTCCCGGTGCGGAGAGCGCGGCTAAGAAACACAAGACGGTATCGTTCGATCGGGATAGATTGAATTAAGAACTCGTCCTCGTTATGGATTTGTTTCTTCGGAATCGATTCCCATATTCAGTGGACTGCGCCCCAAGGATCGGCTTAGCGGCAGAGTCAGGAGGGATCTCTCCGCTGCTATCTTTTATTGCCTCGGTTTTCGATGTCGCTTGTTGCTTTCGTGCTTTGAGTTGGTTTTGGGACTTGCTTGTTTTCTTGAACGGTTTCGATGGTTTTCATTGTTTTCGTTCATTGACTTGCACTTCTATTCCGAGATTGGAAAGAGAGGAAGAAGTATTAATCGAGCAGTTCGTGTGCAGGTGAACGAGCAGTAGGCGGCTTGCGAGCGGAGTCGTGAAGCGCCTCTTTCCTTCTTCTTTCCAAAATCTAAGTGAGTGGCTACCAACCCGATTAGCTAGCCCTGCTCCCAAGCTTCACAGCTAAAAATCCGCACTCTCCTTTGCCCCGATCAAACGATACCAAGTAATAATAAAAGATACCAAGATAAAAGAGAATAGACTTGGTAATACTGCTTGTCAATCAAACTTGTGAACGAATACTTGTATGCATGCTTGTTCGTTTGGAATGTTCATTATGTTTCAAGTTTAGTTAGAATGCATATCTCTATAAAATATTGTTATGCATATGGAACACACTTTCTTTGCCATAGATGGATCATGTAGACTATGCAAAGACTGTTGTGTATGGAACTTGTATCGTGCTGGAAATTATCTTGAAACGTGCATGGATTGATGGAAAATTTAACGAACGCTTCGATCACGGACAACTTGTGCACAAGGTTTTGGAGGTTTCGCGGACGGTCGCCAGGGCGCTGGGACCGATCCGATCCGGACGGAACATATGGATTAGTCAATTGGAATTGAGGAAGTAAACGGCATGTGGCGGGGCTCGCAACCTGCGTCGCATATCGTTTTCTATCCCGTGACTATAACTCGTCCATTATGGCAACCATGCCAGCGATCATCGTGTATATTTAAACCTGTTGCATACTAACTTGTGTCTTCGTGGCAGGGAAGGCATGGTAAGTATTGTGCAGGAAATTCAGACGGTCAGGTAAAATCCACCTAACGGTGGCACGTTCATTTCAGTAAATTATATATGCTGCTTACTTGTAAATGAACTAAGGCAAGATAGAAACCCACAAAAATAAGCATGCTTCACTAAACAACGTGTTGATTGGTATAGTTCGGCTAGCTCGCCTTCACCAGCATGTTTCGATATGCTGACCCTCGTTGAAACAGGTTCTCCGCACCAAGGCGAACCGAGCGAGGAGCCGAAGTCGTCTTCCCGATCCAGTCCAGCTGTTGGCGCACCTTCACCGCGCCTCGAAGCCTTTTGAAGTCCGAAGCTGCAACTCTTCATACACAAATGCAGCTCCGTGGCAAAGCCGTCCTCCAGCCTGGAGGTCTTTATCATTTGAGTTTATAAAAGGATGTAATGTACAGGACTGCTATCTCATTTTGAGTCAACCCTTTTGTAAGCCGTTCGGCATATCAGCTAACTCGTTCAAGAGTTTGTAATAGATGTTCATTATCAATAAAGAGAACTTTTCTATGTTTCAAATCTGTGTTTCAATTTATCTGCGTACTCTGAATATGTGCTTGCTAGGCAAATCATTAAAGCCTTGTGCGGGCGCAACTCCAGGCCCGCACGGCGGTCACGACTCGGGGGACGCCTCGGGGCGTGACATAGTGGTATCAGAGCACAGATTCAAAGTTCCTTAGACTTCGTGCTGGAAAAGTTCCTTTAACGATCAAATTCCTGTGCGAACTCTTGAACTCGCTAGGCCAAAATGAGATCCGTTCATGCAATAAGTCCATAATACATTATGATCCTAATGTAATTTACCTTCTTTTGAAGGAATGGATCCAGCGCAATCTGCAGCGCAACCACTGAACGAAACACAAGAAAGCAGTTCGGGTACTTCGGGAAGCTCTCGGAGCCAACGAGGCATGTCTCAAGTCGACCCGCTTGAGCGGGTAATGCAAATGTTAGAATCGCAACGACAACGAGACGATGCTCGCCAAGCCAAGCTCGAGAGTAATCTAGAGACCCGATTCTCAGTCCAACATAAGCAGGTAGATGCCCTGCAACAGATCGTTCAGACTTTGGCTGCCAACCATTCGGCCGCAACAGCAACGACTCCGGTGGGACAGCCCGTGCTTGAAGTAGAGACGCCACAAATTCCAAGGCCGAGGGACGTGACTGCCTTCAACTTGGGACACTTCAAGAAAGTCTGTAACACCCCGTTCAACGGGACTGAGGACCCAGTGGTAGCTCTAGATTGGCTAGCAGAACTAGAAGATCACTTCGCTCTGCTAGAGGTCCCCGAAGAGAAGCGCGTCTCCTGCGCGCAACTACAGCTCCGTCTCAACGCACACGATTGGTGGGACGTGCATCGACGATCTCTCCAACTTGATCACGGAGAGGAGACGATCTCGTGGACGACCTTTCGTGCCACGTTCGAAGAGGAGTTTATACCGCCTCCAGTACAACGTAAAATGGAAAATGACTTCGTGCAACTGAGGCAGGGCAGTTTGACAGTGAAGCAATACTCCGCCGAATTCAACCGACTCTCCAAATTTGCTAGGGCCTATTTACCTGATGCAGCGAGTCGAGCTAGAAGGTTTGAAGGTGGACTACGCCCTGCCATCTATTCGCACGTGGTCAATAATCAGTATGGAACAATGCGTGAAGTTATGAATCACGCCTTATCGCTCGAGCCACAGTATCCTCACGTTTCTACCGGCGCTGTGCATACATCCAGTCACAAACGCCATAGCAACGACGGAGGGAACAATGCTGCAAAGCGTCAAAACGACGGTGGTCAGCATAAAGGGAACCAGAAGAATGGACTATGCTTCTATTGTAAAAAGCCGGGGCACACCGCAAATAACTGCCATGTTAGAAAGGGTCTGTGCTTCAACTGTGGCGGTCCAGGCCACATATTTCGAGATTGTCCCCACCCCTCTAAAGTCCTGCCTCAACGCAATGTTCCTTAGAGGTAGGCTCTATTCCTAAGTTTCGGGACGAAACTTCCAATTGGTTGGGTAGGATGTAGCGCCCCGTTCTCCCGGTGCGGAGAGCGCGGCTAAGAAACACAAGACGGTATCGTTCGATCGGGATAGATTGAATTAAGAACTCGTCCTCGTTATGGATTTGTTTCTTCGGAATCGATTCCCATATTCAGTGGACTGCGCCCCAAGGATCGGCTTAGCGGCAGAGTCAGGAGGGACCTCTCCGCTGCTATCTTTTATTGCCTCAGTTTTCGATGTCGCTTGTTGCTTTCGTGCTTTGAGTTGGTTTTGGGACTTGCTTGTTTTCTTGAACGGTTTCGATGGTTTTCATTATTTTCGTTCATTGACTTGCACTTTTATTCCGAGATTGGAAAGAGAGGAAGAAGTATTAATCGAGCTGTTCGTGTGCAGGTGAACGAGCAGTAGGCGGCTTGCGAGCGGAGTCGTGAAGCGCCTCTTTCCTTCTTCTTTCCAAAATCTAAGTGAGTGGCTACCAACCCGATTAGCTAGCCCTGCTCCCAAGCTTCACAGCTAAAAATCCGCACTCTCCTTTGCCCCGATCAAACGATACCAAGTAATAATAAAAGATACCAAGATAAAAGAGAATAGACTTGGTAATACTGCTTGTCAATCAAACTTGTGAACGAATACTTGTATGCATGCTTGTTCGTTTGGAATGTTCATTATGTTTCAAGTTTAGTTAGAATGCATATCTCTATAAAATATTGTTATGCATATGGAACACACTTTCTTTGCCATAGATGGATCATGTAGACTATGCAAAGACTGTTGTGTATGGAACTTGTATCGTGCTGGAAATTATCTTGAAACGTGCATGGATTGATGGAAAACTTAACGAACGCTTCGATCACGGACAACTTGTGCACAAGATTTTGGAGGTTTCGTGGACGGTCGCCAGGGCGCTGGGACCGATCCGATCCGGACGGAACATATGGATTAGTCAATTGGAATTGAGGAAATAAACGGCATGTGGCGGGGCTCGCAACCTGCGTCGCATATCGTTTTCTATCCCGTGACTATAACTCGTCCATTATGGCAACCATGCCAGTGATCATCGTGTATATTTAAACCTGTTGCATACTAACTTGTGTCTTCGTGGCAGGGAAGACATGGTAAGTATTGTGCAAAAAATTCAGACGGTCAGGTAAAATCCACCTAACGGTGGCACGTTCATTTCAGTAAATTATATATGCTGCTTACTTGTAAATGAACTAAGGCAAGATAGAAACCCACAAAAATAAGCATGCTTCACTAAACAACGTGTTGATTGGTATAGTTCGGCTAGCTCGTCTTCACCAGCATGTTTCGATATGCTGACCCTCGTTGAAACAGGTTCTCCGCACCAAGGCGAACCGAGCGAGGAGCCGAAGTCGTCTTCCCGATCCAGTCCAGCTGTTGGCGCACCTTCACCGCGCCTCGAAGCCTTTTGAAGTCCGAAGCTGCAACTCTTCATACACAAATGCAGCTCCTTGGCAAAGCCGTCCTCCAGCCTGGAGGTCTTTATCATTTGAGTTTATAAAAGGATGTAATGTACAGGACTGC
Organism: Iris macrosiphon; assembly: GCA_036927795.1. Classification (NCBI taxonomy): domain Eukaryota; kingdom Viridiplantae; phylum Streptophyta; class Magnoliopsida; order Asparagales; family Iridaceae; genus Iris; species Iris macrosiphon. The sequence goes on along the minus strand of JAYESA010000014.1, from coordinate 120,386,820 downwards.
TATCTCATTTTGAGTCAACCCTTTTGTAAGCCGTTCGGCATATCAGCTAACTCGTTCAAGAGTTTGTAATAGATGTTTATTATCAATAAAGAGAACTTTTCTATGTTTCAAATCTGTGTTTCAATTTATCTGCGTACTCTGAATATGTGCTTGCTAGGAAAATTATTAAAGCCTTGTGCGGGCGCAACTCCAGGCCCGCACGGCGGTCACGACTCGGGGGACGCCTCGGGGCGTGACACCTGGTGCCCGCCTAGGTGGCTGCATAGTCCTTCTGACGTCCGACTATGCATGTTTTGGGGTTTTATGAACTTTTTCTGCAATTTTCAGTGAATTTTTTGATATTTTTTAATTGTCTAGGCGGACTAGGCGCTAGGCTGTCACGCCTCAGTCCCAAAATATCAAGGGACTAGCCACGTGGCAATGGCCAGCAGCACACACCGATGGACAAACCCAATTTAATGGACCCATCAGGATGTACTTAAGCTGTAGTACAACAATAAAGGTCTACTAATCTCATCCACAGAAATGAATACATCAATATCAATAAAGTGAAGTATAATCATCATCAAGTCACAAATAAATAAATCGGGGAACAACCCGATAACAAGTCTGATACAACTGTTCATTAAACAAGAATTTTAATAGCATCAAAGACCGAGTATAGAAGAAGCATATACTCAGGAGAAATCCTCGGCAATCACCTCGTCCTCGGTTCCTAGTACTGCTCTAATGTATGCACCTGTTCCTGCTTCTGCTCCTGCTAATACTCCGGTCCCGTATACCTCGGGATAGATCTCTTCTGCTAATCCTGGGGACATAATCCGGATCCAGGTCCTCAGGGGACATAGCAAGGTACAAAATAACTCAAGCCAAAATAAATAATATAGTGCAACAATAAATAAAACAATAGGGTAAACTATGTAACCAACTAAGTGGAATGCAAGATGAGAGCATCACTAAAACTCAGGCTGAGACCACTACAAGCTCGGTGTCGGGGAGCCGGTAGCAGAGATATCGCTAGTAGAGTGCCTAGCTCTGATGTAGAGTCTGAGGCCTCACAATAAATATATATATATATAAATCAGCCTGTAGCTTGTGTGTCTCTCCCCACCCAATGTAATCACACGTCTCATGTCCATGACATGCAAGATCATTTCTAATGCAACAATTCATAATGATATCTAAGCATATGAATAAAGAATATGTCCTGAAACCTGTAACCTATACAGAATCACCATGAATATCTCAGGAATATTCTGTCTCATGAATAGTGTCAGGTGTCCTGTGTATGACGTACTTGATAATGCAAGCACGAGAATGTATAGGGTCTCGATATCCATCTCTAGGTGACGTTACACAACTCCGCGTACGTCGTTGGCACCAGAATATTATTCGGACGCTAAGTAATGTCACACGGTCCTAGGTTAAGCATGTATATCATATAAATAAATCAAGATAACCATATAAAGCAGGTACTGCAAGTTTGGCAAGGTACACTTGCCTGGTGTTCGGTTTCCAACTGTTGCTCTGGTATTCGTGAAATCTCCAGGAACGTCTCCGGATGCTGAAACAAACATTACCATCATGCTCAGAAGATATCAAATAGCTAGAATTGCCTGTCCTTGAGTCTAATTTGGACATAGGGGCAAAAGTGACAGTTTCTGGTCAAAGCGGGATCTACATGTGGCCTGCTTCGCACCGAAAAAAGTGTCAGAGACAATGTCCTCCAAATTCGTCAGACTTAGTGTCAACAATTCCAGAATGATGATACGAACCCAACGAAATTTTCAGAATTGGATTCCGATGAGCCGATCACAAAAACGCCCGTCAAGTGGAGCCGTGGGACCCACGATACGCGATTTTGTCGACGTTCTCAGAATTGCACCAAACTTGGGTCATAGGACCAGCGTATTACTACGAGTCCAATGGCACAAGTTTCGTTTCGATACGACGTGTGTACACGAAGTTACAATGAGTTCCAGAACGGGGCCGATACGGGACGTTGTCGACGGATACGCGTTGATTCCGGTGTGCACGCACATCCAAATCAACTTTTGTGAAATCCCACACGTCCGTATTAACAGCGCGCACCTATCGGTGAAGTCCGCACACGACCAAGTCGTCCCGTTTAGCGGGGCGCACTCAGTTCCGGGGAAAAATGGGGTATTAATTTTTCTGATTTTGGGTCGTAGTTTACGATCGCCACAGGACGCGATACACCGAGCGAGTTGCACGGGTATCGAGAGGGTCACGCAGGGTTCGCATCACAGTAGACGAAATAGGAAATGGGGCAGCGAGGAGAGAGAAACGGCTACCTGAACAGGGCTTCGAAAAGACTGAAAATTGAACTTTCGCGAGGCGGCACGAAGCTCACGGCGGCTAGGGTTCCGGCGGGAGCACGGCCGGAGGTCTCTGCGGCGGAGGGGGCTGCGGGGAGGCATTGCCGGAGGCGGGGCAGAGCTCTGGGGAGGCGGGGCATCGCCGGAGGAGCTCGGCGGAGGAGGCTGCGCGCTGGCGGAGAGAGGCGGGGCGTGGCGCTGGTGGCTTGGCCGGTGGTTGGAGGCGGGGGGGTTTATAGGGCGTGGAGAGGGAGAGGGAGCCGGGGGCGTGGCCGGGAGAGGCAGAGCGGGGAGGGGATCGTGGGGCCGGGAACCCCGGGCGGAGGCGGGTCATGGCGGTCGTGGCCACGGGGCGGGGCGGGGCGCCGGGAAACGCAGGGTCGAGGTTCGTGCGGGTGAGGGGTGAGCGAGTCGGGTCGGGTCGGGTAGGACCTGACCCGTTAGGGTTAGGGTTGGGTTTAGGCCGGTCCGGTTCGGTTGGACCGGGTTCAGTCCGGTTCAACCCGGTTCAATCTGGTTTATTTTGGTTTTATTAAAAATAGGATTTTTAGGTCTTTAAAAATGGTTCTGGGGTCCAATAAATTCCAGAAAAATTACCTTATATCTAATATTTTATTTTACACCCAAAAATATTATTTTCATAATATTTTAATATTTAGTAAAAATATTTAAATTTATTTAATTCTGAATACCTTGATTTTAATTAGTGAAAAATCACAGAAAAACACAGAAAATTATGAAAAATTCATTTTAAAAAAATCCTAAAAATCAGGGGATTTACAATCTACCCCCCTTAAGAGGATTGCGTCCTCGCAATCAAGAAAATAACCGGTCAGCAGAGATGACACGGTTTACAAAACAGGTTCGAAGTAAGACACCATCAAAGAATCATGATCAAGGAGAATAACGGAATGAGGGTTTAGGCAAGACACCTAGGGAAAACATCATTTCCCTAAGAAATAAAATTTATGTAAATTCAAGAGTGAAGAAAATCTAGTTAAAGCAAGCTTTTTAGAAAAACTAGGTTATTATTAACAAGTTCCAAATTACTAGTGTAAAACCCCTAAATTCTGAAAACGGTTTTATTACTTGTTTATAATAGTTATGAGCTAAATAGGGAGAATAGATTTTATTAGATTTATTTTGAGAAGTTTTCAGCACTTAGAGGATTTATGGAGCCATTATAAATTTTTTCTAATTTATTCTATGTAGGAGACCCTTTGGGTAGTAGCTAGCTTAACCGTATACACCAATATATTTTTTTTAGAAATTTTCTATATATATATATATATATAAATATAAATAATTAGCATAGAATTCCTATTGGATCTCAACCGAAACCCAAAACCCCTTTACCCGCTTGTCCTTTCTCCGCGCGTAAACAGCAGCAGTAACAAAACCAACTTTTCTTCTCCGCGCGTAAAATTAGAAATAAACAACAGCAGTAGCAAAACCACCTCCGCGCGTAAACCAATTCCACCGCTTAAATTCTTTCACCGCGCGTAAAATAACCCTCTTATGACTCATCCCCCACCGCCTCTTTATCTATTATTCCTAAACTAACCTCAACCGAAACCTAAACCAATGGCAGACCAACCGAAACCTAAACCAATGAAAGGAAGAAACAATAGCGGCAGTAGTTTCTTAAACACTAAGTTTTCCCCCACCTCTTATCTCTATATATATTACAACTCTCTCAAACTAATTTCACTTCTTCTTACAACAACTTAAGCATAGTATTGGACGTGCACTATACGAAGTGTTGCTTAGGCAAGTATACCTTGCCAAATTCTACTGTTTAAATTATAAATTGTTGCATATATTCCTGTTGCAAAATACATATTACTGTGTGCGCCTTAGATTGACTCGGATGAAGTCGACAAATACGTCGATACGTAGTATAACTGACTTAGACATTAGCAGACTCACCTACAGATTACGAGGGTATTCTGATATCCTCCTAGACCCTGACACTGGTACACGCATCACGAGTGCAACTCATGTTGGGATGCGGGTTTGCGTACTCGATTAGCTACCGGTGCGTGGAACACACATCACGGTTTAGCACGTAGTCAGGATTATCTAGAAAGTTGTGACTTGGCATATAGCTACGTGGTATGCACGTTGTGTTTTCGACTTGTATATCCGCATTGGGCGGAGAAGACAACTAATAGGCGTATGGGACATCCACATCCTTTATTGCAGATAGCGCACTCTTCGGAGTGATACGGACGTATATATACTTTGCAGATACCACGTCCCTTAGAGTGTTGGATGTTATATATATACAGATACCTCATTCTTCGGAATGATGGACGTTGCAGATATCACACTCTAGAGGACGTTGGACGTTATGCCTACGCCTACCCATATGTACCAAGGTTGTCTTCATACTTGCATACACTTAGATGGTTAGCTCACCCTTTATTTATTCAGTATTATATATGGCATGCTTTTATGTATCTTGTTATGTCCCACTGAGGACCTGGTTCCCTTCCAGATTTAAATGAGGCGTACAATCCCACGGTGTATGGACCTGGGCAGGAGACGAGGTACGCATCCGATGAGGAGCTAGAGGTGCTGTCATCCGAGTTTCCCTGATCTTTGGTAGACTTACCATCTAAAGCTGGAGTCTCTTTATCTAGATAGCCGATGTCACGCCCCAGTCCCAAAAATATACGGAACTAGGCCACGTGGCATTGGCCAGCTGACACGTCACTAAGGGAATACCCAATTTAATGGACCCAAAGTGATGTGCTACGCTGTCCTAAATACTACAAGTCTAAATTCAGGTAAATCTATCTCATCCACAAGAATAACAGGGAAAGTGCTGAGTATATATAGATGCTAAAACTGAAATGTCACATATACAACCCAGATATAGTCAGGTGGGAATAATCCCACTACAAAAGTAAACAGAAGTGAAATAAGATAAACTAGCGCAACATCCTCAAAATATGTTGCTCCAACTCCAGTGTACTCAGGTAGACTCTGACGGCATCTCCTCTAGCTCCGTCTCAGGGCATATCCAGTCTCCAGTCCAGGTCCAGATACTGTGGGGTAGAGTGTCTCAACTAAACCTGGCAGGGAACCAGGTCCTCAGAGGGACGTAACAAGATACAAGAAAATAACATGCCAAGTATGTAAATACTGAATTAAACTACTGAATAAAATAAATACAGGGTGCTAACCATCTAAGTGAATGCAAATTGAGACAACCTAATACGTATGGGATATGTGTGGCTAGACATATGCTGACGTAATTCACCAATCTGTAGTGACAGGCTAGTATATGCCACATATGCCCCCGTTCAAGGGCACTATACAATTTTCCATCTACGATGAGAATGGTCACATGAATACATATCTATATCATCCGTATCACTCCGTCGAGTGCGGCACATGGTAAAGAGGTGGGTTTCCCATACGTATTTTAGTTGTTCTCCCCTCCCAATGTAACTAAATGTCAAGTCGTATATTTCCTGAATTATTCTAATCCGTGATGCGGTCACACGTACTGGTAGCTAGTCAACTACGCAGCTCGCATCCCAATATGCATTGCAACCATGTTGCGTGTTCCCGTGATAGGGTCTAGGAGAATATCAGGATATTCTCACAGTTGTTGGTAAGTCTGTAACTACTACGTTGATTAACCCTAAGTCAACGTATCTGTTGACTGTACCCAAGGCAATCTCAGATACATACTGTTATATATAATTTCAGGAGCAGTTTCATATGACAACAATTGAATTTAAATAAGAACATTTAACAGTTTAATATTTAAGCAATAAAACTTGGCAAGGTATACTTGCCTACTCCCTGATAGTGTTTGGTAACCTGATCTCACAGTCAGGTTTGAGGGTGCTTGTGACAAGGGGTCACTGGCTGTGCTGGAGTTGGTTTCTGTTAAAATAGACAGGGTTCGTGAATATCAAGGCTGTAATATAAAAGTATATATACCTATGTATATATAGGATACACACCACAGATATATATATATATAGTATATATATATATTCTTATAGATATAGTATGTAGTAGTAGTATATATATAGCATATATATATACAGAAAAGAGAATGCAGGAATGTAAATGATATAATAGCAGGGTATATCCACTGTTTATATATAGTACTATAATATTATCAGGGGGGTATCCACTGATATAAATATATATAGATAAAATAAAATGACATTGCAGGAATTTAAATACATATATAGATGCTGTACTGTTCAGCAATATCAGGGTCTATATGTGACCACTGTTATGTACAGTATTTATAATAATATTATTAGGGTCTATATGTGACCACTGATAAATATAATAATATATAATAGCAGGGTTTTATCCACTGATATAAATATAAAATAAAAGACAGTGCAGGAATTATATATAATTATATATATTTACATATATATATAAAAGAAAGAAAAATGCAGAAATTTTGAATACGTATATATACTGTATTATAATAAATATATAGTATAAATATAATATTTAGGTACTGTATAACTAGTACTATGATATAATATACAATATACATATAGAATATATATACATATACATATATTTATATGTATTACATATATATATATATAATATATAATAACAGAAATAGCAAAGCAAATATATATATATATATACATATATATATATATAATATATAAATAACAAAAATAGCAATGAAATAAGTATATTTTTAAATAATGAAAAATACATAATGAATATTTATATATTGTATATATATTTTTAATGTAAATATAATATACAATATATATATAAATATAAAATAACTTAATTATAAAACATATATATGTATAGAAATATACATATATTTATAGATAAATATATATATATTAATACTCAATTAGATATATAATAATACAATATATATTTAGTATAATTATACTGTATTATACAGTATAATTAATATATCAGTATATATTAATATATATATATAACATATATATATAAGTATATATATACATATATATATACATATATACATATATAAAATAATACCAATATACGTATAAATACTAGGGGGGGTATACCTACTGTCAGGGGGCCCACTGGGCTTGCCGTCGGCGGAAGCACGGCGGCGGAGTCGCCGGCGGCCGGCCGGAGGAGCAACGGCAGTAGCAGTAGCTCCTAGCAGCAGCAGCAGTAACAGCAACTCGCGGGGGCTGCCGGCGGCGAGGGAGTGGCGGAGGTGGCCGGGCAGGGTGGGGAACCGGTGGAGGGTGGTGTGGCGGTGAGGTTGGTGATGGTGGCGGAGGTCGGGGGTGGCCGGAGTGGCGGTGGAGGTCTGTCGGAGTGGGGGAGGGGAGTTGCTGTGCGGTGAGGCGGTGGGGGTTGCGGGGGAGTTGCCGGCGGCGGAGGCCGTCGTGGGGCCGCGGGATGGTGGTGGATTGGTAGCGGAGGTCGAGGCGGAGCGAGTGGAGGTGGTGGCGGTGGTCGGCGAGGGCTAGGGAGGCGGTGGTGGGCGGTCGGAGGTCGGGGAGCTGCTGTGGTGCAGTGAAGGGGAGGTCGCTGCGGGGGCTTGCCACGGCGGAGCAGGCGGCCAGGGAGGGAGGCAGTTGGCCGGAGGGTGGCCTAGGGAGGGGCGAAGGGGTTGGCGGTGGTCCGGCGGTGGGCGGTGGTCGGAGCTGGCCGAGGGGAGTCGGGGAATGAGAGAGGGGGGGGGGGTGTTTCTAGGGTTTATATAAGTTTTACCCCAATGGCATTTTGGTAATTAAAAGGAAATGTTGGGGTATTTTAGTAATTTAAATTTTAGGATATTTTCTAATAGATTTTTCTGGATAATAATGCCACATGTAGGTGTTAGGTTGTCTAGCCAATGAGGTTAGGCCACCTCACATACATTTTTGCATAAAAACCCTAATCTTTTCACAATTTGCATAAAAGTCCAAAAATTGAGAAATTGCGCAATTATGCAATTTGTCTGAAAAATCACCTGGTTCTAAAAATTACCAAAATTTACAGAATTGAGGGAAAATGCTGGGGAAGTGTTTTGGGAAGTGCGGGGATGAGTCTGGGCAGATGCAGGGCCTGATTCTGCAGGTGATACGGGTCACCGTATTTATTATTTAATAAATACTGCGCACGGTGTTCACTAATTATTTAGGGGCAGTTAGGGTCATAATTTTTCTACGGTGTCAATACGATAATTGTAATACAATTAGTGTAGAATATTATCGTATTTTTGGTTGGACAAAACAGGTGACTACTGGTCCTCAAATCTCTAGGGTACAGAGGTTGGTAAAGAGCAGAAAATTAAATAGGAATTAAATACGTACGTTTGTAACGATATTTGTGCGACTAAAACGAAGCACAAAACGAGGTTTCTGGGAGTTGCTAAAAATACAGAAAATGTAGTCTAGCAAGTCTAGGGCAGGGATGTGAAATTAGTTTAGGGTTAACAGCTAGTGTGGTGCCCTAATTTATTGTGTAACAAACAGGTGCACAATCAATAGAATATATTAATAAATAAATTTTTAAAAAGTTACACTAATTCTAATTAACTAGAAATAATATTAAAATACTAAAATCTGGTCGAGGGAGTTTACAATCTACCCTCCTTAGAATATTTCGTCCTCGAAATAAAAACACACATATAATGAGAACGAAAGATTGATATAAAGATTAAGAAAGATTAAGTTTGAAATATTGGACATACCCTGATCTGGTAATAGATGGGGGAAACATTATCGGATATTCTCTACACGTTCCCAGGTTGATTTGCCTGGTTCATGATGTTTTCATGCAATATGAACTAGAGGAACGTAATACAACGTAAGGTAGGTAACAGAAATCATTCTAAAAATAAGAACAGTGTTAAACTGCAATCTAATCTATTAATAGGGTTTGGTAATTCTCTAAGAAACTATATAAATGGCTATGGAAACAATACACTTCATATTTATACTATATACGAGGTTTTTTCTTTCCGAAATAAGGAAAGACGGAAAACAGTAATCAAGAGTTCAAGGGGGTAATGGATTAGAAGTATGGAGATTCAAGGCGTTTAAAGAATCCAATGGGAATTGCCAAGGCAATTGTGGATGGAAATGCTATTTTGGTAATCCCTATTTACATATTCGTATTAGCACAGTTATGTAGCTGATATGATATGCGCAGAGGGTAAGTACACCTGTCTACCAATCATTATATCTCAATCCACTTAAAGTAGTTATGCGAAGGCGAATCAAGTGCATTATGGTTGATCAGACCGTAATACTCTGATTCTGAAATGTATTAGTGTAGTACTCCAATAATACATAATTAATGAACAAGCTTGATAAAGAATAAGCTTGCAAAACTAGGCTATAATAGCAGAGTATCATTTAAGGTAGTATAGCAAATATAAGTACGCTAGATTAGGATATGAGGAGTACAAAACAATTCAAATTCACAAAAAGACAAGATTCTATAATCTCTAACTTCTAGTCTAGGTTGCTAGTTGACCCAAAAGAGGTATGGTTTTCTAAGTTCTACAACCTTAATATACACTATAGGTTGTCCGCATTTAAGCACATGACTTGTATCCAGAGCGTACCTCCTTAATTGGATTATGTGGAAGACGTCATGTACTTCTTCCAATGTCTGAGGTAATGCTTTCTTGTAAACAACTTCTTTGATGCGTTCCAACACATCGAAGGGTATGACGTACCTTGAGCTTAGTTTTCCTCTTCTTCCAAGTCGGATAGTTTCTCGGGTAGGTGAAAACACAAGATTTTAGAAGTTACTGACTACCCTAATAAGTTATGTATATCAAATCTAATTTGGAAACTACCTGCAGTATTCAGCTATTCCTACATTCACATGTTTTGAGCCTAACAATCAACGTCTAGCAATCTACCTAGATGTGTTTGCTTTAATCCTGATATCCGAATGGGTAACTTGGTGGTCTAAGGATGACGTTTCTCTTCCCGTAGTCTAGGATAGTATTTGTACTGGCTTAGTCAGTCCATGTCTAAGATAACGTCGAAGTTTGGTATTGGAAGTACCGGGAATCGCGTCCTCATTACGCTACTATACATGACTACTAGCATGCTTTAGTAATGTTGGTAACTGGAACAATGCCTCTTCCGGTAAACCTGACTATTTGCATGGGTACGAAACTACTAGATGTGAAAGACAGTGTAGCTCTAGAATCAAATATGCGGTTTGCTGGTAATAATGCAACTATAAGGGTACCTGAGATGGTTTCACCTTTCGGTTCTTCTGCAACTGCAGCTAGTGCAAAGGCCTGCTCGTGCCTTTGTCTAATGGTTTGTTGTCTGGCTAGGTAGTACTGCGTGTCTTGGGTGGCTAAGGGTGGTCCCCTCTGAAATCTTCCAGATGCTGGGGAATGCTGACCTCTAGTAGGAGGTTGCATTCTCTGGGCTGGTGCTGCTGGTCCTTGCCCAGTCCGAAGTGTTGCTTCTCTGTGTTGTGGGCAGTCTCTGGCCCTATGTTGATTATCTCCACATATCAAGCATAGTCTATACTTCCTTCGACAGTTTTTGGCATAATGTCCTTTCCTGCCACAATAGTGACAAGTCGGAAGTTCCTTGTATTGATATGGCCCTGTCTTGTGTTGTGCCTGATTTCCCAGGTGACGGATTGGTCCTCCTGCTCCTGTCTGGTCTATGGCTGATATGGTTGGATTTGAGCATCTTGCTTCTCGGCCAATGGCTTCTTGTATCCTTGCCTCTGAAAGAACTTCTTCGTATGAAATCCTCGACTGTGCCGTAGTATACCCTTGAAGTTCGGGGGTAAGACCGTGATGGAACTTCATGGCCTTCTTCAGCTCATTAGGTATTAAGATGGCACCGAGTTGACTTAGTCGACTGAATTCTGCATCATAGGCGTCGACGGTCAAATTTCTTTGTTCCAAATGCAGGAACTGGGAATACAGATCATCTCTGACCGTGGCTGGAAAATATTTTGCATTAAAATATTCCAGAAATTGCTCCCAAGTATGGTTCTTGCCCGTGCTGCGCTCTATAGATTCCCACCAGTGATGGGCGTTGCCGAGGAGTAGGGTCCTTACTGCGGTCATCCATAGGTCAGGGTAAAGTTGTGAACCTTCTAGCAGTATTTCCGTGTTGGAGATCCAGTCTGAGATCTTTTCCGGAGTTTCATTGCCCTTAAAGGTTCTCGGGCTCATCCGGCTAAAGCCTTGAACAGTGTTAGCTGGTTGGACAGGGGCTGGTACTGGGGCAGCTGTCTTCTCCAGAACCGTCATTAGGCATTGTCTCAGGACTTCATTCTGTTGCCACTGAGCCTGCAATATGGCTTGGAACATCTGAGATTGTTCCTCAAGTTGTGGCATCAGGGCTGCGAGAACTGGAGGTGGAGACAAAGGTATCTCGGCCTGCAGTGTTGGTGCCTGAGAAGTTTGCCCTTCTTGCTGGACTGGTGTTGCTTCCTGGGTCGGATCTTGGTGAAGGTACGAGGTTGTTGGATTGACCAGCATCCTTCTCGGAGATTGGTCTCTCGGGATTGGTGTCCCTTGGACATCTGGCGAGAAGTCTGTTGCTTGGTCAGTTCCATCAATCGTAGTTTCCCCGGGTATGTCCATATTTCTGAAAAGAATTGAAAAATTTAGAAAAGTACGAAGGACTTAATAGATGATAATCAAGCAGGATACAAAATTTATGGATGGAGTCAGTGTGGATGAGACCTAGTATTCCTATCCTATTGCAGGTTTGCTGAACATGATATCATGTTATTAGCAATTAACTCGACCTGCATGGGCCACCACTAAAACCGTGTCACGCCCCAGTCCCAAAAATATACGGAACTAGGCCACGTGGCATTGGCCAGCTGACACGTCACTAAGGGAATACCCAATTTAATGGACCCAAAGTGATGTGCTACGCTGTCCTAAATACTACAAGTCTAAATTCAGGTAAATCTATCTCATCCACAAGAATAACAGGGAAAGTGCTGAGTATATATAGATGCTAAAACTGAAATGTCACATATACAACCCAGATATAGTCAGGTGGGAATAATCCCACTACAAAAGTAAACAGAAGTGAAATAAGATAAACTAGCGCAACATCCTCAAAATATGTTGCTCCAACTCCAGTGTACTCAGGTAGACTCTGACGACATCTCCTCTAGCTCCGTCTCAGGGCATATCCAGTCTCCAGTCCAGGTCCAGATACTGTGGGGTAGAGTGTCTCAACTAAACCTGGCAGGGAACCAGGTCCTCAGAGGGACGTAACAAGATACAAGAAAATAACATGCCAAGTATGTAAATACTGAATTAAACTACTGAATAAAATAAATACAGGGTGCTAACCATCTAAGTGAATACAAATTGAGACAACCTAATACGTATGGGATATGTGTGGCTAGACATATGCTGACGTAATTCACCAATCTGTAGTGACAGGCTAGTATATGCCACATATGCCCCCGTTCAAGGGCACTATACAATTTTCCATCTACGATGAGAATGGTCACATGAATACATATCTATATCATCCGTATCACTCCGTCGAGTGCGGCACATGGTAAAGAGGTGGGTGTCCCATACGTATTTTAGTTGTTCTCCCCTCCCAATGTAACTAAATGTCAAGTCGTATATTTCCTGAATTATTCTAATCCGTGATGCGGTCACACGTACTGGTAGCTAGTCAACTACGCAGCTCGCATCCCAATATGCATTGCAACCATGTTACGTGTTCCCGTGATAGGGTCTAGGAGAATATCAGGATATTCTCACAGTTGTTGGTAAGTCTGTAACTACTACGTTGATTAACCCTAAGTCAGCGTATCTGTTGACTGTACCCAAGGCAATCTCAGATACATACTGTTATATATAATTTCAGGAGCAGTTTCATATGACAACAATTGAATTTAAATAAGAACATTTAACAGTTTAATATTTAAGCAATAAAACTTGGCAAGGTATACTTGCCTACTCCCTGATAGTGTTTGGTAACCTGATCTCACAGTCAGGTTTGAGGGTGCTTGTGACAAGGGGTCACTGGCTGTGCTGGAGTTGGTTTCTGTTAAAATAGACAGGGTTCGTGAATATCAAGGCTGTAATATAAAAGTATATATACCTATGTATATATAGGATACACACCACAGATATATATATATATAGTATATATATATATATTCTTATAGATATAGTATGTAGTAGTAGTATATATATAGCATATATATATACAGAAAAGAGAATGCAGGAATGTAAATGATATAATAGCAGGGTATATCCACTGTTTATATATAGTACTATAATATTATCAGGGGGGTATCTACTGATATAAATATATATAGATAAAATAAAATGACATTGCAGGAATTTAAATACATATATAGATGCTGTACTGTTCAGCAATATCAGGGTCTATATGTGACCACTGTTATGTACAGTATTTATAATAATATTATTAGGGTCTATATGTGACCACTGATAAATATAATAATATATAATAGCAGGGTTTTATCCACTGATATAAATATAAAATAAAAGACAGTGCAGGAATTATATATAATTATATATATTTACATATATATATAAAAGAAAGAAAAATGCAGAAATTTTGAATACGTATATATACTGTATTATAATAAATATATAGTATAAATATAATATTTAGGTACTGTATAACTAGTACTATGATATAATATACAATATACATATAGAATATATATACATATACATATATTTATATGTATTACATATATATATATATATAATATATAATAACAGAAATAGCAAAGCAAATATATATATATATATACATATATATATATATAATATATATATAACAAAAATAGCAATGAAATAAGTATATTTTTAAATAATGAAAAATACATAATGAATATTTATATATTGTATATATATTTTTAATGTAAATATAATATACAATATATATATAAATATAAAATAACTTAATTATAAAACATATATATGTATAGAAATATACATATATTTATAGATAAATATATATATATTAATACTCAATTAGATATATAATAATACAATATATATTTAGTATAATTATACTGTATTATACAGTATAATTAATATATCAGTATATATTAATATATATATATAACATATATATATAAGTATATATATACATATATATATACATATATACATATATAAAATAATACCAATATACGTATAAATACTAGGGGGGGTATACCTACTGTCAGGGGGCCCACTGGGCTTGCCGTCGGCGGAAGCACGGCGGCGGAGTCGCCGGCGGCCGGCCGGAGGAGCAACGGCAGTAGCAGTAGCTCCTAGCAGCAGCAGCAGTAACAGCAACTCGCGGGGGCTGCCGGCGGCGAGGGAGTGGCGGAGGTGGCCGGGCAGGGTGGGGAACCGGTGGAGGGTGGTGTGGCGGTGAGGTTGGTGATGGTGGCGGAGGTCGGGGGTGGCCGGAGTGGCGGTGGGGGTCTGTCGGAGTGGGGGAGGGGAGTTGCTGTGCGGTGAGGCGGTGGGGGTTGCGGGGGAGTTGCCGGCGGCGGAGGCCGTCGTGGGGCCGCGGGATGGTGGTGGATTGGTAGGGGAGGTCGAGGCAGAGCGAGTGGAGGTGGTGGCGGTGGTCGGCGAGGGCTAGGGAGGCGGTGGTGGGCGGTCGGAGGTCGGGGAGCTGCTGTGGTGCAGTGAAGGGGAGGTCGCTGCGGGGGCTTGCCACGGCGGAGCAGGCGGCCAGGGAGGGAGGCAGTTGGCCGGAGGGTGGCCTAGGGAGGGGCGAAGGGGTTGGCGGTGGTCCGGCGGTGGGCGGTGGTCGGAGCTGGCCGAGGGGAGTCGGGGAATGAGAGAGGGGGGGGTGTTTCTAGGGTTTATATAAGTTTTACCCCAATGGCATTTTGGTAATTAAAGGGAAATGTTGGGGTATTTTAGTAATTTGAATTTTAGGATATTTTCTAATAGATTTTTCTGGATAATAATGCCACATGTAGGTGTTAGGTTGTCTAGCCAATAAGGTTAGGCCACCTCACATACATTTTTGCATAAAAACCCTAATCTTTTCACAATTTGCATAAAAGTCCAAAAATTGAGAAATTGCGCAATTATGCAATTTGTCTGAAAAATCACCTGGTTCTAAAAATTACCAAAATTTACAGAATTGAGGGAAAATGCTGGGGAAGTGTTTTGGGAAGTGCGGGGATGAGTCTGGGCAGATGCAGGGCCTGATTCTGCAGGTGATACGGGTCACCGTATTTATTATTTAATAAATACTGCGCACGGTGTTCACTAATTATTTAGGGGCAGTTAGGGTCATAATTTTTCTACGGTGTCAATACGATAATTGTAATACAATTAGTGTAGAATATTATCGTATTTTTGGTTGGACAAAACAGGTGACTACTGGTCCTCAAATCTCTAGGGTACAGAGGTTGGTAAAGAGCAGAAAATTAAATAGGAATTAAATACGTACGTTTGTAACGATATTTGTGCGACTAAAACGAAGCACAAAACGAGGTTTCTGGGAGTTGCTAAAAATACAGAAAATGTAGTCTAGCAAGTCTAGGGCAGGGATGTGAAATTAGTTTAGGGTTAACAGCTAGTGTGGTGCCCTAATTTATTGTGTAACAAACAGGTGCACAATCAATAGAATATATTAATAAATAAATTTTTAAAAAGTTACACTAATTCTAATTAACTAGAAATAATATTAAAATACTAAAATCTGGTCGAGGGAGTTTACAGCCGATGCTCTAGTCATGTTATATTCAACACTCTTATTTTAGTTTTTGTAGTGGGTTTGTTCCCACCAGGCATATCTGGGTTGTACTATGATATTTCAGACTTAGCACTTATATTCCAGTACTGATTTCAGTGTTCCTTGATATATTGTGGATGAGATTAGATGTTACCTGTTATATTCTAGTACTAGACTTGTTAGTATTTTAGGACAGCGTAGCACGTCTCTTTGGGTCCAAAAATTGGGTTTTTCTTCGGAGACGTGTCAGCTGGCCAATGCCACGTGGCCTGGTTCCACATAATTTTGGGACTGGGGCGTGATAACTAGGTTTAGGGCTATGGTCACAAACTAACAGGCACGAGCTTAAGCAATGCATCTATGAATAACTTACGCGCATTTGCTACTCCACGAGTTTGTGCGTCCTCCAAAATTATCGTAAAAGCTTGTCCGCGTCCTTGTTGTGGTGTCCTCTGCTGTTATTAGGCCTGCTAGAAGAGTAGTGCCTGGGGTATCAAAGGTGGCCTTGGCTGATACCCTCCTAGAGGTGGTGGTATGACTCCTTCAACTCCCGTTTACGGTGCTCCCAATGCTGGATAGGCTGGCCTCGGTACTGGTAAAGCTTGTTGGTTTACCATCGGTGCTCCTTCTCGACGCTCAAGACATTCCCTCACTAAATGCTGACTGGATCCGCAAGCTAAATATAATCCTATTTTGCGTCTGCACTCGTTCTCAATATGGCCTCGCTTGCGACAATATTGACAGATAGGTAGTACTTGCAGAGATGCTCTGGGTGGCTGGTGCATGTGAGGTCTCTTTGCAGCTTCTTCCTGTGGTACTTTGACTGGTGCTGATGTGGAAGGCCGCTTCAGGCTGGTCTCTCTCCTGGTGACGCATTCCATGGGTCGTGCTGCAGCAAGAACGTCCGTTGCAACGGAGCTGATTAACTTCCGTAGCTCAGAGCTAAGTTTGTAAATGAACTCCTCCGTTTGACTTTGTTGAGCTTCTACCTGAACCTTCTGATAGGCTTGCATCATTGTGTAGATCATTTGAAACATCTGCTGTCCATCCATTGCCTGCCCTTGTGGGAATACGGGCATTGGTGGAGTGAACTGCGACAAAGTATCATCTTGCTGGATTCTCGAGGCATGCTGATTTGCTTGACTGCGTTGTTGAGCTGATTGACCTTCACCTACTGGTGTCGCTTCTTCTTCATGGGCAACCACAACTCCTTGTGGTGTTCCTGCAGGAATCTCGTCGCTTGCTGGTGGATCCATTACTCTGCATCCAAAATAAACAATAAGAGGCGCACAGAGGAATCAAGGTAGGATGCAAGTCAAGAAATTGATTCGAATCCGATATAGTGATCAAGAACGATTCAAGCAAGTGGATGAGATCAATATCCTATCTTTGTCGCAGGCTTGCTCGGTCCCTAAGTTAAAACCGAATAATTTAGTCGTTGACCTGCATGGGCCACCACAAAAACCATGTCACGCCTCAGTCCCAAAATATCAAGGGACTAGCCACGTGGCATTGGCCAGCAGCACACACCGATGGGCAAACCCAATTTAATGGACCCATCAGGATGTACTTAAGCTGTAGTACAACAATAAAGGTCTACTAATCTCATCCACAGAAATGAATACATCAATATCAACAAAGTGAAGTATAATCATCATCAAGTCACAAGTAAATAAATCGGGGAACAACCCGATAACAAGTCTGATGCAACTGTTCATTAAATAAGAATTTTAATAGCATCAAAGACTGAGTATAGAAGAAGCATATACTCAGGAGAAATCCTCGGCAATCACCTCATCCTCGGTTCCTGGTACTGCTCCAATGTATGCACCTGTTCCTGCTTCTGCTCCTGCTAATGCTCCGGTCCCGTATACCTCGGGATAGATCTCGTCTGCTAATCCTAGGGACATAATCCGGATCCAGGTCCTCAGGGGACATAGCAAGGTACAAAATAACTCAAGCCAAAATAAATAATACAATGCAACAATAAATGAAACAATAGGGTAAACTATGTAACCAGCTAAGTGAAATGCAAGATGAGAGCATCACTAAAACTCAGGCTGAGACCACTACAAGCTCGGTGTCGGGGAGCCGGTAGCAGAGATATCGCTAGTAGAGTGCCTAGCTCTGATGTAGAGTCTGAGGCCTCACAATAAATATATATATATATAAATCAGCTTGTAGCCTATGTGTCTCTTCCCATCCAATGTAATCACACGTCTCATGTCCATGACACGCAAGATCATTTCTAATGCAACAAGTCATAATGATATCTAAGCATATGAATAAAGAATATGTCCTGAAACCTGTAACCTATACATAATCACCATGAATATCTCAGGAAGATTATGTCTCATGAATAGTGTCAGGTGTCCTGGGTATGACGTACTTGATAATGCAAGCACGAGAATGTATAGGATCTCGATATCCATCTCTAGGTGACGTTACACAACTCCGCGTACGTCGTTGGCACCAGAATATTATTCGGACGCTAAGTAATGTCACACGGTCCTAGGTTAAGCATGTATATCATATAAATAAATCAAGATAACCATATGAAGCAGGTACTGCAAGTTTGGCAAGGTACACTTGCCTGGTGTTCGGTTTCCAACTGTTGCTCTGGTATTCGTAAAATCTCCAGGAACATCTCCGGATGCTGAAACAAACATTACCATCATGCTGAGAAGATATCAAATAGCTAGAATTGCCTGTCCTTGAGTCCAATTTGGACACAGGGGCAAAAGTGACAGTTTCTGGTCAAAGCGGGGTCCACATGTGGCCCGCTTCGCACCGAAAATGTGTCAGAGACAATGTCCTCCAAATTCGTCAGACTTAGTGTCAACAAGTCCAGAATAATGATACGAACCCAACGGAATTTCCAGAATGGGATTATGATGAGCCGATCACAAAATCGCCAGTCAAGTGGAGCCGTGGGGCCCACGATACGCGATTTTGTCAACGTTCTCAGAATCGAACCAAACTTGGGTCATAGGACCAGCGTATTGCTACGAGTCCGATGACGCAAGTTTCGTTTCGATACAACGTGTGTACACGAAGTTACAACGAGTTTCAGAATGGGGCCGATACGGGACGTTGTCGACGGATACGCGTTGATTCCGGTGTGCACGCACATCCAAATCAACTTTCACGAAATTCCACACGTCCGTATTAACGGCGCGCACCTTTCGGTGAAGTCCGCACATGACCAAGTCGTCCCGTTTAGCGGGGCGCACTCAGTTCCGGAAAAAAATGGGGTGTTAATTTTCCTGATTTTTGGTCGCAGTTTACGATCGCCACAGGACGCGATACACCGAGCGAGTTGCACGGGTATCGAGAGGGTCACGCAGGGTTCGCATCACAGTAGACGAAATGGGAAATGGGGGCAGCGAGGAGAGAGAAACGGCTACCTGAACAGGGCTCCGAAAAGATTGGAAATCGAACTTTCGCGAGGCGGCGCGAAGCTCACGGCGGCTAGGGTTCCGGCGGGGGCACGGCCGGAGGTCTTTGCGGCGGAGGGGGCTGCGGGGAGGTGTTGCCGGAGGCGGGGCGGAGCTCTGGGGAGGCGGGGCGTCGCCGGAGGAGGCGGCGTGCTGGCGGAGAGAGGCGGGGCGTGGCGCTGGAGGCTTGGCCGATGGTTGGAGGCGGGGGAGGGGGGTTATAGGGCGTGGAGAGGGAGAGGGAGCCGGGGGCGTGGTCGGGAGAGGCGGAGCGGGGAGGGGATCGTGGGGCCGGGAACCCCGGGCGGAGGCGGGTCGTGGCGGTCGTGGCTACGGGGCGCCGGGAAACGCGGGGTCGAGGTTCGTGCGGGTGAGGGGTGAGCGGATCGGGTCGGGTAGGACCCGACCCGTTAGGGTTAGGGTTGGGTTTAGGCCGGTCCGGTTCGGTTGGACCGGGTTCAGTCCGGTTCAACCCGGTTCAATCTGGTTTATTTTGGTTTTATTAAAAATGGGGTTTTTAGGTCTTTAAAAATGATTTCGGGGTCCAATAAATTCCAGAAAAATTATCCTATGTGTAATATTTTATTTTACAACCAAAAATATTATTTTCATAATATTTTAATATTTAATAAAAATATTTAAATTTATTTAATTCCGAAATACCTTGATTTTAATTAGTGAAAAATCAAAGAAAAATCCAGAAAATTATGAAAAATTCATTAAAAAAAAAATCCTGAAAATCAGGGGGTTTACATAGGCGGCCGATGACCGTTCGACTAGCGCCTAGCACTTTTCACAACCTTGGATACAACAACTTTTACAAATTGAGAGAGAAATCTTCTCCACTTTGGATGCTTCTCTGATCACATTCTTAACCAAGTATCTCGTACATGTTTCAAGATTCGGTTGGGAACACAAGAAATCTTGATAATCATGTTTGAAAGTATTTTCTTTCCCTTATGATCAAGGAGTGCCGAGGAATGTTGTTTCAATATCCATTTCATCTTGGATTTGCTCTTCAGCTTCATCGTACTCTAAATCATCAACATCCTCGAACCTAGATAATTCTTGTTGAAGAACATCATTGCCTCTTAGGCCTCGTTTGGTTTGCGGAATCATGAGGTTGAAAAATAAAAGTGATTATTTTCCTATGTTTGAGAATGAAAGGAATTAAGGAGGAAAGGAAATTGATTTCTAATGAAAAGAAAATTATGGAGAAAAATGGTTTCCTCCATCCAAACAAGGAATCACTTTTTCTTCCAATTTTCTTGACATTTCCAAACATCAAAAAGGAAAATAAATGTGAATTGTAATTTTCCAAAGGAAATGAAAGAGTAAGGAATTGATTTTCTTTTCTTTCCTTTCCGCGAACAAAACGAGGCCTATCTCGTTTGGTTCGCAGAAAGAAAATAAAATAAAATCAATTCTTTGTCTTTTTCTTTCCTTTAAGAAATTACAATTTTTAATTTTATTGCTCTGAATAAAATTTTTCGTTTTTTTTTGTTTCTCTCTTTCAAAATTTAAGTGACCTCTTCAATAGTCTTCTGCAAGACATTTCGAAAATTAACACAATTACGTTAGATCGACTTACCCCCTATGCGTTTGCATTATTTGGTAATATGCAAGTCAAACACAACAACCAATACCCCCAACCAATTACAATATGTATCGGTAAGAGGATTTTTATTTTATTTTATATTTATTTTTATCTTGAAAAGAAATTTTCGAAAGAAGAAACATACTTTACCAACGGAATTAGGGATGAGCATTCGGTTTATTCGGTTTCAACCGAATCATAATAGTCAAAACCGAATAAACCGAAATTCTAAAAATCTAAAACCGAAACCGAATCGAAATTAGCCAAAAAATCGAAACCGCACCAAATAAGCTATTCGTTTATTCGGTTAAGCATTATGATTATTGTTTTATGGATCGGACAAAAAGTTAAAATCATGGTTAAATTATATTAAAAATTATAGTTTTATACACACATTTGTTGTATTTCAAAATTGTGACTAAAGTTGGACCTTAAAACATATACACATAATTGATGTTTTCAAAATATATAAAATTTTAACCACAAAATATGCATAAATTAGAATTTTTACATAATTGTATAAATCTTATTCGATTTTCGGTTTTGGACCGAAACCGAATATTTTTTTTAGTATTTTCAAAACCGAAACTTAATCGATTTTTTTTTCCAAATCGAACCAAATTTCTTATTCGGTTCGGTTAGATTTTCGTTTCGAAACCGATGAATACTCCCCCCTAGTTGGAATATCACGAAACTTGGTTCCTAAGAAGTGTTTTCTGTATTTCTAAGACATATTATCCACAATCATGAAAGAGTACTACTCTGATTTCGCCAATACATATTTGCATTAATATCTATTTTTTAAGAACTGATTAGTAAATTGTTTCAATGTCTTCTTCAGACTTTTTGACTCATCTGGAACCCGGCAGTCGGATTTTAACTGTGATCAAGCGTGTGAGAATATTGTACATTATTACTATTACTTTTGCACATTATCTATAGTTGGTCGATCCACTAAGGGGTATGGTCGTATTTTATTGACCAACCTCATATAAAGGTTTATTAGGCCGAGTAAAACTTTAATACATGGTAGTTTTGATACAGAAAATAAATGTAGAATTGATTTAATTTGTATAAAAATAGTAGAAAATGATACAATAATCTTTGATCCCAAAGATTGTGTGGTAAAAAAATAATGTGAATAATAATAATAATATAAATCTAGAATCTAAAAATTGAGACTCCAAACTAGGACTTACTATTCTACAAAATAATTTTCTACATTCTGAATTAAAAAATTCTGAGACCAAATCTATAGTTCCTATGGATGTATTAGACCTGGCAATCTATAAATTGGAGCTTGGGATGGGTCTTACTGACTTTACTTAATTTTATTTACTTTCTTAGCAATCGAACAGAGTTTGCGAAGCAATAATTCAAAAAGAGAGAGGTAATGATAATTAAATAAATAAAAGCATAATTCTCACGTAATAAGAAAGTGGGATCCAGATTTCCACCTTGGATCATGTAGCTAGAATTTCTAAAACTACAGAAACAATCTCAAATATAAACACAAAATGGATGAATATGTTGTAAAATTGCCGCTAATGACGCATTGAAGATTTTGTGTGCTAAGAACACATGAAAGTTTTGAACATCTAGAGTTATTCAAAAGAAATAAACCACAATGTACTATATCACTAATACTCAACACATACATATAATCATCCATAACAAGCATTCATTCATACAAACAACAACAACAAAATCCAAATTACATAGTTATAGTATTTCTAACACTTTGATTTAAGTAGGCTCACACAAAACAAGTTCACACACATAGGCGACAGAACCAAGGCAACGTTCTTCAGGTAACTAATACCCTGAACAGAAAAGGTTGAATATCAACCAGGTTAACACATTACGGGGAGGAATGATGAGTCGCTCTCCACCACCTCCGCCGATGCCACGGATAGCTGCTTGCCTGAAGCGTCGGATCCGTTCCCTCTGCGCATCGATCCTCCTATCCAACTCGTGGAGTTCCTCAATGATCGGGGCGAGGAACCCCTCCATCCCAGCCTTCTCCTCTGCATCCGTCATCCTCTCCACTGCCTCCTCCTTGATGGAGACGATCCACCACAGCTCCGAGACTTCTACCTCCATCTCGACCAACTCATTCTCCCTTTGCTCAGCTAGCCTTAGCATGTCCACATCCATGATCACAAGACTCCTAATTGAGGTGTGGAGTCTTTGCCTGAAACTTCTATATATATAGCTTCATATTTCTTGTCTTCTTATGTGAACTTCCTCCATGAGTTGTTTATATGGCTAGCTAATCACTAATTGCCCATTTTAACATATCTTATCATTAATTATCACTAATATAATTTATTCTTATAAATCAAAGTATTTTTACCTAGGGCTTGCCATTATGGCTCTTTACCCTACCAATCTTTTTCCATAGGTAACAGCAAATATTAAAAAAAAACACAAAATGAGATTTAGAACCACATATTTTAGACATGATATACAAAATGTGCAAAGATATATTATTAAACGAGCTCTCTAACCATATGTGGGAGGCATTCTATGTGATGTAGTACATTATTGATTATCTAGAATGCGCTTTAGCATTTGTAAATGCCTCCATAATAATAAGTAGCGAATTTAAAAAAAAAAATTATACTGATATTATAACAGGAAGAGAAGGATTAGTAATGTAGTATACAAGTTACCCTATTCAAATAATTCTTGAAAAGACTAATCAATTAAGGAAACATAGATTGTACTGGTCACTAAATTCTACATGCCAAGGTTATTGCATGGAATACAGCTAATGTTATTTGTATTAATGCGAGTGGTATGGTATGCAGAAAGAACAAATTGAGCCGACGAATTCTATTTAAAAAAAAAAAATACAATAAATAGAAGAAAATTTAGTCCTTCCTACTTCAAGTTACGACAAGATGGATGGCAAGAAGGAACAAATTGAACCGAGAACGCTATATTAACAAATTACAAACAAATAGAAGACACCTACTCCAAGGAAAGACAATGTAGCAATAACTTTTCCCACTCGATGCCATGAACTGGATAAGAAAGAAGGAGAGTCGTGCCAAGGACAAGCCGTTGAAAGACAAAGGAGGTTTTCAAATCGTACTCTTAATTCTTTTATACTCGGTTCTTTTTAGATTTATTAGTGAAGTCGAATAAATATGGTAAGAGTTTACATTACAACAATAAAGTAGCAACATAAATACGGTAAGAGAATACATTACAAGTAACAAGATCCACATTAAAAAAATGGGAAGGTAGAGAAGATCGATAAGATTCAAGTCGCTATCCACAACTCTTGAGGAGCATCTATTTCAAGGCTTATGGAACCAAGACACTAGGATCACAATGATACCGGTTAGGGTTTGTAAACATCAATTTCAATAATAGTCAAAGTAGATTAGCATTCATTATTTACATATTCATACTTAGATATATAGAATTTTTCTTTTAAGTAGCATCTACAATCCCTTACACTGAGTTAGATTGGGCATTGAGGGCTTCTAATTGGGCATTGAGGTCTTATAATCCATTGTATCCAAATCAAGGTAAGAAGATTAGTCACTATTCTAAAAAAATCGGCCTAGGTGGCCGTCTAGGAGGCCATGTCCCGCCCAAAATTCCGTCATAATCGGGCCTAGGCGGTGTGGAGCGGTCCAGTGTTCTAAATGGTGCCTGCCTCGGCCGCCTAGGCGGTAGGCGGTCGCTCTCCGCACCGCTTTTGCCGTTGACACCTTGGCGATGGAGTAGCCGGCCAGCGGAGGTTTGGTGACATAGGCGAATGTGAGTACGTGGCACGCGGTGTATTATAATTCAAATTCTGTAGTAGAATGAGTTAGGCGACGGTGTAGGCGAACGCCTAGACGGAGCAATACCTGACTAGATATTTTGGCAAAATAGTTTTGCAAGCATTATGGACCTATGAGTCACTTTTACATGACTTAAACTTCATAAATCTTTGTTCTACAACTTAGCTATGCATAAAAAAAACCCTTAAAATATGCATATTATGCAAAAACAGTGATAAATAAAAAATACCCAAAATGTATCAACGCCTAGGCGACACCTAGGCGTCCTAGGCGGTAGGCAGCCCCTTTTCGCCGCGCACCCAAGAGATATTTGATGCTGATATATCCAAAATGTATCAACGCCTAGGCGACACTTTTGTTATATCTGGCTCATATATCCCCTTTAGAACATTGGCGGTCCTAGATGACGTTTTGTAATTTTTTTTGTCACTCCATGTTCCCGATATACGTATTTATACGTGTATTTGTTCATGTACCATGTATTTCGTATTTTTTGTATCCAGTATCAATACGATATCATGCACGTGTTGCAGTATCTGTATCCATTAGTGGACTTATGTATCTTGTTATTGGTTTTTCGTGCGGGCAGATCATCCGTAAAGTGATCGATAAGTCTAAACTGAGTAACTGACCTATGCAATTGTAATTGGATTTCTGATTTTATACAAGATAATTATGCATGAAACGACCCTAGACTTATTAAATACCCATTGGTATTGTCATAGATCATACATAGATCGACGTACCATTGAATTGCCTAAAATGAAAATTTATTCATCAGACTGTTGTACCACCGGTATACCGCTAAGGCATGGTTCAGCTAGTCAGCAAAGCTGACTAGGCTACTCCTTTACCCATTGGTCACTTGTGTTTCTTTTGTGAGGCTGTGATTGGCTCTTGGGACATGGATTGGTGAGATGGCAGCATCCCAATGGCTTTAAATCCCCCCTTTTCTCTCTCTCTTCCTTTTTTTTTCCTCTTCTTCATTCTCTTGTCACATTTATCTCTTTTACCATTGCTTCGACTGACCTAGGAGCTTAGATCATAAGCTTGGACTGACCTAGGAGCTTAGAAGCTAGGCTTGGATCTTGACCTAGGCAAATACATCTTGCTAAAGTGAATAAAATTGTGTTTTAATTGTATTTGTTATTTTCTATATACATTGTTGCTTAGTTTTATCCAAAACATGTTTACTTAAATTGTTTTCATCATTTATTCATGACATTGTTAGGGGTGGAACTCGAACGGGCTAAACCCGAGCCCGATCGGGTAAGTCCGTTAATGGATTGGGTTAGGGTTGAAGAAACTCGGGTTCAGGTTAAAATATTTGAACCAGATCAAAAATCGAGTTGTCTCGGGCTCATGTGTAGGGTTACCCAAAGAACCCGAAACGATATATATATATATATATATATATATATATATATATATAAGAAATGATCCACATCTCCGATTTTTTGTACCACAAGCATCCCCATGTTATCAACCGTTGGATCTTGTTTAAGTCATATAATCTTAATCATTGTTTTGAATTCAAATCAATGGTTAATATTAGATGACTTAAACAAGATCCAATAGTTGTAAACATGTGAATGCTTGGGGATGTATAATAGGAGGGGATGTGGATCCCCCCCCCCCTCTCTCTCTCTCTCTCTCTCTCTCTCTCTATATATATATATATATATATATATATATATATATATATATATATATATAGTTTCATACTTCTTAAATAAAAAAGTTTAAACCCTAAATTTCTCCACCCAAACTCTTAAACTCCTTATCCTAAGTCTTATTTCAATTTGTATTTTGTAATGATTGAGACTTGATTGCTATTTGATTATGTGTTTTATATTACTCTTGTTTCAAATTATTTTAAATATCATATTAGAGCCTGATAACCCCGATGGACCCAATCGTATTCCCTTGTATGCGTAAAAGCACTCTGTATCAAGGAAATGTCACTAAACGACGGTTTAGGTCTCTGTGCCGAACCATCATTACAGCCGTCGTCTGGGTAGTCGTGCAGTACTCGTTGTCAGGAGTCAGGATCACTGCATGATTTGACAGGTTCATTCGAGAAATACGAAGCGTTCCTCGTACTCTTCTATGCTGCATTGAAAGCAGATAAGTTTTACGCCATAAAGGCGAGATAGCAACCTTTTTACGCTGAAGCAGTCTAAAAATACTGCATTACGTGGGTTGCTCTGGAGCTATATTTTACGCCGTACTAGCGATAAAGCTCTGTTGTACGCCAATGGCTCTGAGGTCATGTTTTACGCCACACAGCACTGAAATACTGCGTATAGATCTGCAGCGTATTTTTCATGCTTCTACATACGTATTCTGGGACTGGGGCGTGACACCATGCAACATACTTGTTTAGAAACTACAATGTACAACAAAAAGTTGTCGGAACGTCAACAAAGTCATTTTTTTTAAGAATCACGTATGCAATGTTAGTATATTCATGAATACCGTCATTGTAATGCTAATGTTATTTTTTCTCTCCTGATTATCGACTATTTGATGAACTTGACATTTATAATGTATTGTTTGAAAATGCGCATTATTATGAGTTAATGTGCTATGTTTATCCATATATCAATATCAAGGGTTATATTAGTTACCAATCAATCAATGATCCTATGGAAAAATGTATCTTATGTTTCAACCGATAGATGATTTGACTACTGAGATACAGATAACATTTTTCATCAGACGATATTCAAATCACGACAAAGCAAACATTTCATAAACATAAACTTAAAAATGTATATGTACTACCGTGTTTTCAGAATTTGACTTGGGAAATCACAACTCAGCAAACAATTCATAAACATAAATTAAAAATAGTCAATTCTGAATATAGTACTTTTGGATAAATCTAGAAATGGTTGTTTCTTAATTACAAGGAATTAAAAAAATTAATTAACCAGACGAACAAAAAAAAGAATGATTAATACTATACTAAAAGAAAGAAATAAAAGTGAAGAAGAAATACAAAAGATAGGCAGATAACCTTTGGTGAGAGAGACACAGAGAGAGAGGGGGGGGGGGGGGGGGGGGGTGCGAGGGTTTTAGCTTTACTACTGAACAATTAGCTGCAACGTTACAAACAGCAAACAGCAGGAGTAATCAGGCAGGATTACAAGTATTGGATCTGGGCCCTACCTGTATAGCGTTAAGTGTCGGTCCGGTCACATTCTGAGTTCAGGTGCACTAGAAAAACAGCTGCTTTTGTGGCCGTAGCACTGTTGGAATAATTCTCTGCATTATAGAAAGAAGAGCCAAGGTGTGGGAAGAACACAGCGTTCCTCTACAAGTCCCCTCTACAAATCCAGCCAAAAGATCTCCACTAACTCTACATCATCTACCATAAGAATGACCTATAAGAGTACTTTATGCATGTCTACTGTTTCATTCTTCAGCTGCAGACATCCCTGCCAAATGTTGCATGCAAACATTATCATAAGCCTCAATATTTAAACCAGAAGCAAGGAACAGCTCAACCTCACCAACGAAGTGCTCCGCTTGTCGTAACACAAATGGCTTAGCAGCATCCAAAAGCAATCTCCTAAACTCTTCGCGTTTTCCCTCGGGCGTTGCGTCCTTCATACTCTATGATTATTTCCTTTTAAAGGACTCCATTACACCGTGAATATGATGCACAATGATGTCCACATCCTCCTCTTGACTAAGAACCTGGATCTCCCTTTTTCAACCATCTCTCGAGACAAACATTTTCTCGAAGATATCTACAGTGCTTCCAAAATTTGTGTACATCAAACAGACGTTTTGAGATTTTTACATCATTCCATTCCATTGCAATCTGAATTCATGAGGACCCGAAAAGGCGAAAACCAGCTTTTTCCAGGACAATTGCTCGTGTAATGCCGCTGAAAGAATTCTCCATTAAAGCCCTGTACTATAGATAGATTGTCCGTCTTGCAAAGAGGACACTTGATTGACGATAGCACTTGGGACTGTTTCTTGGTTCTCACTCGGGACCAGTAGAAAATGCATGGAAACATTGATCTAAATAGGCTTCTTGCGGGATTGGTTCAAGACATATGGGGCAAGGATCATGGTCCTTCTTGCCAGAAGTAGATACCATAATTCTTCAGTTTAGATGCCAAGGCACTTAAAATCTTTATCTTGGAGGTCAAACTTTTACTGCAGATGAGCCAGATATAACAAAAGTTATCATCCCAAGAGATATTTGATGCTGATGCGACTTCAGCAGCAGAAAATCCTGAGGATTGTGTCAGCGCAATCAACCAATCATAAAAAAAAACACTTAACACTTTTGAAGCTATGATATATGAGATGAATGGAAATGTCAGAGCAAATAGTTCTCAAGAACTAATGAAATAAATTCTGAAAATCTACAAGTTCTGTGTACTAGGTCATGAAGAATGTAACGCAGGGCCCTATAGTTTTGCATGAGTTCCATGTTGGGGGGAAATGTTTCACGGTTTATACTTTTAAGTTACATGGATACGCCTCTAGAGACTTGTATTTGTCTGTATCCGTCACATGGTACTTGACACATGTCGAACATGGCTCTCAAATGTCTCTTGCTCGTGCAGAACATAATTGAGTTATTAAAAGTAACATTTCATGTGAAGCAGGTCCTTTCTAGAACATTTTGGACCAAGTTACTAAACAAAACATTCATAAATAAAATATTATTAAGATCTAGAATATATGATATGTATATAAATATGTATGTTTGTATGACTGTATTAAATGTTATCCATGCATACATACCCTTATTCTTAATTTTTCATGTGGAAGGATGCGGGCTCAAGGAGAATGCATTGTTCGTGATCCTGTTATCACGGAACAGGGTCTTGCAGGCACAATTTAACCCAAGACGCTTAACATCTTGGCAGTGGAGTTTTAGTTAAGAAAAGGAATAAGCTTTTTTCAAAAGAAAAGATGAATGGAAACAAGCAAACACTATTCTGATGATATCTACATATGCTTTAATGATGTCTGCTTACTTTTGTAGACATATTTCAAAATACTTGAAAACGGAAAGAGACAAATCTCCCCTCAGTAATACCTAAGTACAATTCTATCAACCCCTAACTTGCAAATCTTACAATCATTAGTCTCTAATCTCCATTGCACATGTTTTGATCATCTCAAGAGATTCTCAAAACCCCATAGATCTCCAGAAAAAGTCAAATCAGAAATAGGTAAATGTCTTAATCAGGCAGAAAGGCTTTTCTTGAGGAGTATAAAAGATACGCCAAATGGATATACAACAGCAGAACGAAGCATTCTTTGTTCTGTTATTATTGTCCAATGTCCTATGTAACATCAACAAAAACCATATTATATTTTATGGTTTCATCCAAGTTTGCATATGCTTACCCCTATTCCTATCATTGTTCTAAAATTCTCTATGCGGATGTGGGTGCCTAGTGTCTAGGCTGCCTAGGCACCGAACATGTATCAATTTTTTTCCCCTCCTACTCACTTGTACAGCTTATATAGTGTTATATCATAATAAAACAAACTTACTAAAGAAATCATCAATCATTATCATGATTCATGAAGACACCATCAACATTATTTTATAATGAAACATACTTAATAAAGAAATCACCATATCCATAATACAAATTTGAAATTTCAATGTTCTAAATCCAATCTTAAAATCCAAACAACTAAGCATCAATTTTATTTTAAATCTTAAAATCCGAACCGCCGCACAAGGTGCCTAGGCACCGAACACGGCCGCATAACCTCACAAAACTCGCCGAACATGGAATTTTCGGTTCAGCCTAGGGCCGCCAAGCGCCTAGGCGGCCGATTTTTAGAACACTATTCCTACATATTCTTTAACTACCTATATATGTCCTCCTACCCGCTGCATCTATTTGAGTGTCCGTAAAATCAGTATTGTGGTGAGCCGTTTTTAAGAATGAGTTCATTGAAGAAATTAAAATGGAGACGAAATATATTCAATATTAGTCTCGTCCTAAAGATCTTGTTGAGACGTTTGCAACAGTATTTATAAATTTATAGTAATAATGATGCATAAAAACAAGTATCTCGGAGTTGATGCTAAAAGAAATCTTTGGTGCCATAATTAATTAGTTGCAAAACCTTTGGGCAACAACAGAAGTTGGACTATAGTTGAACTAAGAAACACAAGTAGAGAAAATATGTCTTCGGGTGGTGTGTGATAAATATGAGGTTAATCAGTCTCATAAAAGCAATTGTAGTGTATGTGATTCTACCAATGAGCGTGTTGGTCGACTTTGTAGTTGAAATTGGAGGAAGCCTAGAAAGCATGGACACGGACACGGACACTCCTATAATTAGTATGTATTGTGTCCGTGAGACATCGTGTCAGACACTAGAACACGCGAGATTCATTGTCGTCAGTCGTGTGGTGTTCGTGCAAGAAAACCTAAGGATCATCTCACGTCATTCAATTTGCTGTACAGAAATGTCGGGCCTTTGCAACCAAATTAAGCAGTGAAATTGAAGAAACATTGATCGAACAGAATATACTATTTATTTGATTTTTTTTTTCTCAAATTAAGCTGGTAGCAAGCGAAATCTAAAACTGAACATGAAACATCAAGACAGCTAGTCTACTTGTAAATAAGGAATTAGTCGGCAGCTGCACTTGTAGAATTCTAGGGTTTTAAGCAAAGATTAATGAATCAGAAATCTAGGGTTCACAAAGAGGAGGAATTCATGATATTCCAGTAAGAAGTACGTACCTTTCAATAGATCAGAAATCTAGGGTTCACAAAGAGGACGAACGAATCAGAAATCTACACATACGAGGAGCCAGCAAAAAAAAAAAAAAAAATTTGGACCATTTCTCGATTTGTGCGTGTCATCCTTGCGCAGGGGCCATGCTAATCTTCTCTGTATCGTTCCAATTTTATCGGATGCCCCCCAAGGGACAACGTCTGTTCTTGCATTCCTCACTTATAACGAAAGAGTATTTCCTTCACAGCCAATGTGGGACTAAACTAAGTGTGTGTAGCTGCTATTTCGTCTAGCTCACCACTCTAGGCCTAAGAGGAAAAGGTAAAGCAGCCCGAGGACCATTTGACTCTATTAAGAGTCATGTACTACTACTACTACTATCTAATACTAGTATATACGCAGCACGTATTTCATATTATTTAAAAAAAAAATAGTTTATTAAAAGAGCAAACGATAATTTCTTAATCTTATTATAGGTGAAAATATAATAGACAGGAGCTTGAAAGTTGGGAGAAATTAAATGACGGGAATATGAAATGTTTCTCTTATCTCTTGGACTCATGTGTCTACTTTGCATGCATGCTTTATTAACTTTTGCTTTATTTTCCAAACTACCTACTTTGCATGCATACATATCTTTGTTTTATTCACTATCATTTTCCAAGTTGCCTCCTTTGCATGCATGCATGCATACATACATTTAATACGTATTAATTACTGTTTTTAATTACTTAGATATCCTTATCAACGATAATACATATGAAATGTAGTGAAGGGTCTTTTTGGAACAAAATTTTTTCACGGTGAAGCCTAGTTTTGGCATTATATAGTAGAATAGATTAACAAAAATCTAAAATCAATTCCTTCTTCACAATATCAATCCAATTCCGTTTTAGCTCAATAAAATTTATATATTCTTCGTTACCAAGGCCTATCCAATGTCAAGCTCAAATTTGGTCCGAACTGGTCCATTGAGGTGTTTAAATTTGAACAAACTGCTTGTGAACTTTAATTTCCAAATGATGAATATATATATATATATATATATATATATATATATATATATATATATATATATGAACAAACTGCTTGTGAACTTTAATTTCCAAATGATGAATATATATATATATATATATATATATATATATATATATATATATTGCACCACATTTGAAACCGACATCGACCATCTATTGTATTCACACAAGAAAACTAAGGAGTCCTAATATTTTGAAAATGAATTTAAATTTCAAATCTATATCATATCATATACTTATACGCTAATATAATGAATAATATTTGTTTTTCATTCTATATTATGTACATTTTATACAAGGGGCCTTCAAAAACACCAAAAACATTATTAGGAATCCATATAGAACAACTGGACATGATGTGGCTCAATTCATCATTATGTTTGAGGAGCAAGTTTCATACTAATAAATGAGAGTACGTATAAGGTAAATGATAATAAATTATTATTAGCAATAAAAAAAATATTTCTTTTCATTTTATAACCATTCATTCAACATGTAAATATTTTGTTCATTTCTAAATATATGGTCCTATTGTGCTCTATAGATTCTGTGAGACTCTGTCTCACATTATCTATATTGGTATAAGGATACGTATTTTATACTGCATGTTTTATTTTCTGGATTTCGTGGAATTTTAAAACTTAGCAATTTTTATTTTTTTTCTTAACCGGTATACCGACGGTATACTATGGCATAACAACGGTATACCGATCGGCAGATATTACTTTTGCTTTTGAGATATTTTCGTTTGATATTGTGGTGAATAGTGTTTAGATATTTTCGTGAATAGTGTTGACTCACCCTATTACCCAATGGTTTCTTGGTTTTATTTTGAACGACCGAGCTTGATTTTAATCGTTATGTGGATCGCTGATGTGGCAGATCCAACTGTCACGATTAATTCCCACCCTCTATATATACGACTTTATTTTCTCTCTCATCTCTCTTTCCTTTCACTCTTCCTTCTTCATTTCCTCTCCATATTTTTCGCGGAAGCTTCGAGCTTGGTCTTGAGGCCTAGGAGTGTGGTTTCTGAACCCCTCTTGGTGGGAGAGTTGAAGAGTTAGGCTGGGAGTTCGACCTTAGGCAAATACATCTTGCAGAAAACTAGGAACGACTTTATTTATTACAGTTTTGCTTCCCTTGATTTTATATGCTTAGAATTTCATAGTACTTGTTTTGTTAATAATGTTTCTCTCATGATTTCCAAACTTTTCAGAAATTATTTTGAGCTTAGTTTTAACTTTTTTTGAGAACCTTGATATTTTCTGGTTAGGAAACTCGATGTCGGAAACAATTACCCGAGTGATTTTCATAAGACTTAGTCTACATGCCATGTGAGGCTCACCTCTAGATTTATTAACTTGTTAGACCAATATTTGTTAAGTTTCAGAACGTAATTTCGGTTCCGAAGTACCCGTTTTGATTGGACTTTTTCTAGAAATTGTCTATGGGAACCGCAATACCGACGGTATACTGGAGTATACCGATGGTATACCGATTTGGCCTGACTTAGAATCATAGAAGCTGCTGTGAATTGAACCGGCATACCGACGGTATACTGGAGTATACCGACGGTATATCGATTTGTTGGAATCGATTAGCTGCTGTATTTTTCCAACAGTTACTGGAGTATACTGACGGTATACTGGAGTATACCGACAATATACCTATTGCATATTGTCACTCTAGATATTGATTGTCACCCTAGATACAGATTATCACTACATGTATTAATTGTTACTCTAGATATGAAGATTGTCCCACATGGTCACTATTGTCTTTGATTGTCACTCTAGTAACTGTTGCGGCTTGTCCTGTGCTAGCGGTCGTAACTGTCAATTCATTATCTTGTCTTGCATACATATCTAGGATAGATTCTGCGGAATGCCACACCCAAAATCCTGAACTGAAACTGCTAAGGATTAATGAATAGATTACTGACATAGATCATTGGGATGAGAGGTTACCTGGTTGCAGGCAGTCCCGGTGTTCCGATGCCACAATTTAGATATGGATTTGGAGCATGTCGTCGAGTAGGGCCCACTTCCAGCTCACCTTCGAGTGTAGCATATTATCACTATTGTTACTTATTGTTACCCTTGCATACGAAATATAACTCGGACAGACTGTAGTGCTTGTGACCAATAGGAGAACCTCAAAGTGCATTTGTTAGTAACCAGAAATTATGATAACCCTAGTTAGCTAATGATATCAAGCCATAAACATTGCTTGGCTATACTTATTGATTGTTACTATTGCTGGTCCAAAGATTTTCCTTCTCTACTGTTATTGTTCTTATCATTATATTGTTTTCGACGTAGATTGGGACACGTGAACGGTAATGGGGGTGGTTCCTTCATTTTTTTCTTGTTTGGTGTAAAGGTGGAAAACCAGGCCTATTATTTTTTACGGGTTCCGTTAGTTTCATAGTTATTGCATCAGTTCCTTTTGATCCTTTACCTATTAGCTACTTATGCTATGTCTTAGATATTGTACTCACATACTATGCTCAACCCCTTGTATAGTACATGTCCTTTGGCCTAGATGACTTTGCTTGTTCCAAGTCCTTATTCCCGATCTCGTATATGTTCTCGGTTTTATTTTGGCACATTGTCACACCCGATTCCAGATTTGGTATTTCTTGTATTTCTAGAATTTAATTTTTTCTGATAATGTATTCTTATTGTATTTCTTATGTTGATTCCTATCATTTATTATTGTTTTATTTTTGTTGTTGAGAGAGAGACTACCCGAGACTAGTAGAATACGCATTGGCATTACCATAGACCCGGTTTAGGATCCGCATGTAGAATGGACCCTTGGTTTGGTTTATTTTGGGTGAACCCATGGCTAAGCCATATTTTCTCCTCTCTTAGTATATATATGAGCTTTTCTCTCTCCTATCTTTCTTCTTCTTTATTTCTATTTCCCTCTTCCTTCTCTCCCTCAAGCTCCCTATAGCCAAAACCTTAGCCCTAAGAAGAAGTTATTGTGACTTGGACCGTGAGAGGAGAGGCTAGGAGCCACCTAAGGCAAGTACATCTTGCTCAATGGTAAAATCATGGATTTTTAGATTTTTATATATGTTGTTATTTTAAAAATGTATTTGATGAAAAATGTTCTCCTAGAGTTGCTGATCATGTTTAGTTCTTGGAGTTTTAGATTTTGATGTATAGATTTTTGCAAATATGAGTTTCAAGTTTAGAGTTTTTATGTATTTTATGAGTTTTTCTTGATTTTGATCTATTAAAACTTAATATTTTCAAAAACTAGTTATTTCTTATGTTAGAGCACTTCACTTAGAGCATTTTGGCTTTTGATTTACTTGATTTGGAGTTAAAATAAAGTTTTTATAAAGAATACAAGATTTTAGTTTTTGTGAGTTTTTGCCATGGCTGAACCTGCTGTTGGAGAAGACGAAGTCTTCATGCGGCCAGCGAGC
The DNA here is from genome assembly GCA_036927795.1 of Iris macrosiphon. Lineage (NCBI taxonomy): Eukaryota > Viridiplantae > Streptophyta > Magnoliopsida > Asparagales > Iridaceae > Iris > Iris macrosiphon. Next base: position 120,350,727 of record JAYESA010000014.1, on the reverse strand, counting down.
TATGCGACTGAGAGTGCTATACGGCCCGAGAGGGTTATGAGGCTAAACTCTTACCGCATACTGACTTCATGCGTCCATCTTGTTGGATGCATGACTGCTGATCTACACAAGTGTTCTTGAATACTTTGTGCATTTACTCGCTGAACGAATGAAAAATTTGCTAAGTCCAAAAGATACTCCATGCGGCATCGAACTCCATGCGACATCGAACTTATGAGGCAAGCAGAGCATACAGCCACCTTCCCTTGGACGCATGACTCTGAACTTTGGCGCATCTTTGGCGCATCCTTGGCGCATCTTTCTATGGTTGTCTTTTCTTCCTGACACATTTTATGTCACATCACACTTTATGTCATATCACTGATACTTTATTTATTTCTTGTCGCCTCAGCACTTGCCCCAAGGAGTAGACTTTAGCCCTGAGCATGCGGCAAATAAGTCCATGCGGCAATTGGGGGCATGCGGCAATTGGGAGCATGCGGCAAGTGAGTCCATGCGGCAATTGGGTGCATGCGGCAAGTGAGTCCATGCGGCCAGTGGGTACATGCGGACAAAAAATTGTGTGTGCATTTTACTATGTTTTATTTAGTAATTCCTTTTGGTGATTATTATTGTGTGCTTCCTTATGTCGATACACGTTTATGTTATCAGGCAAGTTTTGCATGTGAGTTCACAAAACAAGTTTATGTACAAGTTCTCCATCCTCACGACATCGTGGAAATATTTGTGTATGAAAATCTACTGCATTTGGTATGGGAAAATCAAGTGTGAGCATTGTCCAATATATCGCGTGTCCCAAATATGATGACTCACGAATAGCTCATACTCGCGATTCGTCATTTTAGGGAGTTCTCAAGTGTCCATGACTCGAGAACTTGAAATAATTAGTAATGATTAAACAAGATAAGATTTACCTAGAGCATTTTGGGAGGGAAGAATATTACGCTACCGGCTACCCCGATCTCCAAGGGCCCCATGCGGCATGGACAACCCTGCTAGGCAAGGGCTCCATGACTGACCAAGTTTACGCGTGCTACGTCACTTACAAGACAAGTTTATACATAAGTTTATGTTGTAAAACAAGTTTAGGACTACAAGTTCAAGTTTATGCTTTTGAGTTCAATTTATGTTCGTGACTAGTAACAAGTTATGTTGTTGTATAGTTGAATGTGCATTTAATTAATAAGACAAGCGTACCCTTGGCCATCCGGGTTAACTGCAGTGTTGGTGGTAGCAATATTCTTAGCAATACATTTATAGTAATTAGGGTTTGTGATAATCCTAGTTAGTTAATTATAGCAAGTCGTAGGCATGTTTGACCGTGAATTGAATGTTTGTTTATTCGTATAGCTCGCTCTTCTAGTTTTATTTTTTTTTGGCACATGGTTAGGGTGCTAAGTTCTGCTCGGGTGAAGGTCTGCAATTTTGGTCCTTGTTTGGTTTAAGGGTTGTGGTCCCGATCCAGAGTAGTTCCTATGCTCTCTTTTCGCTCATCGCCTTACTTTTATTTATGTACTTATTACCATTTCTTCCAGTATTATTATGAGACAAGTACGTTGGTACCGTACAAGTCCCTATCTACATTTATTTTTTATATGTCTCTTTTTCTTATGTGGTGATGTGTATGGTCTATCAACTCGAGATCATTTGTGGTACTTGTTGCTTGGGGTTCTGACCCCACTGGCTTTGCATGACCAGGTTATCCCGAAGAGAACCAGGATCCACCGTGCCTCCAGCAAGATGGCTCGCACTCGTAGGACTGCGGCCGAAGCTCGCGAGTGGGTTTTCTTCCTCCACCCCTCGTCTTGATTACTTCTTTTTCAGGTGTTTATCAAGGAGCGGAGTTAGCTCCTTATATTTTTGAGACTGCGGTCAACATGATGTATATATTAGACCATGACTGGTATATTTTGATCATGTATTATTAAACTCTACTAGTGCAGCATTTTGTATTCACTAGCTTCATGATCATATGTGACATATAATTTGGGACACCTTTTTTACTTTCATGTATGATATACTCTTGTACTTGTGTTGCTGGATTGAGATAATAGAATTTGTCGGCCTTAGGACTGACGTCATAGCATGCTAGAGTTCACCCATTTGTCTTCTAGACAACCTTAACACATTGTGTCTTACTTTGATATTCTGCAAGGTGCGGTTGGCCATGTCAGTCTCCGTATTTACCTAGTATTCTGGGAGCAGGGCGTGACACACGTTACAAGTTCATTTGTACATGTTTATTTTTTCCTTATTCCATGTGTATTTTTTTGTCACCAGTAGATTACTATATATCATCTATTACTTAGTTTATTGTCTTTCTTTCTTGTAGAAGCATGAAAAATACGCTGGAGAATCATACGCGTAAAACCCTCAACATGCAGGAAGTCGCATAAACAGAGCTCCAACACTGGGTGGCGTAAGACATGACTTCAGAGCCATTGGCGTATAGCAGAGCTTCAACGCTATTTCAGCAGAAAATATAGCTCCAGAACAACCCGCGTAGTGCAGTATTTCCAGACTGTTTTTGCGTAAAAAAGGTTGCCACATCGTCACTTCGACGTAAAATCTGTCTGCTTTTAATCCAGCAGAAAGTTGTACGAGGAACTCTTCGTATTCCTCGAATGAACCTGTCAGATCATGCAGTGAACCTGACTCCTGACAAAGAGTACTACATGGTGATCGAGAAGACGGCTGTAATAATGACTCTGCACAGAACTCCAGACTGTCGTCTAGTGACATAACCCTTGATATAAGACGTCGTTTACGCATTCAAGGAATACGCTGCCTATTCTACACAGGCAAATATGAGCTTTACGCTCAGGATGAGACGAAACCAACAGCCACGTCAAAAGCTGTTTTTCGTACAGAACTCTGTAGAAGCATGAAAAATACGCTGGCAAAAGCTACGCGGCGTATTGATACAGAGCAGCGCAAACAAAGGCCTTCAGTGCCATCAGGCGTAAGAGCTCAAGGGTGCAGCGCGCCCAAAACCGCTTCGGCGTAGACGGGACCCCCCCATCGCCTCCAGGGCGTAAAAACTCAGCCGCTCTCAAAGCAGCATTAAAATAGCGTACGAGGAACGCTTCGTCTTCCTCGAAATGAACCTGTCAAGTCACGCAGTGAACCTGGCCTCTGACTCCTGACAAAAAGTGCTGCACGGCGACCCAGACGACGGCTGGAAACAGGCACAGACCCCTCGGGACGCACACCACAGTATGATGGCGGATCCCTGCATTTAATGCAGAGGATTGGGTTAAGATACCACCGAACCGTCGTTTACTGACGTTCCCTCAGCATAAACCGCTCTTTTTCGCACAGAGGGATACGCTGCATTGTTTTACACAGGCAGGCATAAACCGGTTTACGCTCCGCAGTAGACAAACCGCCTGCCACGTCAAAAGCTGCACATCGTACGTGTAAACCCCCTGAATTTTCAAAATTTTAAAATCTGGAATTTTTACAATTTTCTGGAATTTTCTGGAATTTTTCTGCAATTTAAAATAAGAGTTTTAATTATTCCATGATTTTTAATTGATATTAAACAGTATTAAAATATTATGTAAATAATATTTTTGGATGTAAAATAGAAAACTGGACTTAGGGCAATTTTTCTGGAATTTATCGGACCCCGGACCTATTTTTAAATGCCTAAAAACTATTTATTTAATTATTATTATTTATTAATTAATTTACTGATTATTTAATTATTTATTTATTATTATTATTTATTTTATTTTTATTATTTATTTTGAGTTTTGGGCCCGGCCCGGCCCAGTGGGCCGAGCCCGTTCGAAGTGGCCCAACCCTCACCCTTAGCGGGTCGGGCGGGTCCGCTCACCCGGATCAGCGCCCGACCCGGACCCGCTTCTCCTTCACCCGTTCCCACGTTCGGCCACGAGCCGAAAATCTCGCCGGCCGCCGCGCTCTCCGGCGCCACGACCGCCACCCTGGATCCCACGACCCCGACGCTCCTCCGCGTTCCCCGGCCACTCCCTCGGCCAACCCCCGCCCGAGCCACCTATAAATACCCCCATCCGCCCTCTCCTTTCCCCCGTAACCCTAACCCTAACCACCCTAGACGCCCCTCCGACGAACCCCGTCCGGCGACCTCCACCTCCCCTCATCCCCTGCGCGAACCGCCCGCCGACCACCACCCTCACCGCGTCTCCTCCTCTCCCCCTTCTCCTCTCCTCCCCGCAGCAGGCCCCGACGCCGTCCCGACCGTTCGAGAGCCCTGCGCCGTCGACCCCCCTCCGCTCCGGTGGCCGCCGCCCTAGCCAGCACCGCCCCAGCCTCCTCCTGCGACGCTGCCCCGGCCGCCCTCCGCCCTGAGCCACCGCCGCAAGGCCAAGCCCTAACCCTAACCCTCGTCGCTGTACGTGTCGGACACTGTGTCAGTTGGACACAGGACACGCTACGAAGACACGAGATCTCGGCTTTTTCAGCTTGTGTTCAGGTACTCGTAATTCCCTTTTCGTAGCTCGGAATTCGATTCCGTAAATTGCGTTGCGAAGCCTGTATGACCCTCTCGGTGTCCGGACAAACTGTTCGAGGCATCGCGGCCTGTGGCGATCGCACACCGCGATCCAAAAACAGGAAAAACCCAGACCCTGTTTCACCCCGGAACCGAGTACGCCCCGCCAAACGGGACGACTTGGTCGCGCGCGGTCTTCACAGATACGTGCGCCTCGTCGATACGGACGTGTGGGTTTTCGCGGAAGCTGATTCGGGTGTGCGTGCACACCGGAATCAACGCGTATCCGCGGACATCGCCCCGTATCCGCCTTTTCGGCAATTCGACCTAACTTTGTGTACACACGTCGGATCGAGACGAAACTTGTGCCATCGGACTCGTAGCGATACGCTGGTCCTGTGGGTCAAGTTTGGTTCGATTCTGAGAACGTTGACGAAATCGCGTGTCGTGGGCCCCACAGGCCCCGCTCGACGGGCGAATTCGTGATCGGCTCATCGGAATTCAAATCTGAAAGTTCCGTTGGGTTCGTATCAGCGTTCCTGACCTGTTGACACTAAGTTTGGTGAATTTGGAGACCGTTGACCCTGACACATTTTTCGGTGCAAAGCGGGCCCACCGGTGGACCCCGTTTTGGCCCGAAACTGCCGTTTTTGCCCTTGTCTCCAAATTGGACTCAAGGACAGGCGATTCTAGCTGATTGATATTTTCTGGATCTGATGGTGATGTTTGTTTCAGCAACCGGAGTACCGCCTGCAATTCCCGCCGAAGTCAGAGCCGTAAACATAGCCGGAACCACAGGCAAGTGTACCTTGCCAAACTCTGCAGCTTGCAAATTATTTTCTGGACTTAATTATGCAATAAAGGACAAATAAAGCTTGCCAAATCTCAGTAATCCTTGACATAGTATTTTACTTGATTTCATGTGAATTTAAAATATAAACTTGTTTTAACTGCTTAACCTAGGGAACGGGTGACGTGCTTAGCGTCCGATCATAGTCGGGTGCCAACTCCGTACGCGGGGTTGTGTAACGTCACATAGACATGGATATCGAGACCCGATAATTCTCGTACTTGTCCTATCAAGTACACCAGAACCCAGGACACTTGACACTATTTCATGAGACAGAGTCTTCCTGAGACATTCAAGGTGATTCTGTATAGGTTGCATGTTTATGACATAGACTTTACATTCTTAGACATTTGATTCATAGATATCAGACTTACTGCATTAGTTATGATTATGCGTGTCATGGACATGAGACGTGTGATTACATTGGGTGGGGAGAGACACACAGACTACAGGCTGATATTATAACATAGTATATATCATAGTGTAGATCATAGTTATTGCTGCTACCGGCTCCCCGACACAGAGCTTGTAGTGGCTTCGGCCTGAGATCTAGTGCTGCTCTCATATTGCATATCACATAGCTGGTTACTTAGTTACCCTGCTGATTATCTTATTGCTGCACTGATATTCATTTGGCTTGAGTTTTTCTGTACCTTGCTATGTCCCCTGAGGACCTGGAATGGATGATGTCCCCAGGTACAGCTGAAGAGAACTACCCAGAAGTGTACGGTGCCGGAGCACTTCTCGGAACAGAACCAGGAACAGAGGACGAGATAGTGGCCGAAGACTTCTCTTGAGCGCCGGCTTCAACTACTCAGTATTTACATTTTCCAGCATTTTATTTCCTGTCTTTTCCTTAAATGTAACAAACTAAGTTCTCGGAATTGTTTCCCCGAGATAACCTTATTTGCTATAGCTAATTTAATTCCATTGCATTTATTTCCTGGCAATTAATCTGTGTTATCTGTGGATGAGATTAGAAATACCTGAGACTGTAACACTTTACTGCTAGACTACAGCTTAAGCATGCCCTGATGGATCCATTAAATTGGGTTGTCCATCGGTGCGTGCTGCTGGCCATTGCTCACGTGCTCTGTCCCTCGGCATTTTGGGACTGGGGCGTGACATGGTTTTTGTGGTGGCCCATGCAGGTCTACGACTAAATTGTTCGGTTTCAACTTAGGGACCGAACAGGCCTGCAATAAGATAAGATAAGTTTTTAGGATCTCATCCACTTGCTTGAATCGTTCTTGATCTCTATATCGACTTCAAATAATTTACTTGCATCTTGCCTTGATTCCTGTGCGCCTCTAATTGGTTATTTTGATACAGGAAGATGGACCCACAAGAATGCAACGAGACTCCAGTCGGAACACCCCAAGCTACAGGTGTCACCTATGACGACGAAGTGACACCAGTCGAAGGAGTTCCACCAACTCAACAGAGCCAGCAGGCAGGTCAACCTACCTCCCGATTCCGGCGCGATGACATCCCACCTCCGCCGCAGTTCGTCCCACCAACGCCCGTACTCCCACAAGGACAGCCAATTGACGGGCAGCAGATATTCCAAATGATCTACGCGATGATGCAAGCGCAGCAACAAGTCCAACACGAGGCTCAGCGTCGCGAAGCTAACTTCTGGAGGGACAGCATCGTAACTGTACTGGAGCAGGCCAACCTACCAGCCCGACGGCCATCAACAGGCTCAATCACTGACTTCCGCCAACTGAAGCCCCGCACTTTCTCCGGCAAGGAAGAGCCCACAGAAGTTCATGAATGGCTCACCAACATTCAGCATCAACTTGAAGCAGCTGAGCTTCCACGGGAACGCTGGATGACTGCTGTCCGAATGCAGTTGACAGGCAACGCGCACCACTGGTGGTTGTCTGAGGAGGCGCGACTCGGACCAGACCGAGTCACTTGGGAGGAGTTCTCCAGACTCTTCCAAGAGATGTACATTCCGGCTATCGCACGATCTGAACTGCGGGACAAATTCAACCGTCTCACTCAGGACTCTATGACAGTGGAAGAGTACAACGCGGAATTCATCCGTCTAAGCCGCTTTGCCCCAACCCTGATCCCGACAGAGGAAGAGAAGGCCGAGAAATTCTTCGACGGACTGAACATTGAGCTGCAGAAACTCATCGGATCCGTCGCACCCACCTCCTACTCGGATGTTCTCGCTGCAGCCCGACGCATGGAATGCGTCACCAGGAGAGAGTCTCGCCTCAAGCGGCCAATCACCACAGCACCAGACAGAGCTTCGCCGGGAGAATCTGCAAAGAGATCTCACACGCACCAGCCACCCAGGACAGCTTCGCAGACCCTTCCTACCTGTCACTACTGCGGCAAGCTAGGTCATGTCCAGAAGGACTGCAGACGCAAGTTGGGATTGTGCCTGATTTGCGGCACCAATCAGCACATAGCCAAGGACTGTCCCCAGCATCGAGATGGAGCACCAGGGGCAAACCAACCAGCTACACCAGCACCGAGGCCACCTCTGGCACCTCAGGCGACACTCTTCCAGCAAGCCCAACAGCAGCAGAGGAATCCACCTCAAGGACGCGGACAAGCTTATGCGCTGACTGTGCAGGACGCTGATGCGAGTAAGTGATTTATAGTTTTCCGTTCTAGTCTTGTTGTAGTTCGTGCCCGTTGGTCCGTGACCTCAGCCCCAACCTAGTAATTTGCAACTTGTTAATAATAAACCTGGTTTTCATAATAGTTATAGTTTTAACTAGATTTTCCTGGAAAGTGTAAGCTTTCAGTTTTTAGGGAAACGGTACTTCCCTAAGTATCTTGTGATGTATTTTCAAACGATGCTTGCGACCGCGTCATCTCTGTTGACCGGTTATTCTTTGATTGCGAGGACGCAATCCTCTTAAGGGGGGTAGATTGTAAACCCCCTGAATTTTCAAAATTTTAAAATCTGGAATTTTTACAATTTTCTGGAATTTTCTGGAATTTTTCTGCAATTTAAAATAAGAGTTTTAATTATTCCATGATTTTTAATTGATATTAAACAGTATTAAAATATTATGTAAATAATATTTTTGGATGTAAAATAGAAAACTGGACTTAGGGCAATTTTTCTGGAATTTATCGGACCCCGGACCTATTTTTAAATACCTAAAAACTATTTATTTAATTATTATTATTTATTAATTAATTTACTGATTATTTAATTATTTATTTATTATTATTATTTATTTTATTTTTATTATTTATTTTGAGTTTTGGGCCCGGCCCGGCCCAGTGGGCCGAGCCCGTTCGAAGTGGCCCAACCCTCACCCTTAGCGGGTCGGGCGGGTCCGCTCACCCGGATCAGCGCCCGACCCGGACCCGCTTCTCCTTCACCCGTTCCCACGTTCGGCCACGAGCCGAAAATCTCGCCGGCCGCCGCGCTCTCCGGCGCCACGACCGCCACCCTGGATCCCACGACCCCGACGCTCCTCCGCGTTCCCCGGCCACTCCCTCGGCCAACCCCCGCCCGAGCCACCTATAAATACCCCCATCCGCCCTCTCCTTTCCCCCGTAACCCTAACCCTAACCACCCTAGACGCCCCTCCGACGAACCCCGTCCGGCGACCTCCACCTCCCCTCATCCCCTGCGCGAACCGCCCGCCGACCACCACCCTCACCGCGTCTCCTCCTCTCCCCCTTCTCCTCTCCTCCCCGCAGCAGGCCCCGACGCCGTCCCGACCGTTCGAGAGCCCTGCGCCGTCGACCCCCCTCCGCTCCGGTGGCCGCCGCCCTAGCCAGCACCGCCCCAGCCTCCTCCTGCGACGCTGCCCCGGCTGCCCTCCGCCCTGAGCCACCGCCGCAAGGCCAAGCCCTAACCCTAACCCTCGTCGCTGTACGTGTCGGACACTGTGTCAGTTGGACACAGGACACGCTACGAAGACACGAGATCTCGGCTTTTTCAGCTTGTGTTCAGGTACTCGTAATTCCCTTTTCGTAGCTCGGAATTCGATTCCGTAAATTGCGTTGCGAAGCCTGTATGACCCTCTCGGTGTCCGGACAAACTGTTCGAGGCATCGCGGCCTGTGGCGATCGCACACCGCGATCCAAAAACAGGAAAAACCCAGACCCTGTTTCACCCCGGAACCGAGTACGCCCCGCCAAACGGGACGACTTGGTCGCGCGCGGTCTTCACAGATACGTGCGCCTCGTCGATACGGACGTGTGGGTTTTCGCGGAAGCTGATTCGGGTGTGCGTGCACACCAGAATCAACGCGTATCCGCGGACATCGCCCCGTATCCGCCTTTTCGGCAATTCGACCTAACTTTGTGTACACACGTCGGATCGAGACGAAACTTGTGCCATCGGACTCGTAGCGATACGCTGGTCCTGTGGGTCAAGTTTGGTTCGATTCTGAGAACGTTGACGAAATCGCGTGTCGTGGGCCCCACAGGCCCCGCTCGACGGGCGAATTCGTGATCGGCTCATCGGAATTCAAATCTGAAAGTTCCGTTGGGTTCGTATCAGCGTTCCTGACCTGTTGACACTAAGTTTGGTGAATTTGGAGACCGTTGACCCTGACACGTTTTTCGGTGCAAAGCGGGCCCACCGGTGGACCCCGTTTTGGCCCGAAACTGCCGTTTTTGCCCTTGTCTCCAAATTGGACTCAAGGACAGGCGATTCTAGCTGATTGATATTTTCTGGATCTGATGGTGATATTTGTTTCAGCAACCGGAGTACCGCCTGCAATTCCCGCCGAAGTCAGAGCCGTAAACATAGCCGGAACCACAGGCAAGTGTACCTTGCCAAACTCTGCAGCTTGCAAATTATTTTCTGGACTTAATTATGCAATAAAGGACAAATAAAGCTTGCCAAATCTCAGTAATCCTTGACATAGTATTTTACTTGATTTCATGTGAATTTAAAATATAAACTTGTTTTAACTGCTTAACCTAGGGAACGGGTGACGTGCTTAGCGTCCGATCATAGTCGGGTGCCAACTCCGTACGCGGGGTTGTGTAACGTCACATAGACATGGATATCGAGACCCGATAATTCTCGTACTTGTCCTATCAAGTACACCAGAACCCAGGACACTTGACACTATTTCATGAGACAGAGTCTTCCTGAGACATTCAAGGTGATTCTGTATAGGTTGCATGTTTATGACATAGACTTTACATTCTTAGACATTTGATTCATAGATATCAGACTTACTGCATTAGTTATGATTATGCGTGTCATGGACATGAGACGTGTGATTACATTGGGTGGGGAGAGACACACAGACTACAGGCTGATATTATAACATAGTGTAGATCATAGTTATTGCTGCTACCGGCTCCCCGACACAGAGCTTGTAGTGGCTTCGGCCTGAGATCTAGTGCTGCTCTCATATTGCATATCACATAGCTGGTTACTTAGTTACCCTGCTGATTATCTTATTGCTGCACTGATATTCATTTGGCTTGAGTTTTTCTGTACCTTGCTATGTCCCCTGAGGACCTAGAATGGATGATGTCCCCAGGTACAGCTGAAGAGAACTACCCAGAAGTGTACGGTGCCGGAGCACTTCTCGGAACAGAACCAGGAACAGAGGACGAGATAGTGGCCGAAGACTTCTCTTGAGCGCCGGCTTCAACTACTCAGTATTTACATTTTCCAGCATTTTATTTCCTGTCTTTTCCTTAAATGTAACAAACTAAGTTCTCGGAATTGTTTCCCCGAGATAACCTTATTTGCTATAGCTAATTTAATTCCATTGCATTTATTTCCTGGCAATTAATCTGTGTTATCTGTGGATGAGATTAGAAATACCTGAGACTGTAACACTTTACTGCTAGACTACAGCTTAAGCATGCCCTGATGGATCCATTAAATTGGGTTGTCCATCGGTGCGTGCTGCTGGCCATTGCTCACGTGCTCTGTCCCTCGGCATTTTGGGACTGGGGCGTGACAGTACGGGGCTCGAGGCACGTCTCTACGTCTAATTGCACGGAGCGGTGACAGGTTCAGTCAAGGCACGTCTCTGCAACGGATGCACAGAAGGGTTGCAGACCTTCGAAACACGTCTTCGCATTTAATGCACAGGATGATGGCAAATCTCTGTAGAAGATTTGATTACATCTTCGAAAGCCGTGATTCCGGCTAAGACGTCCCCGTCAGCACTCGGGCACGGTACGCAGCGGCTTCTACGCCCATTCAAGACCTGTGCCCCTTCGGCTCTCAACGCCTCTCCGGCTTCAACGCCTGTCTGGCTCCTACGCCTATCCGGCTTCAACGCCTCTCCGGCTCCTACGCCTATCCGGCTTCAACGCCTCTCCGGCTCCTACGCCTATCCGGCTTCAACGCCTCTCCGGCTTCTATGCCTATCCGGCTTCTACGCCTATCCGGCTTCTACGCCTATTCGGCTTCTATGCCTATCTGGCCTCTGTGCCAGGGTGACAGTCATTTGGCTTCTACGCCAACCGTTTCTACACACGGGATACCTACCTGCGTGGCTCTTACGTCGTGATCTTCGTAGCAATAGTACGCGTTGTGTTCCCTTAGTTGGACCCGCGTCATACGCTCATTCAAAAGATCATCCATACGCAGGCATTGGTTACTTTAACCGTTGTGTAAAAGGGTGTTGTACTTCCCACTCCTCGGTTTTTACACCGACGGAGTGGTCACTGTCACCAAAACTCTATAAATAGAGACCCCTATCAATGGGGAAAAAGGAGAAGAAAAAAAGAATTATCATCCAGGAGAGAATTATCGTCCAAGGAGAGAGAGAGAGAGAGAGAGAGAGAGAGAGAGAGAGAGAGAGAGAGAGAGAGAGCCCGGAGAGCAGGCAAAGAGCAGGGATCGACGACCTTGGCCTCGTGCGTCCAACCTCTTCTGCAACCTTCGAAGCTGCTACCTGTCTTCCACGGCACTTCTTCAACATCGTGTGGTCCAAGGGCTAAAGTGATCGACCGCAGATCAGACACCTATAGCAATTTATACCCAGATTAAATAAATTGTACTCCCACATCCTCGTATAGGATTACATTGTACAAGTTTGTTTGTAAACAGAAGGGCGCGGGTTTCGCATAAACCTCGTCATTGAAATACAATTTCATTCCTTTCGTTTAATACCACAAACAAGATGGCGACTCTGCTGGGGACATCTTTCTCTTCTGACGAGGAAGTAATTGCTCAACACGATACAGTATCCGTGGAAACCGTGAAGAAGACGCTGGTCGTTCATTTCGACCAGTCAGCCTACGAAGACATGCTTCGAGCCGGGGGTAGCTCTCGCCCTCTCTCCGTCCAGGACAACAGGAAGCTGCACAATGTGTGGATGCCCAAGACATCCTCTACTATTCCTGTGGACTCTCCGATCCCTCCGGACTCTCCGATCTCTCCGATCTCTTTGGCCAACGAGGTTGTAGCGACGCTCCCTCCGTGCCCCGTACGTAAAATTCAGTCTCCCGCTACGCGCGGTACAGACAAAACTTTGGGCGAAGCCTTAGCGCTAACCCCGAAGAATCCACTGCGCTTTACGCGTAGGAAACAGTCTCCCGCTACGCGCGGTAAAGACAAAACTTCGGGCGAAGCCTCAGCGCTAACCCAGAAGCCTTCACTGCGCTTTACGCGTAGAAATCTGTCTCCCGCTCCGCGCGGTACAGACAGAACTTCCGATGGTGCCTCGACGCCAAGACGGAAGAACAGATCTCGCTCCATGCGCAAGACATCATCTGACCATCGATTATCACCTCTGATATCGATCGTCACTTCAACTAACACCCGTACTAAATCTAAGTACGCCAGTGGTGTTAGATCCATAAAATCTGCTACGTCCATATTACCTCTAGCAGGGCTTGTCCTCGAACCTATTACTTGCACCTAGGTGCGCAAAAAGCAATAGGCCCACAAATCAGTCATATCCATATCACCTCTGAACTGTATTTCCTTGGAGAATCTGCCATGTCCATATCACCTCTGAACAGGCTTTCCAAGATTCTGACCATCGATTATCACCTCTGATATCGATCGTCACTTCAACTAACACCCGTACTAAATCTAAGTACGCCAGTGGTGTTAGGTCCACAAAATCTGCTACGTCCATATTACCTCTAGCAGGGCTTGTCCTCGAACCTATTACTTGCACCTAGGTGCGCAAAAAGCAATAGGCCCACAAATCAGTCATGTCCATATCACCTCTGAACTGTATTTCCTTGGAGAATCTGCCATGTCCATATCACCTCTGAACAGGCTTTCCAAGATTCTGACCATCGATTATCACCTCTGATATCGATCGTCACTTCAACTAATACCCGTACTAAATCTAAGTACGCCAGTGGTGTTAGGTCCACGAAATCTGCTACGTCCATATTACCTCTAGCAGGGCTTGTCCTCAAACCTATTTACTTGCACCTAGGTGCGCAAAAAGCAATAGGCCCACAAATCAGTCATGTCTATATCACCTCTGAACTGTATTTCCTTGGAGAATCTACCATGTCCATATCACCTCTGAACAGGCTTTCCAAGATTCTGACCATCGATTATCACCTCTGATATCGATCGTCACTTCAACTAACACCCGTACTAAATCTAAGTACGCCAGTGGTGTTAGGTCCACAAAATCTGCTACGTCCATATTACCTCTAGCAGGGCTTGTCCTCGAACCTATTACTTGCACCTAGGTGCGCAAAAAGCAATAGGCCCACAAATCAGTCATGTCCATATCACCTCTGAACTGTATTTCCTTAGAGAATCTGCCATGTCCATATCACCTCTGAACAGGCTTTCCAAGATTCTGACCATCGATTATCACCTCTGATATCGATCGTCACTTCAACTAACACCCGTACTAAATCTAAGTACGCCAGTGGTGTTAGGTCCACAAAATCTGCTACGTCCATATTACCTCTAGCAGGGCTTGTCCTCGAACCTATTTACTTGCACCTAGGTGCGCAACAAGTAATAGGCCCACAAAACAGCTATGTTCATATTACCTCTGAGCTGTAAACTCTAGTAAAGCCTATCACGTCTATCTCATCTCTGATAGTACTTTACCTACAAAAACTTGGCCAAAGCACGTTCTATCATGTCCGTATGACCTCTGGATAGACGTGCCCTGCTGAAGTTTACCGAGAGTTTATCACGTCCATACTACCTCTGATACCACTCTCGCCCTAACCTGTCATTTACATTCCGAAATGATGGGTCCAAAGTTAGGAAAAAGTCTCTTTTTATTCCCAAGAAAGAACAAAATTACATCTGGGAAAGCAAAAAAAAAAAGAGAGAGTACATCATTACGGCGGAGCAGTCATGTCACGGATCTGCCGCGCTAGCACGGCCATCCTCTCGTCCCTAATGGCCAGAGCATCAGCACGGGCCCGCTCCAGCAGTGCCTCGTTGTCACTCGAATGGGACAGCTCGGCTATCGTCCGACGCACGCCCGCACAGGCACCTTCCGCGCGATCCAGATCCCGCCGCGCTGTGCTCAGTCGACCGGCCACCACATCCAAGCCTGCCAACGACTGGGAAGCCCACTCTTCTGCCTGAGCGAGTTTCTCTCTCAACCTGTGAATCCTCGCTACATTCCCCTCGTGCTCGGATTGGCACGTTGTCTGGAGGGCGAGGATCTCATCCACGGCGGCTTTCCTCTGAATCGCCTCCAGCTGGCGAGTTCGAAGGAGTTCCTTCAGGTCTTCCATCCGTTTGGCAAGATGCGCAGTCATAAGACCGTATCTGGTCTGGGCCTCAGCATCAAGACTGCCCTGAGCCAACCGCAAATACTCGTTAATGGGTTGTTCTAAACCATTAACCATCGCCTCCAGGGCATCGGCTCCCCCGGAATCGCCGAACTCCCTGACAACCCCGATCGAGAACTGGGCAGTTCTCTTCAGGCGCTCGAAATCCAGACTCTTCGCCAACACCATTGATATCATCGCTCCCAAACCGGTGTAAAAGAGGCTGGTATGTTGCTCAGTCAGCGCAACTAAACCCGACTGAACGCCAGGAGAGACCGCGATATCAGCGAGTCCCCCACCAGAGACGATTGCAGACGAGGTAGCCACAGCTGCCGCCTCGACGGTTGGTGCGACCGAAGGCAAGGTCACGGTGACAGGCTCATCCTCCTCTCGAGGCGACGAAACCACTCCGGGCGAGCTAGCCCCCGAAGGTGTTTCCTCCTCAGGATCAGGTGCCTCCGTATCACCACCAGGGGCCGGAGCAGAGCCGGAAGGCGGCTCAACGCTACACTCCCCGTGGGCTCCATCCCCTGAGAAGAAAGAACCCGAAAGTCGACATCAGTACAACGGTAACCTTTCTAAAAGGAGACATGAAAACGACATTTACCCGAGGCCAATGGTATATATGGCGCATCTGCAGCCGAGGCAGCTAAACCTCGCTCTAAGGACGCAATGCGAACTATCATACCTGGGGAAGGAGGTGGACCAACTGACATCGCCCATAATTCCTCCAAGTCTCCACCAAGACGCGGTTGAGGTTCGTCAACTGGAATCTCGCTAGGCACAGCAGGAGCTTTATCCGTTGCAGGTCCAGGGAAGGATCCTCCCATCTGCCATGGCCACCTAGGCGATCTCGTTCCACTACCCGGAGCAGTAGCC
The DNA here is from genome assembly GCA_036927795.1 of Iris macrosiphon. NCBI lineage: Eukaryota > Viridiplantae > Streptophyta > Magnoliopsida > Asparagales > Iridaceae > Iris > Iris macrosiphon. The sequence goes on along the minus strand of JAYESA010000014.1, from coordinate 120,334,837 downwards.
ACAGCAGCGACCCCTAGCGAAGATCCTCCGGTGCCGCCAATCGAAACCATAGAGGGTCCCTCTCTAAAAAGCGAGGAACCTCCAGCCAAAGACTCATCCCCGACATGGGGAGATGTAGGCCCACTCCCGGTAGCTTCAACACCAAGAATGCGGAAAGGACGAGCAACTGTCTCCTTCCTCCTCTTACAAACAGAAGCCTCCTTAGGAGCAAGCGCCCTTCGCTTCTGAGGAACTACCAAAGCCCCCGCAGGCGGAGGCACTTCACACCCCGGCATCGACTCCAGGGGTTCATCCGGGGTATCAAACTCCTCACCCTCATCGGGAGAAACCGAGGGAACTTCAGCTCCTCCCCCGGCAATGGGAGAGGACACCCTAAGACTTCCGCGTATGTCAAAATTGTGGTGGAAGGTGTTGATCGCCATGTAAAACTGGGCGTAAGAATGAAGGATGCGCAGCTCCGTAGAGGGGGTGACATCCGGCACGACGAAGGCTGCTCCAGTGCAACCCATGGTGAAATACCGCCATCCTCTGGCTCCATCAATGAGCCCGCCTCTGGACCTGAAGCTGGTGACGGCGTTGCCCACGTGCAGCTGGCCGTACCCAAATTGCCTGGAGAACCGACTAGGCAAATAAGGCTCGAAGAAGCAATGGTCTTCACTCCTGTACAGGAGATGGGAGGGTCTAATGCAGACCAGCCAATTAAATGCCTCCGGAGAAAGATCGGTCTTTTCTCTACCCGAGTCCTCAAGCCTCATCCCTAATTGATGGCGATCTACGGGAGGGAGAGTACAAAGGAACTTCCAGCCATGGCTGAGGTTCAATGCCAGCCGATAATCTAGAACGGTGTCCACGTTCCAGGGAGAATCCTTGTAGTTCAACAAGAAATTTCCCCCTGAGCTGCTACCAGAGCCAGGAGACATCACCCGGGGATTGTGGAGAATTAACCAACCCATCAGATACAGGTATGGTAATTCCACCCTGGGAAAACTCTCACGCCAGGCTTCATCAGCAAGCAACCCATCGGTCAGAGCTCTCAAGCCCGCCTGTATATGGCACACCATGGCAGGAAGCAAGCCCAGTCTTGCCCCAAACACCAGGCGCACTGCCGGCCACAAGATATTCCGGTGAATGCGGTCCGCGGACGCAGTACCAGGCACTACTACTCGACGCAGCCATAACGAGAGGAAACCAGCCAGCTGGGCTTCCTTGGATAGAGACCCGCGACAGCGTCTCAGGTAACTACGGGCCGTAGTACCTTCGGGGTACTTTCCTACCCTCTCAACGAGGATCTGGTCCGAAGCTTTGGCCTCCTCCATAAGGCCATCCACGACCTGGGCACTAAGCACGCCCAAACAGTTCACGGGATCATTCTTGCCCCCCGAAACTTTCTCCAACCTGGAAGCTCTAGCTCGGTGAAAGAAAAGGTAGGACATCCACTTGGTAGTGTGGGCCAAACCAGAGGGCTCGTTGTAAAAAGTGGTGCAGGCGAGATATTGGCACATCAGCTCCTGATACACATCCGCCACCCGAGGGTCCGAATCCCCCAACTCCCGGTTGGTGGGAACATACTCTTCATACGGGGTATCCCCCATCGGCAGCCTCGAGACAACCGCCATCTCATGAAGGGCCAATCCCAACTCCCCCAGTGGAGTGGCAAAGGTCCCAGTGAGCGAAACGTATCGCTCCATCAGTGCCAAGAACAAATTAGGGTTGGGAGGCAACCCGACGCTCGTCGCGCTCACAGCAGCATACAGTCCAATGCCCTCTAGCTCTTGCCGAAAGCGCTTCAAGGCCCAGTTAACTAGGCTGGTCCATCGGAGGTTTGCTGGGGTGACCCACCCATTACACCGAAGATTCTTCTTGGGGTACACCCCACCTCGTCCCATGAAGCTGTTACAGAAAGTCGACAGTTGGACCGGCTGGATCACAGAGCTGTCTTCGCTCGGGACGCCACCCGGGTACAATCCCCGGAACAACGTCACAGGACCAGAAGGACGACTGACAAACGATCCCTGGTCAGCTCCTTTCTGATGAAAGATCTTCCCCGGCTTGCCATGAAGGTCGGGAGTCAACGTCCATGACATCTTTCTGGGATGAGTGGCATGGAAGAAAGCCGAGATGGGATAATCCCTCGGCATCGTCGGCAGGTACAGAACCAAGCTCTCGACAGCAAAGACCCAAGGTTCCCTCTTAGGCTTCGTCTGGGACCGCTTGTCGATCATGTCCCCGAAAAGGAAAGCCGGCTTTACGTACCGCTCTCCGTCTACATACGTCAGGGGCTCCCCATTGATCATACTCAGCAGTGCCCGCTCGCCCTGAGCCGCCAACAAAAATCCCCTTCCCTCAGGATACTGGGATCCGGAGAGGGGAAATGCCACGTGGGACAAGTCCTCCAGGTAGTTCGAGTGCAGCATCCCGACGGAGGAACCCATCCCCTCGGTCAGCGGAGACTCACCCAGGTTAACTACAAAGGTGCAAGGAAAGTATGTCATTTCAAAAATCTTGCACAAACATACAAAACCAAAGAAACGACAAACTGTGCTCTACGCCAGGATTGTACGAATTCGGTTATTATACGCCGGGAGTCCCCTCCGCAAACGTAAAATGCTTATTTTACGACATACGCCAGTTTTTGGTAGCCAGAGCTTTTACGCTCGGAACTACGAAAATATGGCGCCTTTACGCTAGCACACGAGAAATGTGGGCGTAAAAGATGAAAACGCCTCCGTGCATCATCTTCCTTAAAAGAGGCTATCAGCACAGAAGGCGACCTAGCGCGGTCACGTTTAACGTGTGCGAATGATTTTCGTTATTCTTGTCACCCCAAAGGATCTACCTCTCAGACCGGGTGCGCTGCCCGTCGGCGGGATACTTCCGGAAGGAAGTCCACCTTGCCCGACCGAAGACTCCCTCGCTGGGGCAGTGGGAGAAGAAGAAGAACCTATGCTCTTTCCCTTAGCGGAGGAGGTTTGTTTCGTCGCCATTTCTGAAAGCTCGAAGTGCTCAGAGAAGGAATGAAGGAGAAAAGCTTGAACAATCAAGAACTCTCGTTCGCAGAAGACGGATGAAAAGTTTCTCTCTCCAAAGCTTGGGATATATATAGAGTCCGGATCGACTCCTCGAATCCTCGGACGGACTCCTCGAGACCCTAACCAAGTCTCGCATTAATAGTCGGATATGATTGGGTGCTACGTCAAACCACTACCCTCAAAAGACGGACAGTCAGCGAATTCGAAAAATTCTTCGCGCAAGACAGTTCAGCAGTTCTACGCTAAAGGAGCTTTCTACGCTCGACAGCAACAGATCTACGATTTTACGCTCGCAAGCTACAAATCTATGATTTTTCTCGCCCGGATGCCTTTGTGCTCGGTAGCTTTTACGCTCGAGAGGCGACAAACCTACGGCTTTACGCTCAGCAGATGCCAAATCGATGATCTCACGCTCGGTGGCGCTCAGTTTACGCTCAGAAGCAACAGATCCGTAGAACTTCACGCTCGAAGAAATTCTCTTTTCAGGAGCTACAGATCCACAAGTCCTATGCTAAAGGAGCTTTCTACACTCAACAGCAACGATTCTACGGCTTTACGTTCAAGTAGCTATAAGTCTATGGTTTTTCTCGCCCGGATGCCTTTGTGCTCGGTAGCTTTTACGCTCGAGAGGCGACAAACCTACGACTTCACGCTCAGGAACCACAAGTCTACGACTTCGCGCTCAACGGTGTCTTACGCCCAGACGCTACAGGCTGAGGATTTCGTACTCCGCGACTTTCCGCTTATCCAAAACAGTCCCCGACCCGGTCAAGTGCAAAGAGTTCACACAGAAGATACTCGTTCTTGACCCCAAGTACCCGAAACGGACAGAGTACAACCATTAAGAAATTACTCTTTTCGGGTCCCAAAATTGGAGGTTCATCCGGACTCCAGTCTGAACATCTCGTCTATCAAAGATGACAAAGCTCAGCCAGAATCCTCGACCCTGTTTCAAGGGAGTTCCGAGAGATCGTTCTTGAAGACGAAGACTGAACAAAGTTCTGCTCATCAGAAGCAGCAGTTCAGAACTCTACGCGGTTCCTTAGCCCTAGCAACAGGACAGTTCTAAGTGTTCAAAATGCTAAAGCAACGCTCTATGCACTATCCGCTGCACGTAAAGAACAGGACAGAACCTAGTACTCTCTATACAGGATCGCGTAAAGTATCAGACGTGTCGAAGCTGCACACATTCAGACTTCACAGCAACGTATGGCAAGTGATCATATGAAGAAAAGACGACTTTATTGAAGATTAAAATCATGATTACATGTGAGGGAAACCCTGTCTACAGGGGTTTTTTCTTCACTTTTCATGGTTACATATGAGGGAAAATGCCTCTATTAGAGGTTTCCTCATCGTCGTCTGAAGATCGCACCGAGAGGCTGTTCTGACAGGTTCTCACGTCGGTGAAGGTCTCCCTCTTCTTCTAAGAAGATGATCACCGGCGGACACGACAGAGTTGGGGCTTGCATAGATTTTGCAGATCCTCTACTCCGCGCACCGCTCAAACCGGGACAGCACGAGTCTGTCTGACTCTCGTCACCGGAGGTAAGAGGAGAAGGCGCCAGTTATAGGCAGCACGGTCAAGAACGACCGTTCCTCTCGCCAGACGCAACGCCATACAAAGTTGCTGATTATCTCGAGCAAGGGAGGCTAAGATATCCTTCCATGATCCATCGCTGCAGTAGACACTTGCTCGAAGATGCCGTCTTTTTTGGCTCCCAATATGCTGGAAGAACATGATCTCCTTCTTCCTCAGATCGACCCGACGAACTCCGGCGATCATTTTAGCATGGTGATGGGAATATGGGGAAACAGGTTAAACCTCCGCCTTTTTATAGGCAAAAGAGATCACAGCGGTCCCCAATAAATCCGCCATAAAGGCCGCACCGACCGTTTCAGCGCTCCATTCAGAAACGTTTCGAGTCACAAGGGGCCATTCATGCTTCATACAAAGCGTTTCAAATTCCAAAGGATTTTAAAAGCTTTGAAGGGGGTCTTGTAGAAGCATGAAAAATACGCTGGCAAAAGCTATGCGGCGTATTGATACAGAGCAGCGCAAACAAAGGCCTTCAGTGCCATCAGGCGTAAGAGCTCAAGGGTGCAGCGCGTCCAAAACTGCTTCGGCATAGACGGGACCCCCCCATCGCCTCCAGGGCGTAAAAACTCAGCCGCTCTCAAAGCAGCATTAAAATAGCGTACGAGGAACGCTTCGTCTTCCCCGAAATGAACCTGTCAAGTCACGCAGTGAACCTGGCCTCTGACTCCTGACAAAAAGTGCTGTACGGCGACCCAGACGACGGCTGGAAACAGGCACAGACCCCTCGGGACGCACACCACAGTATGATGGCGGATCCCTGCATTTAATGCAGAGAATTAGGTTAAGATACCACCGAACCGTCGTTTACTGACGTCCCCTCAGCATAAACTGCTCTTTTTCGCACAGAGGGATACGCTGCATAATTTTACACAGGCAGGCATAAACCGGTTTACGCTCCGCAGTAGACAAATCGCCTGCCACGTCAAAAGCTGCACATCGTACGGGGCTCGAGGCACGTCTCTACGTCTAATTGCACAGAGCGGTGACAGGTTCAGTCAAGGCACGTCTCTGCAACGGATGCATAGAAGGGCTGCAGACCTTCGAAACACGTCTTCGCATTTAATGCACAGGATGATGGCAAATCTCTGTAGAAGATTTGATTACATCTTCGAAAGCCGTGATTCCGGCTAAGACGTCCCCGTCAGCACTCGAGCACGGTACGCAGCGGCTTCTACGCCCATTCAAGACCTGTGCCCCTTCGGCTCTCAACGCCTCTCCGGCTTCAACGCCTGTCTGGCTCCTACGCCTATCCGGCTTCAACGCCTCTCCGGCTCCTACGCCTATCCGGCTTCAACGCCTCTCCGACTCCTACGCCTATCCGGCTTCAACGCCTCTCCGGCTTCAACGCCTATCCGGCTTCTACGCCTATCCGGCTTCTATGTCTATCTGGCCTCTGTGCCAGGGTGACAGTCATTTGGCTTCTACGCCAACCGTTTCTACACACGGGATACCTACCTGCGTGGCTCTTACGTCGTGATCTTCGTAGCAATAGTACGCGTTGTGTTCCCTTAGTTGGACCCGCGTCATACGCTCATTCAAAAGATCATCCATACGCAGGCATTGGTTACTTTAACCGTTGTGTAAAAGGGTGTTATACTTCCTACTCCTCGGTTTTTACACCGACGGAGTGGTCACTGTCACCAAAACTCTATAAATAGAGACCCCTATCAATGGGGAAAAAGGAGAAGAAAAAAAGAATTATCATCCAGGAGAGAATTATCGTCCAAGGAGAGAGAGAGAGAGAGAGAGAGCCCGGAGAGCAGGCAAAGAGCAGGGATCGACGACCTTGGCCTCGTGCATCCAACCTCTTCTGCAACCTTTGAAGCTGCTACCTGTCTTCCACGGCACTTCTTCAACATCGTGTGGTCCAAGGGCTAAAGTGATCGACCGCAGATCAGACACCTATAGCAATTTATACCCAGATTAAATAAATTGTACTCCCACATCCTCGTATAGGATTACATTGTACAAGTTTGTTTGTAAACAGAAGGGCGCGGGTTTCGCATAAACCCCGTCATTGAAATATAATTTCATTCCTTTCGTTTAATACCACAAACAAACTCGAGGCACGTCTCTGCAATTAATGCACGAGATAGGGGCAGATCTCTGCATTTAATGCATGAGATTTGGTTCTACTTTTAATGACTGGGTGAGCTATAATTAGGGCTAATATGTCCACATCACCATCCCCGCACATTACGCCAACCAGGCTATTTTCAGCTATAGGAGCACGTTGTACGCTATCTCCTTGAAATACGCCGACCTGGCTATTTTCAACTATAGGAGTACGCCGTATGCTATCTCCTCAAAATACGCCAACTCAGGCTATATTTGAAAAGGTGCGTGATAAGGCTATCTGGCCCAGGATACACTCAAAATCTCAGTCAAAGAAGGATAAATTGGCTATCTTTACGCTGGTCACATATCCATGCAGCATCAAGCTTTACGCAGAATTTGGCTTCTACGCCAACTTGACAGCTATTTGGCTTCTACGCCAACTCGACAGCTATTTGGCTTCTACGCCAACTCGACAGCTATTTGGCTTCTACGCCAACTCAACGGCTATTTGGCTTCTACGCCAAATTGACAGCTATTCGGCTTCTATGCCTACTTGGCCTTTACGCCATCAGAACAACTATTTGGTTTTTACGCCAACGAGACAGTTATTTGGCTTTTATGCCAACCATCTCTACGCAAGTGGCAGTTATCTACGTGGCTTGCATGTCGTGATCTTCGATGAGCGATTATACGCGTTACCTCATAATGGGACACGAGTCACACGCCAATTCAAGAGATCATTCATACGTGGGTAGCAGTTATTATAACCGCCGCGTAAAAGGTGCAGCTCTCTCCACTGTTCGGTTTCTACGCCGACTGTAGCTGAAATCTATAAATAGAGACCTCCGGCCATGGAGGTCCAGGGTCGAAGAGTCGAAGAAAAAGAAGGAAAGTCGAGGATTTTCCAAGAAAAGAGAGTATATTCAGAGAGTGTTTTGGCAATGAGAGTTCAATCCCTCCTGTAGTCTTTGAAGCTTCTTTTTTGTCTTCTACAACACTTCATCATCATGTGGTCCAAGGGACAAAGTGATCGACCGCAGATCAGACTCCTATAGCAATATTTCCCCAGAATTAAATTTTTGTACTTAACATCCTCGTATAGGATTAATTGTACTTCTTTTTCTTGTTTGTAAACCAAAGAAAGAATTTCGTATAAACCTAGTTTCTATTTCTTTCGTTTATTATCAAACACAAGTTGGCGACTCTGTTAGGAACTACTTTCTCATCTGACGAGAAAGCTATTGCTCAACATGATGCTGTATCCGTAGGATCAACGAAGAAGACTATGGTCGTCCAATTCGACCAATCGGCTTACGAAGACATGCTTCGAGCAGGGGGTAGCTCTCATTCCCTCTCTGTCTAGGACAACAAGAAATTGCGTAAAGTATGGATGCCCCAGACATCCTCTACCATTCCTGCGGACTCTCTCTCTCCGATCGACAAGGTTGTGACACCGTGACCTCTACACCTTGGGTGTAAAAATCTGTCTCCCGTCTGTGACATGGCAGATGAAGCTTCTGGCAATACCTCAGTGCCAATCCAGAAGTCTACTCCACGCCCTGCGTGTAAAACTTTGTCTCCCGTCTGTGACGTGGCAGACGAAGCTTCTGGCAATGCCTTAGGGCCAATCCAGAAGTCTACTCCGCGCCCTGCGCATAAAACTTTGTCTTCCGTCTGTGACATGGCCGACGAAGCTTCTGGCAATGCCTTAGGGCCAATCCAGAAGTCTACACCGTGCCCCGCGCATAAAATTCAGTCTCCCGTTTGTGACGTGGCAGACAAAATTTCTGATAATGTCTCAGCGCCCATTCAGAAATTCTAAACGCGCTCCGCGCGTAAAAATACATCTCCCCTCTGCGATGAGACAGATGGTCCTTGCAACCACCGCAAGGGAAAACAAGTGGCAGATTTCCTGACCTCTCGGCTTTGACGCCATCAAGAGAAGAATCTGCCCGCTCTTCAGATTACACGGAAGGCTGATGGCCGATTGAGGACTTCCTCAGTTTTATGCCAACTTGTGCAAAGTTCCAGATTACGCTAGGACAAACCCTCCAGTGTAAAGAAGGCCCAGTACGTGGATAGATACGCTCCTCATGGATCATGCGCTACTCACATGGCTAAACTGCTGTATTCTTATGGCAGGGAGAGAGTTATGATTCCCAATATCCGCACTCCCACTGATGTAAAAAGGCAGAATAAGCCTTCTTCTTCTTCTCCTGTTAATCCTCCTGACTTGCATAAATTCTTGATCCAGAAGCGTAAAGACAGGGGATCTGCTAACATGTCTATTACACCCCCCAGGGAGCACTGTTGTAATAGTCATAAAGTTATAGTTAATTACCACTGTTCTAAGGCAAAACGGTCAGTTTTTGACCGTTTGAACTACTCTTTGTCTTTACAGGAAGAAGAGCCTACAGTCGCATCAGTGAACATGGCTTCACACGTTCCAAGAGGAAGGTCAAATTCAAGACGTCATCCCTCTATAGCTCCAAGCCAAAGGAGATTCAACAGACTCCTTGAGAATATTGAAGCTGGTGTATTCCGAAACACCCGTTCAAGGTCACGACAACCGATTTTATATTCTTCTGATTCTGACACTGGAGGTCGCCAATTTTCCGAATCAGATGCTGAAAGTATAGACTCAATCTCTACAGAGATCTATACTAATCCTTCAATAGCATCCATGGAAATGGGAGTCTATGCCAATGGAGATGAACACGAAGAGGCTTCCCCATCAGAAAGTACTGAGCAACGCATCGCTGTATTGGAGACATCACTGAAAGAGATGCATTCTATGATGGAGAATATGCACCAGATGATGCTAACTCAACATACAGCTGCTATAGCTCCAACATCGGTTCCTCCGACTCAAATACGTGTGGGGGTGGACCTACTACCATCCAATGCAAACCAGGAGCCTGTTCTAAATCAAGAGTCAGCGGCTCCTCAACTTTCTAACTCGGAGAACGTATTGCCTCCGGTTGGAGTTACAATACAATCGATCTCTCACCACTCTGTGATCCTGTTACCAGCTGAAGACCCGATGCAGGCAGTGCGGGAATTGAAAGCCCAATTTGATGCCTTGAAGCATAAGGATCGGCTCAAGAAATTGGGAATCAACCAACCATACCCAGCTATCTGGGACGAGATCCCTTTTCCGCCTAAATACAAACCACGGGCTATGGTTTTGTTTGAGGGAAAGACGTCACCGAGCCAGTACATGAACTACTTTAGCATGATGACGGTGTTATTGCAAGGGAATGACGCCCTTCTCACTCGAGTGTTTAAAGGTTGTCTATCTGGAGTGGCCTATCAGTGGTACCATAGTCTTGCGGACAACTGTATTACTTCTTTTGAAGATTTCAAGACTCTGTTCTTTGCTCGATTCTACGAAGGAGGGATGGACATGTCTATGTCCTCACTCATCGAAGTAAAACAGAAGGAGAAAGAGAACGTTCGTACTTTCATCGAACGTTTTAGTCAAGCCACTTTGCAAATGCCTTCCGGAGTTCCGGATTCAGTCTTGGTGGATATTTGCAGGAAGAACCTTCTTCCACTAATCTCGGTGTTCACAGGACCATATTAGTTCCATGATTGGCCCTCATTTATCATCTCAGCGGTAGCCGCTGAAGACAACAGTCGGAAGGCGCATGACAATGGAATTATGATCTCTACCTCTGATAGAGGGAAGAGGTCTCCTCCAATATCGACCATCCTCGTGGTTCCAAAGGAAAAGAAGCCCTGGCGATCAATACGTCCAAGCAAAATATTCTAGCAACCACACAGACGAAATCTGGGTCTTCCAGGCCCATTGAAGCATATTCTTTTGACGACGATAATATTCCGAGCATATTCGAGTGTCTAGTCAAAAGCGGCAAGCTTACCCTCCCCGAGGTAAAGCGGCCTAATGAAGTCGGCAGTACCAATAATCCGAAGTACTATATTTTCCATAGGTACATACATCATCCCACAAAGGCATGTTATGTACTAAAGAGGAAAATCCAGGAGTTGATTGACGCCAAGGCCATCACTCTACATAATAGCGAGAAGACGGTCACCGCTAACATGATCTCCCTCCAATTCGGTAATCTGCCCCCTCAAGAGGTTCCAGATGGCGTTGTACCTATTTTTCGGACAATGATGAACATCGTTAATCTTCCTCTGGCCAGGGGTCAAAATCATGACCTGGTACCCCTAACTACCCAACGTGGTGAGATTATGTGGGTTCATCCTGATCTGGTGTCAGAGATTGAGGAAGAGACTCAAGCTACTAAGGCTAAGTCTAAAAAGAACTCAAGGCGTAAACCATGCCATATGGTTGCAATATCCCCGACATCAGAAAAAGAGGCTTTGGCTACCGGAACCCGTTCAGGAAAAGCCTACCTCATGGACTATGGAGGAAATCAGGAAGATAGAACGACAGACACTTCAGCTGCCAAACTTCCAGAGCCTGAACCTGTCATACCAGAGGCGGGTCCTTCTAGACCAACTTTGGCGGACAAGGGCAAGCAAAAAGAAGTACGTTTTGACAAACCTTTGAAGAATATTCAAAACAAAGGTTTGGAGAAACCATATAACGTTGACACCTGGCCCAGTTGGCTAATACACCGGCCAGATTGTCCATTTTCGAGCTCCTAAGGCTGTCCAAAAATACTCGTCAAGCCTTGAGTGAAGCGTTAATGCAGGCGAATGTATGCTTGACTCAGCTCAAGTCCCCCGACAAAGAGCCTGTGGCATGTCCTCAATGCCATAGCGTGATGGAAGTGGTTGTAAGCCCCCTGATTTTCAGGAATTTCTAAATTTGAATTTTCATAATTTTTTGGAATTTCCTGGGATTTTTTTGTAATTAAAACCTAGACTTTTGATAATTAAATGATTTTTAATTGCTATTAATTAATATTAATATATTATGGAAATAATATATTATGGTGTAAAATGGAAAATCGGACATAGGGTAATTTTTTGTGAATTTATTGGACTCCAAAAACGCGTTTAAAGCCCTAAAAACTATTAAATAATTAAACCTAATTAAACCCTTAAATAAACCCGGTTCAATTGAACCAAACTAAACCAAACCAACACAGACCCGGTTCAGTTGAACCGAACCCAGCCTTATTGGGTCGGGTCGGATCTAAACCCGACCCGCAACCCGCAGACCCGAACCCGCATTTAAACAATAAAGGGTCGGGCCGGATTCATATGAACCCGACCCGCGGACCCGAAACCCAAACCCGAAACCTATTCCTAAACGAAACCCTAATTCTAATTGAAGTCAGACTACTGTTCCGATCGGCTGCCCCGATAAATACCCTGGCCGGAACCCTAGGATTTCCCCTCTTCTTCTCCTCCTCCCGGCCGCCCTCGACGAAACCCTAGCTCCATCGACCACCCTCGCTCGGCCTCCTCTCCCCGATGCTCTCCCCGCAGCTGACCCAGCCGACCTCGACCACCTCAACCGGCGCCCTCAGCCGTCGACGACCCCATCTCCTCCCTGCCCTCCTCTTTCCTCCACCTGTCCCGCAAACCACCACCACCCTCGTCTTCCCCCTTGCTCCACTAGTCTCCACCCGTCTCGACCCAGAAACCCTAACCCTAACCAGCCCCAGCCTCCTCCTCCTCTCGACTCGCTCCGCCCAGTTCCATCATCCCCGACCAGAACGACCACCGTCGAGAATCCCCATCCGCCCTCATCTCTCTCTCCCCCCTGAACCCTAATTTCCCCCGCCGTGCCCAACGGCCGAAAGCCCCCTCTCCTCACCACCTCCAGCCCTCCGCCTCCGTCTCCGTCTGACTCGACATCTTCCTCTCCCACGTCGACCTCGCCCACCAGTGCACATGACTCCGGCACTGCATCTCTCTCTCCCTCCGGCCGTCCTCTCCCCGTACGGCCATGACCCCCGACACAGCATCTCCCTGACCCGCTGACCTAGCCCCGGACACGGCAAACCCTAGCCTGGACACGGCAGTGCAGGACACGAGCACCTCAAACCCTAGTACCGTGAACACAGGGACTCGGACACGTGAAAATCAGTCTTCACGAAGCCCTGTTCAGGTAGCATTTTCTCTCTCCTCGCTGATCCGATTTATGTTCTGTCAGTTGCGTCACGTAGACTATATGACCCTCTCGGTGCCCGTGCAACCCGCTCGGCGCATCGCGTCCTGTGGCGATCGCGAACCGCGATCCAAAAACAGAAAAAATAATACCCTGTTTCACCCTGGAACTGAGTGCGCCCCGCCAAACGGGACGACTTGGTCGCACATGGTCTTCACCGAAATGTGCGCGCCGTTGATACGGACGTGTGGGATTTCACAGAAGTTGATTTGGATGTGCCTGCACACCGGAATCAACGCGTATCCGCCGACACCGCCCCGTATCCGTCGGTTCTGGAACACGCTATAACTTTGTGTACACATGTCGGATCGAAACAAAACTTGTGCCATCAGACTCGTAGCAATACGCTAGTCCTGTGACCCAAGTTTGGTTCGATTCTGAGAACGTTGACAAAATCGTGTATCGTGGGCCCCACAAGCTCCCCTTGACGGGCGATTTTGTGATCGGCTCATCAGAATCCAATTTTGGAAGTTCCGTTGGGTTCGTATCATCGTTCCTGACTTGTAGACACTAAGTTTGACAGATTTGGAGACCTTTGAACCTGACACGCTTTTCGGTGCAAAGTGGCCCACATGTGGACCCCGCTTTGACCCGGAAATGTCATTTTTGCCCCTGTGTCCAAATTGGACTTAAGGACAGGCGTTTTTAGCTATTTGATATCTTCTGAATCTAATGGTGATATTTATTTCAGCAACCAGAGTAGTCCCTGCAGATCACACTGAGACCAGAGCTACAGTTGGAGCCAGGACCCCAGGCAAGTGTACCTCGCCAAAACTTACAGTTCTTGTTATTTATTCCTTTGACTATATATATATATATATATTTGTGTATGCTTAACCTAGGACCGTGTGACTTACTTAGCGTTCGATTAATAGTCGGGTGCTAACACCGTACGCGGCGTTGTGTATTGTCATCTAGACGTGGATACCGAGACCCTATATTCTCGTACTTGTCTTATCAGGTACATCATGACCCAGGACACTTGACACCATTCATGAGACAGAATCTTCCTGAGATATTCATGATGATTCTGTATAGGATACAGGTTTTATGACATAGACATTATATTCCTAGATATTATATGACTTGCTGCATTAGATATGATCTTACGTGACATGGACATGGGGCCACATGGACATGAGACGTATGATTACATTGGGTGGGGAGAGACACACAGGCTACATGTTGATTTTATATTATGCCGGCATCTCAGTCTCTCGCTGAGCTAGACGACCACGTGATATCACTGCTACCGGCTGCCCGACACAGAGCTGGTAGTGGCTCAGCCTGAGTCCTAGTGCTGCTCTTATCTTGTATTTCACTTAGCTGGTTATATAGGTTACACTATTGAGACACACAGGCTACAGGTTGATTATATATATTATGGTGGCGTCTCAGTCTCTCGCTGAGCTAGACAACCACATGATATCACTACTACCGGCTCTCCGACACAGAGCTTGTAGTGGTTTCAGCCTGAGTTTTAGTGATGCTCTCAGATTGTATTTCACATAGATAGTTATATAGTTTACCCTATTTATTTATTTACTATTACACTGCATTTTGGCTTGTATTATCTGTACCTTGTATGTCCCTTGAGGACCTCGATCCGGACTATGTCCCCAGGACTAGCAGACGAGATCGACCCCGAGTTACACGGGACAGGAGCATTAGCAGGAGCTGGAGCAGGAGCAGACACTGGAGTAGTACCAGATCCAGTAGACGAGTGATCACCGAGGGTATCTTCTGGGTATATACTGTTTCCATACTCAGTATTTGCTGTGGTTATCTTTATTCTTGTATCTTGACAGATGTATCAGACTCATTATCGGGTTATTTCCCCGAGTTATATTTTATTAAGATTGATCTTGCTTGATGATTCTCATATTGTTATATTCATTTCTGTGGATGAGATTAGTATATCTAGACCCTTATTGTTGTATTACAGCTTAAGCATGCCCCGATGGATCCATTAAATTGGGTTCGTCCATCGGTGTGTGCTGCTGGCCATTGCCACGTATCTAGTCCCTCGGTATTTTAGGACTGGGGCGTGACAGTGGTCCCTAACATCACTTTTACTCAAGAAGACATGTTGTTAAAACATAACAGAAATGACAGACCCCTTTATTACACCGGATATGTCGGTTCCATGGAGGTAGACCGGATTCACATAGATCCGGGATCGTCGATCAGCATTATCCCTCATAGTCTGCTCAGACCACTGAGGATTCCTACAAGCGAACTGGCTTACACCACCACTACAATCGTGGGCTTCAACGCCAGAAAAAGTAAGCCGTTGGGGAAGATTCGGCTGAGGATCCAGATAGGAGATCTTAGATCAGTGGCTACATGCTACGTCATTGATTCGGAGGTATCCTACAATATTCTGCTGGGCAGACCATGGATCCACGATCACAACATTGTTCCTTTGACTCTACATCATTGCTTCAAATATGTAGATGCCCAAGGAACAGTAAAAACGGAGTTTGCTGACCTTAACCCGTTCAAGGGAGTAGAGTCTTACTATTCTAACGCCATGTTGTACACCCAAGACTACATGAAAGAGGTGTCAGGCAAGACGGAGGAAGAACCCCATCGGGAGCCAGGAGAACCATCTGCTGAGCAACCCCTGTTGATCCAGGTGAAAGGACAGACTACCCATCTGAAAGTCATGGAACCCATGGCTATCCACCTGAACAAAACCAAATCAGGAGGAGGAAGTAATCCCCTAGTGATCACTTTGAGCTAGAAGCCTCCACTTCTGGTCATCAACCTCAGGCGCAACAAGCAGCCGACTGATGTAAATACAACCGGGAACGTGGTTTCTGACGATAATAAAGATTCTCTTTTCCAGTATACTGACGCTCAATTTCCAAATCAAAAATCCTCCCCCCATAACGATATAGAGCCTATAGCATAAAAATTCTTGGAAGCTATAGACTCCTATCATCCGTATGTGTGGGAGGTAGCGTCAACATCTAATGTCATCAAGATATACGGGCCACATAAAGATTCTATCTTTATTATCCCACCTACTCGCAACAGTCAGCATCCAATAATCTTCGATCGCATGCGCAACAGACCAGTTGTACAAGAAGATTCTTACGAATCCGATGATGGTAAAATACAGGTTCACAAATATAGCCCCCAAGCTTTGAAGATTATGCAAAGTATGGGTTATGATCTGAAATCAGAACCAGGCCTCAACTATGGGAAAGGCAGACGAATACCGTTGCATGGTGATCCCTACTATCAACGAACTTGTTTTGGGTTAGGGTATACCACGTTTCTTGCAACTTCTGAGTCAAATGAGGATACCTTTTCCTCTTCTCAAGATGACTCATTGTCCTTCGGCTCATACACTGAACTCGAATAGGTATTATCAGTAAATATGGTATTGACAGATTCTCTTGAAACAGAGGAACAAGAATCTGAACCATTCAAAGATGAATCCTGGGCTTAGCAAATGGATACACAATGGGAACTCCGGTTCGAGCAGAGAGAACCGCCCACTGAAGATAAAGTTATCCAGATCAATGTTGGGGATAAACTTTCACCAAAGCCGATATTTATCAGTAACAATCTTTCCGAAGAAGAAAGGGAAGAGATGATCCAGCTGATAAAAGAATATATCGACGTCTTTACGTAGAATTATGAGGATATGCCAGGTCTTGATCCTAAAGTGGCTACCCACAAGCTCAATATATTGCCCAATTCAAAGCCGGTGAAGCAACACCAACGCCGGTTCCGTCTGGATATGATGGATGCCATCGAAGCAGAAATCAAAAAGTTGATAGCCTGTGGGGTCATCCGGGAAGAACAACATCCTGACTGGGTCGCCAATGTTGTCCCAGTTATGAAGAAAAGCGGGAAAGTGCGTATTTGCATCGATTTTCGAGATCTAAATGCGGCCTGCCCTAAAGATGAGTTCTTTCTTCCCATTACAGACGTCATGATCGACAATACATGCGGTTTTGAACGCATGTTTTTCATGGACAAATTTTCAGGATATAATTAGATCAAGATGCATCCTAAAGATGAGAAGCATACTGCCTTCCGTACACCACTGGGGGTATATTGCTACACTGTCATGCCCTTTGGACTGAAGAATGTCGGGGCTACATATCAGCGAGCTATGAGTAACATATTCCATGAGCACTTACACAAAACCGTAGAATGTTACGTAGACGATATTGCTGTCAAAAGCCGCCTCAAGGATAATCACATCCAAGACTTGAAGACAGTATTCGAATTGATGCGCCAACATCAGCTCAAAATGAATCATACAAAGTCCTTTCTTGGTGTATCCAGTGGCAAATTCTTGGGATTTGTCATTACCGCTAAAGGTATTCAAGTGGATCCTGATAAAGTGAAGGCTATCTTAGAAATGCGACCACCCCATAATCTAAGGAAACTCAGGGGATTTCAAGGTCGTTTGGCTTATATCAGAAGATTCATATCTAACCTCTCTGGGAGATGTCAACCTTTTTCTCGCCTCATGAAGAAAGGTGTGTCCTTCGTATGGGACGAAGCCTGTCAGCAAGCGTTTAATGATATCAAACGCTACCTCACTAATCCTCCAGTTCTGGTGCCTCCCGTCATAGGAAGACCATTTTTTGCTGTATGTTCGAGCAATGGATCATTTTTTGGGAGCTCTCCTCGCACAGAAGAACGAGGAAGGTCATGAATAGGCTATCTACTATTTAAGCAGGATGATGGTCGGAGCTGAACACCGGTACAATCCAGTAGAGAAAGAATGCTTGGCCCTAATATTCGCCATTCAGAAGACACGATATTATGTCACAGGCCAAACTATTCATATCATCTCCAGGATCAATCCTCTTCGGGTGTTCTCAATTCCTGACTCGCGAGTGTTCTCAATTCCTGACTCGCGACTTGGGTGATGTTATTAACACCTTATGATATGGTGTACGTCCCTCAGAAGTCCATAAAAGGTCAGGCCTTGGCTGATTTCTTAGCTGCTCATCCAATTCTGAAAACCTCTAAACTATACGAGGATATTCCCGACAAAGTTGCAGAATGTAATTCCGTAATGGAAAGTGTTACATGGCAGATTTTCTTCGATGGTGCCTCCAGGATTGGTCCCAGGGGAAACGTGGATTCAGGAGTAGGAATTTGTAAACCCCTTGATTTTGCAAGAATTTTTAAATTGGGATTTTTCACAATTTTCTGGAATTTTCTGGGAATTTTCTGTAATTAAAATCAGGGTTTTTAATTATTAAATGATTTTTAAATGATAATAAATAATATTAAAATATTATGAAAATAATATTTTTGGGTGTAAAATGAAAAACTGGACTTAGGGTAATTTTTCTGGAATTTTTGGACCCCGGACCTATTTTAATTACCTGAAAACATTTATTTATTTATTTATTTATTATTTATCTATTTAAATTATTATTTATTAAATCCTAATTAAAAATCCGGCCAAAACTCTCAGCCCGGCCCGCTCGGCCCGCCCGCCTTAACGGGTCGGGTCGGGTCTGCCCGAACCCGACCCGCACCCGCCTCCGACCCGCTCCTCTCCCCTCTCCCTGACCGAGTCCCCCGTCCGGCCTCCGCTTCCGCCGGCTGCGCCGCCCTCCGCTCCGCCCGGCCCACGCCCCCGCACCCCTCAGACCACTCTGCTCCGCCTAACCCGGCCGCCCCTCCTCCGCCTGGCCTATAAAACCCCTAGCTACCCAGCCTCCGGCAACACCCCGACCGCCCCAGACCTCGCCGCCACCCACCACGGACCGCCTCGCCGTCCCCGAACCCCGGCGCAGCACCCCAGCCTCCTCCTCCGTCTCCCCTCGCCATGCCCAGCCGCCGTCGACGCCCCGACCACCCTCGACAAACCCCAGCCAGGCCCCTCTCCTCCTTCTTCCCCGCTCCGGCCGCCTTAGCCCCCGCCTGAGCCGTCCCCGGCGTCGCCACCCCGTGCCCGAGCCCCCGGCGATGCTGTCCCCTGGCCAGCCGTGGCTCTCCGGCAGCACCAAACCCTAACCCTAATTCCCAATTTTTGTGTCGGACACGTGTCGGACACGGTTTTACCCGATTTTTGGACCATGTTCAGGTACGCGTATCTTTCTGCTCGTAACCCCGTTTTCAATTCTGTAAATTACGTTGCGAAGCCTGTATGACCCCCTCGGTGCCCGGACAAACCGCTCGGGGCATCGCGTCCTGTGGTGATCGTACACCGCGATCCAAAAATAGGAAAAACAACGACCCGATTCACCCCGGAACTGGGTACGCCCCGCCAAACGGGACGACTTGGTCATGCACGATCTTCACAGATACGTGTGCAACATTGATACGGACTTGTAGGATTTTGCGGAAGTCGATTCGGGTGTGCGTGCACACCGGGATCAACGCGTATCCGCGGACACCGTCCCGTATCCGTCTTTTCTGAATCAAGCCCTAACTTCCTGTACACACGTCAGATCGAAACAAAACTTGCTCCATCGGACTCGTAGCGATACGCTGGTCCTGTGACCCAATTTTGGTTTGATTCTGAGAACGTTGACGAAATCGCGTGTCGTGGGCCCCATAGGCCCCGCTCGACGGGCGATTTTGTGATCGGCTCATCGGAATCCAATTCTGGAAGTTCCGTTGGGTTCGTATCATCGTTCCTGACCTGTTGACACTAAGTTTGGTAAATTTGGAGACCTTTGACCCTGACACGTTTTTAGTGCAAAGCGGGCCCACATGCGGACCCCGTTTTGACCCAAAATTATCGTTTTTGCCCTTATCTCCAAATTGGACTCAAGGACAGGCGTTTCTAGCTATTTGATATCTTCTGAGCATGATGGTAATGTTTATTTCAGCATCCGAACATATTTTTGGAAATTTCCCCGAGAACAGAACTGTAGTTGGGATCCAAACTTCAGACAAGTACCTGCACTTCAAGTTTAATCTTTATATTGTGATAATTAGTTCCTTGCTCTACTAGTACCATTGTATGATTACACTTAGTGTCGGGATTTGGAGTTCATGTCTTGCTTTTCGTGTCGGGTGGAAGAATACTAGGAAGCATGTAGTTTACCCTTTCCCCTGTCGTGACTGCTAGCTGTTGGTACGCGACTGTACCATCAGCCTTATTCCTGATTATTTCTGACTGCTAGTCGTCTATGACGGCCTTATTAGCCTTATAAACCCCTACATGCCAACTATGTATTCTAAATACACAAGTTCACACACAATAGTTTCTTGTCTTGTTGCAGTTCCTGTTGTCTTATTACAGTTACATTTCTTGTCTCATTATATTCCTGTTTTACTCATATCCCTGTTTTACATCATTTAACTCTTAGTTATTGTTATCACTTATTTATGCATATTCTCAACATGATACTTAGTCAGTTCTTTTCTACTTGTCATAAATATTTAGTTTAATCTTGTTGTGCATTGTGTACTTTGCTCCTTTCCTGACTGGATCCGTTGATTTAGGCGATGATGAGGACTGTGCCCCCACCTTTTATGGCCCATATGAGGTAGCAGGTGATACTTTGGAGGAGCCTATTCCCACTCAGGAGACTACTTTTGAGGAGTAGACAGCCAGTTAGCTAGTGTTTCCTTTCAGCATAGTAATCGGGTTTGTCCCCGATTTATCTTCTGGTTCTGTAATAAACTGTGGAATTGCTTGTCATAATTAAATGTTATGAAATCTTAGCATTCCTATTTCCTGTTATTATCCTTGCCTGTTTATTCTTGTGGATGAGATAGATTTTAATTTACCTGTGAATATAATCTAGACAGCGTACTACCGCCGACACTGCGGCGTAGGCTGGACGTACCCACGTACTCGTGCCCGAATATCCGGGTGCGGGTCGTGACAGAATTGTCCTAGTGACTCCTGATAAACTCGTAATCTATCGAGCATATTCTCTTAGCGAACCCTGCTCTAATAATGTGGCAGAGTATAACGCTCTACTAATCGGGCTCCAAGTCGCTAAAGAATTGGATGTGGAATACATGGAAGCTTTTGGTGATTCTCTGCTAATCGTCAATCAGGTCAGAGGAATATATGAAGTCCGCAATCCAGACCTCATTCCTTATCACCAAGCAACGATAGAGATTGCAATGTCTTTCAAAGGATTCTTCCTAGAGCACGTGCCTCGATCTAAAAATTTGGAAGCCGATGCTCTGGCCAGTCTAGCTGCAGATCTAGCAGTTCCTATAAGGAGGCATAATTCGATAATTCTTCTCAATAGAGATCTTTTCTGTGTGAAAGATAACTTTCACATAGAACGCAGCTACGCCTCAAACACGGTTCCTCCCGAGAGAGACTGGAGAAGGCCCTTTATAGATTTTGTGGCATACAAAATCTTACCCGAGGATCCTAAAGAAGCAGTATCTATCAAAAGACGATCATTACGCTTCTATTTTGATGCCTCTTCACAAAGTCTATATCGTCGAACATACGATGGACTACTGTTACGATGTGTCTCCGATGATGATGCAAGGCAAGTCATCCGTGAAGCTCACGACGGTATATGTGGAGCACGTCCTAAGTTACAGGATCGTATCAGGAGGATGGGCTACTACTGGCCTACTATGATTGCAGATGCAGTAAAATATGCTAGACAATGCAAAGCCTGTCAAGTTTATGCGGATTTTATACATCAGCCTTTTGAGTATCTACATCCTACCATTGCATCATGGCCTTTTGAAGCATGGGATATGGATATCATTGGCCCTATTCACCCGTCATCTTCTAGAGGACATCGGTTCATATTGGCTATCACGGACTACTTCTCTAAATGGGCGGAGGCAATTCCCCTAGCTAAAGTAAAAACATCCAACGTGATCATCTTCATCAAGCACCATGTCATTTATCGCTTTGGGATACCCCGAAGGATAATTCATGACAATGGGCCTCAATTCATCAGCCAAGCGCTTCACCGATTTTGCGATAAGAATCAGATACAAAATATGGCCTCTACGGCATACAATCCGGCTGCTAATGGTTTGGCGGAAGCCTTCAACAAAACCATCATCAAGCTCTTAAAAAATTTCGTTTCTTCGAACAAAAGAAATTGGAATGAGAAGCTGGGAGAATGCCTCTGGGCGTACCGCACAACGGTACGAGCACCGACGGGTTGTACCCCATTCTCATTAGTCTACGGGTGCGAAGCAGTTCTCCCCATTGAAATTCAAATCCCATCACTCAGAATAGCAGTGGCTAATGAGTTGACTCAGGAAAATAATGATCGACTACGGCTTCAAGAGCTAGAAGGATTAGACAAGAAACGCCTTCAAGCTCAGCAGCGTATTGTATTCTACCAGGCATGCATTTCCAGAGCTTTTAATCAAAAAATGAATGAGAGAGTGTTCAAAATTGGTGAGCTAGTTCTAGCTGTAAGGAGGCCAATGATCATTACACACAAAATTAAGGGTAAATTCCAGCCCAAATAGG
Source organism: Iris macrosiphon (assembly GCA_036927795.1). Lineage (NCBI taxonomy): Eukaryota > Viridiplantae > Streptophyta > Magnoliopsida > Asparagales > Iridaceae > Iris > Iris macrosiphon. The sequence goes on along the minus strand of JAYESA010000014.1, from coordinate 120,312,626 downwards.
AGGGCCCTTATGTGATTGAAACGACATTTTCAAACGACGCTTACAGATTAGCCAAGCCTAATGGAGATATAATAATGGCTCCTTTCATTGGTAAATTCCTAAAGAGGTACTACGCTTAACCTCCCTTGCTTGAACGGAGTATGGTGAAGATCTTATTCTGACAATACTACGTACAAAGACTGGTTGGAGCATATTCTATCATGTCCATATAACCTCTGAATAGATATATTTAACTAATTTGGAACTTCAAAACCTATCACGTCCATATTACCTCTGATAGTGTTTTGTACACAAATTTAGTTGGATCATATTCTATCATGTCCATATAACCTCTGAATAGATATATCCAGCTGAAGCTTACCGAAAGTATATCACGTCCATATTACCTCTGATATTACTTTCACCCTAGCCTATCATTTATATTCAAAAATGATGGGTCCACAAAGTCAGATAAAGTCTCTTTATTACCTCCGGGAAGAGCAAATTACATAGAAAAGCAAAAAGTACATCATTGAGGAGGAGCAGTCAAATCACGAATCTGCTGCGCCAAGGCGGCCATCATCTCATTCCTGGAGTCCAGGACGTTAGCACGAGCCCGCTCCAGTCGTGCCTCGTCATCACTCAGAAGGGATAGTTCGGACCGAGCATGTATATAATCGGCACGAATGACTCCCGCACGTGCCAAGTTCCGCTGAGCTGTATCCATTTGGCCCTTCACCATATCTAGAGCTGCCAATGATTGGAGAGCCCACTCATTTGCCTGAGCGAGTTTGGCTTCCAATTTGCGGACCCTCGCTTCATTTCCCTCATGTTCGGCCTCGTACTGGGTTAGAAGAGGAATAACCTCCTCCAAGACGGTCTGCTCTTCGGCCATTTCCTGCTGCTGTGTCTGGATGGATTTGTTTAAGCATTCCATCTGTTTAGCAAGCTTCGCAGTCAAGGAGTCGTACTCGACCTGGATCATATCATCGATATTGCCTCGAGATAGTTGTAAATATTTGTTAATGGGTTATTCTAAACTATTAACTATTTGCTCCAGTGCATCAGTTCGTCTAACATCGTTGAAATTTCTGAGCGGCGCTATCGCAAGCTGGGAGGACGCCAGCAGATTACCAAAGCTCATGTTCTTCTCCAGTACCATGGAAATCAACTTCTTCAAACTGCGGTAAAATAGGCTGGTATATTGTTCAATCAACATATCGAAGACCGGATGTGCGCTAGGAGTGGCTGCGATACCGAGAAATATCCTTCCAGGAATGACCGTGGAGGATGTTGCCATGGTCGTTGCCTCTACAGAGGGTGCTATAAAAGAATGAACACCAGCAACGGTTGAAGTTGCTGGCGTACTCAACGAAGGAGGCACAGTCGTGATGATGGGCTCATCCTCCTCTGAAGATATCTAGACTGCCGTTGGCAAGACGACACTCGATAACATTGCAGACGAAGGATCGACAGCTTCAAGGCATGCCTCTTCAATATCAAATGCTGCCGTCTCATCGGCGGTATCTGCAACAAAGTCATAGGTTGCATCAACTCCGCCCTCCCCCGAGATGTCTTCACCTGAAGAAGACAAGAGAAAGTTAATATCAATTTGATGTTAATTTTCCTAAAAAAGGCATAAAGACAATATTTACCCATGGCCGATGGTATATATGTGGCGTCTGTAGCCTGAATAGCTAAATTATCTCTTAATGATACTAGACAAGCTATCATACTTGGAGAAGGGGGTGCACCAACTGACACTGGCGGGTAGTCTTTCCAGTCTTCACCAAGATCCACTCGAGGCTCATCGGGTGGAATTTCGCTGGATATACTTACAGATGAAGTAGGGGTTACCCCCATTATTGGTCTGGATAAAGGTATATACAATCTTATTATGCTCGGCCTTGGAGGCGATCTCGTAGCACTACCAGAAGCAGTAGTAGCAGCGATCTCGAGCAAAGAATCTCTGGCACTGCCAGCCGAAACTATGGAGGTTTCCTCTCTAAAAGGCGAAGGATCTCTAATCAAAGAATCATCCCCAACAAGGGAAACGACAGGCTCGCTCCTAGGAGCCCCCCTGGTGGAACCCCTTTTCGGACCTCTGGCAATCTTCTTCTTGCGAGGGGAAGGCTCTTTCTGAGTGGAAGCCTTCCGTTTCTGGGGGATAACGAGAGGCTCAGCTGGCGGAGCTATTATGCCTCTCGGTATTGTCGTCAAGAACTCGTCTGCCTCGGCGGTGTCCTCATTCTCGTCCGAGGAAACAGACGGAACCTCCTCCCTTGTGGTGGACCTATGGGAAGGCATCCTAAAACTTTTATGCACATCAAAATCATGATAGAAGGTATTGATGGACGCATAGAACTGCGCGTACGAGTGTAGAATGCACAACTCCATAGAGAGAGAGAGGTTGCGGGTACAACAAAAGTTACATTAGTACAGCCTGTGATGAAGTACCGCCATCCTCTGGCTCCATCAATAAGTCCACCTTTGGACTTGAAGCTGGTAATGGCATTCCCCACATGCAACTAGTCATACCCAAACTGCCTGGCGAACCGACTGGGCAAATAAGTCTCCAGGTAGCAATGGTCATCGCTTCTGTACAACAAATGGAAAGGTCTAATGCAGACGAACCAGTAGAAGGCTTCAGGAGAGAGAATGGTCCTTCCTTGACCCCCATCCTTAAGCTTCTTTCCCTGTTGATTGATATGCACAGGGGGGACGATACAGAAGAGTTTTCAGCTGTGGGCAACATTTAACGCCCGCCGGCAATCTATGACGGTCGCCACGTTCCAAGAGAAATTATTGTAATTCAACAAAAAGTTATTTCCCGAACCGCTGGCAGGACCGGGAGACGTTACCCTGGTGTTGTGAAGAACTAACCATCCCATCAAGTATAGGAATGGTAGCTCCACTCGGGGAAAGCTTTCGCGCTGCGTATCATCAACAAGCAGCCCATCAGTAAGCGCCCTCAGGCCTGCTTGTATTCTACATACCATAGCAGGAAGCAGGCCCAGTCTTACTCCGAACACCAAACATACTGCAGGCCATAAGGTGTTGCGATAGATGCGATCTGCAGACGTGATGCTAGGCACTACCCAGAGGCGAAGCCAAACGGAGAGGAAGCCAGCCAATTGAGCTTCCTTTGACAGAGGGTTACGACAATGCCTTATATAACTGAAGGCTTTTGTGCCGGCAGGATAACCCTCTATCTCCTCGTCAAAAATATGATCTGGAGCACATGCGTCTTCAATAAGGTCATCGACCATGTTAGCATTGAGCATGCTCAAGAGGTTCAAAGGCCTATCTCGGCTATCTACCACCTTGTCCAGCTTAATATTTTTGGCCTGGTGGAAGAAGAGATAGGTTGCCCACTTGTTGATGTGAGCCAAGTCAGAGGGCTCCTTGTAGAAAGTGGTGCAGGCAAGATAGTGGCATATCAGCTCCTGATATACTGCTACAGCCCGAGGGTTTGTATCCCTCAACTCCCTGTTTGTAGGGACGTACTCTTCATAAGGAGCGTCCCCCATCGGCAGCTTTGAAATCTCTGCCATCTCATGAAGGGCTAATCCCAACTCGCCTAGCGGAGTGGCAAAAGTCCCAGTGAGCGAGTTGTATCGCTCCATCAAGGCTAGGAACAAGTTAGGGTTGAGAGGCAGCCCAACACTTGTGGCGCTCATAGTCGCGAACAAGCCAATACTTTCCAGCTCCGTCTGGAAGTGCTTCAGGGCCCAAGCAGTCAAACTGGCCCATCGAAGATTCCCCGGGCTAAGCCATCCGCTGGTCCGAGGGTTGACCCTGGGGTACATTCCTCCCTGCCCCATAAAGTTATTGCAGAAGGTCGACATCTGAACCGGCTGGATCAGCGAAGTGTCCTCACTTGGAACACTACTCGATAGTAATCCCCTAAAGGGCATAACAGGGCCCGAGGGATGACTCATATAGGCCCCCCCCGTCGTATTCCTTGCTGTATAAGATTTTCCCTGATCGGCCAGGAAGGTCGGGAGTCAGGGTCCATGACATCTTTCTAGGATGTGTGGCTTGGAAGAACGCAGAGATAGGGTAATCCCTGAGCATCCGGGGCAGATACATAACCGTGCCCTCAGCAGTAAACACCCAATCCTCCTTCTTGGGTTTGGTCTGGGACTGTTTGTCGATAACGTCCCCGAACAAGAAGCCTGGCTTCTTATTGTCACACCCTAGTCCCAAAATACGTAGGACTAGGACACGTAAGCATGCCAGCCGCCTGTATATATGGCAACTCCAATATATGGAAACCATATATACGAGTGTACGCTGTATAATGAACAATAATTCATAAGTGGTAAAACTAATTACAAGTCACAGGGTAATATCTAAATCTCTTCCACAAAAATCAAATATGAATAACCAATAACCATGTAACTAGATAACAATAATAAGTATCTAAAGAATGACAGTTGGATGGAAACAAATCCACTGCCGAAATATAATATAAAAAGGAACCAGATACACACCATATAAGAACAATATCTGACAATCACGAGGCTCGAAGAGGAGACCTCCTCGGAATATAAGTAGCCTGTCCGGATCTGCGCTCTTGCGAATACTCATGAGCATCTACACCTGGAAGGGGACCAGGTCCTCAGAGGGACATAACAAGATACAGAAAAACAACATGCCATGTATGTAAATACTGAATAAATAAATTGGGTGTGCTAACCATCTAAGTGAATGCAAGTAAAGACCTTGTAGTATGCATGGGGATGTGTAGGTCTGACATATGCTGACGTAATTCACCAATCGTCGGGACTGGCTAGTATATGTGTCATATGCCCCCGGACTCACGGGTAACAGGAATACCCCATCCTCCTCGGAGCATGGTAACGGGAACAAGAAAAATGATACCCCATCTCCGAGAAGCATGGTAACAGGAATACCCCATCTCCGAAGAGCATAGTAACGGGAATATAAGGAGGGGGTGTCCCATACGCCTACTAAGTGTCTTTCCCGCCCAATGTAGATATACAAGTTACGAAAACGACGTGGACATCTCAAACTATAATGCAAGTCTCTATATAAATAATCAACTAAGCTAATACTTTTACACGTGTAGTGTAAGCCCCTGATTCTTTCAAAAATATTAAAATTGGGATTTTCGCAATTTTCTGGAATTTTCTGGAAATTTTCTGTAATAAAAATCAGGGTTCCTAATTATTAAATGATTTTTAATTGATATTAAACAACATTAAAATATTATAAAAATAATATTTTTGGGTGTAAAATGGAAAACTGGACTTAGGGTAATTTTCCTGGACTTTTCTGGGCCTCAGACCTATTTTTAAATGCCTAAAAACTATTTTTATTAATTAATTAATTAATTAATTATTTATTTATTATTTATTTTTATTATTTATTTTATTTTCTTTTTCCTTGGGCCGGCCCGGCCCATTGGACCGGCCCGTTAGTTCCTGGCCCAGCCCAACCCACTACCGGGTCGGGTCGGGTCTGTCAGCTCCCCCACCTTCCCTCCTCCCCGCGTGTTTTCCGGCGGAGCTCCGGCCACGTCGCCTGGCCGCTCCGCCTCTCCCGGGCCGGTCGCCACGACCCCCGTCATCTCCGGCTGACCCAGCGCCCCTCCGCCCTATAAAACCCTGGCTCCCCCATCTCCTCCGCCCTCACTTTCCCTCCGGCCACTGCCCTAACCTCCCCTCCGGCTCCCCGCCGCCCCGTGCCACCTCGCCGCCACCGGCCGACCTCCTCGCCAGCGCCGCCAACTCCTCCTTCTTCCTCCCCTCTCCTCCGCCTGCCTCCGGCCACGGCGAGCAATAGCAGCGGCACCAACTCCAGCCGCCCCGGCCGCCTCCGGGCTCTGCGCCGCCTCCGCCAAGCTCGCCGGCGCCGCCCGAGCCCTCCGACCAGCTCCCCCACCGCAGCGACGCTCCCCGCCGCCGTGCCGACCACCGGCCGCCGCCACAGCGTTCGAAAACCCTAACCCTAGCCCTAATTTGGACTCCGTGTCGGACACGACACGGACACGACACGGACACGTCTCGACCCTGATTTTCGGGTCCCCTTCAGGTACGCGTAACTTTCGCCTCGTAGCTCCGTTTCCATTTCCGTAAATTGCGTTGTGAAGCCTGTATGACCCTCTCGGTGTCCGGACAAACTGTTCGGGGCATCGCGTCCTGTGGTGATCGCACACCACGATCCAAAAACAGGAAAAAACCAGACCCTGTTTCACCCCGGAACTGAGTACGCCCCGCCAAACGGGACGACTTGGTCGCGCGCGGTCTTCACAGATACGTGCGCAGTGTCGATACGGACGTGTGAGATTTCGCGGAAGCTGATTCGGGTGTGCGTGCACACCGGAATCAACGCGTATCCGCGGACATCGTCCCGTATCCGCCTTTTCTGCAATTCACCCTAACTTTGTGCACACACGTCGGATCGAGACGAAACTTGCGCCATCGGACTCGTAGCGATACGCTGGTCCTGTGGGTCAAGTTTGGTTCGATTCTGAGAACGTTGACGAAATCGCGTGTCGTGGGCCCCACAGGCCCCGCTCGACGGGCGATTTTGTGTTCGGCTCATCGGAATCCAAATCTGGAAGTTCCGTTGGGTTCGTATCAGCGTTCCTGACCTGTTGACACTAAGTTTGGTGAAATTGGAGACCTTTGACCCGGACGCATTTTTCGGTGCAAAGCGGGCCCAACGGCGGACCCCGTTTTGACCCGAAACTGCCGTTTTTGCCCTTGTCTCCAAATTGGACCCAAGGATAGGCGTTTCTAGCTATTTGATATCTTCTGAGCGTGATGGTAATGACTATTTCAGCTTTTGGACTCATCTCTGGACTTTTCCCCCAAGAACCAATTTAATCAGATCCAAACAACAGGCAAGTACCTGCACTTCAAGTTAATCTTTATTTATTATGATAATTAATTCTCTGCCATACGTGTACCCTTGATGTTTACACCTAGTGTTAGAAATGTTGAATTTCATGTCTCGAATATTGGTAGTTCCTGTCTTGTTTTTCATGTCGAGTGGGAGAATACTAAGGAGGCATATAGTTTACCCTTTCCCCTGGATTGTCTAATAGCTGTTGGTACACGACTGTCCATCAGCCGGATCTCGATTATATTGTCTAATAGCCGTTTATGGCAGCCGGATTAGCCTTATAAACCCCTACATGCCAACTATGTATTCTAAAAACAAACACAAGTACACACATATAGTTTCTGGTTATTTCTTGCTGGCTATTGTAGTTTCATTTCCTGTTTCATTTATTTCTGTTTCTCATATTCCTGTTTACAGCTAACTCTGAGATAATAATGTTCTGCTAATGCTATTTCTCAACATGATATCCAATATTTAATTGTCATAAAATATTTAGTTTAATCTTGTTGTGCACTGTGTACTTTGCTCCTTTCCTGACTGGAGCTGTTGTTTAGGCGATGATGAGAACCTTGCCCCCACCTATTATGGCCCCTATGAGGCAGCAGGTGATGCAGTTGCAGAGCCAGTTCCCGCACAGGAAGCTACTCCTGCTGAGTAGTTAGCAGTAGTTATCTTAGTTTTGCTCTTTATCTTAGTAATCGGGTTTGTCCCCGATTTTATTCTGATTCCTGTACTAAAACATTTGAATCTGTTGTCACATTTATTTTCAGTTGAAATCTTAAGTTTCATTTCTCATTATCTTGCCTATGTTATTTGTGAATGAGCTAGTTAGTAATTATGGATTGACCTAGACAGCGTACTACCGCCGATTCTGCGGCGTAGGCTGGACGTACCCACGCACTCGTGCCCGAATTTCCGGGTGCGGGTCGTGACACGTTTTTGTGGTGGCCCATGCAGGTCAAACGACTAAATTGTTCGGTTTCAACTTAGGGACCGAACAGGCCTGCAATAAGATTGAGGATTCTAGGAAAAGCTCATTCACAGTATAGGGTCCTTATTTCAATTCTTAATATCACTTCTGATCAATTTTTCCTATCGCCCTTGGTTTCCAAGTAATCTATTCTGAACTCCCTATCCCTTCATCTTTCAGAATGGTCCAGACAAGGAACACAGTAGGAGACACATCAGAACCAGCTGAGCAGAATGTGCCCGAGACTCTTGCACTCCCGCCGCCTCCATCTGTTCCGGCGGTTACTCTAGATGGGGCACAGCTACTTGGAGTGTTCCAGGGACTAGTGGAATCCCAGAAGGAACAAACTGTCCTGCTACGGACCAGCCTTTCAGAAGCTCTTCGGACCCGGGAGTCACCACAAAAGAGGCCAGGAAGTGCCAAGGACTTTAAGAATCTTAGACCCCTGGAATTCTACGGAACTGAGGGCATTCTCTACGTCGATGAATGGATAGAGAACGTAGAGCGACTCCTGGAGACTGCTCGGGTTCCCGATGATCTCAAAGTGGAGTCCGCAAGCCTGCAACTGTTCGACATTGCTCGAACCTGGTTCAGAGATGAACCCCAACTATCTGCTCCTGACCTCACCTGGGAGGACTTCAAGAGGCTATTCAAGGAGAAATTTTACCCCAAAGTAGCTCGGGAAGCTCTCGAAAGTCAATTCGAGAGACTGGAACAAGGTAACCTATCTGTAGATGAGTATACTGCTGAATTTAGCAGGTTAAGCCACTTTGCGGAGTACATGGTTCGTACCCCGGAGGACAGAGCCCGTAGATTCAAGAAGGGGCTATCTCCGGATATTCGCCTTGCTGTAACCACCAGCCGAGCTCGTACCTATGAGGAAATCCTGAGCGTGGCACAAGGCGTAGAGAGAGATATGGGGCACAAACTGAAGCGAGAAAGAGATACCGGAAATGCGGGACCCAACAAACGCCCTTTTCAACAACAACAACAGAGGGCCCCGCAACAAGCTCAGCGTCCTCTCCCTCGAGCTCCAGCACCCCAACACCAGGCCCAGGGACAGAACCAACAAGCTGCTGCTTGTAACTATTGTCATAGACCAGGCCATACGTGGCAAGTTTGCAGAAAGAGGCTAGGTGTTTGTCTACTTTGTGGATCACCAGAACATCAAGTGAGGGACTGCCCCACTGCTCCAGGACGCGGACAAGCTTACGTAATGACCGTGGAGAACGCGCAGACTCTGGAAGCAACTAATGCGCGTAAGTGATTCGTAGATACCTTTTCTAGTATTGTTTAGCTCATGCTTATTGGTTCGTGACCTCAGCCCCAACCTAGTAATTTTGAACTTGCTAAATACCTGGTATGCTTTTAAATTTGATAACTGTATAGATTCCTTAGGCTTTTGCTATTGTGCTTATTTTGTGTTATTCTGTAGACTTCAATAAATTTGTACCTCTTTTCATCATCATCTAGCGCACTTAATTTTGCTGAACTCGACTGATGCTGCTATTTTATAGCCTAGTTTTGCAAGCTTACTCTTTATCGGGCTTGTTCATGACACCTGTATTATTGAGGCCTGATCAACCCCACTAATACGAGTGTCTACTCAGAATCAGTGTACTACGGTCTGATCAACCTTAATGCATTTTGATTCGCACTTCGCACGACTACTTTATGTGGATTGGGATATATAGTTGACTAGCATACTTGCCCCTATATACGCCCAAGCATATCGTATCAGTTACATAACTGTACTAATACGAGCATACGAACAATGATTACCAGAATAGAATCTCAAATCCATAACCGCCTGACAATTCCCATTAGAATTCCTTAAACGCCTTGATCCCTATACCTCTGTTCTACCACCTCGCCCTTAAACTCTTTATTATTGATCCTCGTCTTTCCTTATTTCGGAAAGACAAAAACCTGTGGTTAGTATAAGTTGATTTGTAGTACTAGACATACCCCTCAGACCGGTCGAGTTGATGATAACCCTTTATGACTAAGACAAGACCCTAGGTGCTGTATTTTGTGTTGCAGACTTAAGATTCAATACCATGATTTATTAAGTTGAGACCTAGCTTTACTAGTTGTACAGCCTTAGAGGATATGGGTAGAATTCTAAGTTGGGTAGCAACCACAATGTCCACCTGAGAGAAACCCGTTAGACTGTAATCAAGTGAGTTGGACAGAGAGAACCCTACCATAATTTAAATTTCGAGGACGAAATTTTATAAGTTGGGTAGATTGTAAGCCCCTGATTCTTTCAAAAATATTAAAATTGGGATTTTCGCAATTTTCTGGAATTTTCTGGGAATTTTCTGTAATAAAAATCAGGATTCCTAATTATTAAATAATTTTCAATTGATATTAAACAACATTAAAATATTATGAAAATAATATTTTTGGGTGTAAAATGGAAAACTGGCCTTAGGATAATTTTCCTGGATTTTTCTGGGCCTCAGACCTATTTTTAAATGCCTAAAAACTATTTTTATTAATTAATTATTTAATTATTTAATTAATTAATTATTATTTATTTTTATTATTTATTTTCTTTTCTTTTTCCTTGGGCCGGCCCGGCCCATTTGACCGGCCCGTTAGTTCCTGGCCCAGCCCAACCCACTACCGGGTCGGGTCGGGTCAGACAGACCCGACCCGCGTGCCGTCCGACCCGGGCGACCAGCTCCCCCACCTTCCCTCCTCCCCGCGCATTTTTTGGCGGAGCTCCGGCCACGTCGCCTGGCCGCTCCGCCTCTCCCGGGCCGGTCGCCACGACCCCCGTCATCTCCGGCTGACCCAGCGCCCCTCCGCCCTATAAAACCCCGGCTCCCCCATCTCCTCCGCCATCACTTTCCCTCCGGCCACTGCCCTAACCTCCCCTCCGGCTCCCCGCCGCCCCGTGCCACCTCGCCGCCACCGGCCGACCTCCTCGCCAGCGCCGCCAACTCCTCCTTCTTCCTCCCCTCTCCTCCGCCTGCCTCCGGCCACGGCGAGCAGCAGCAGCGGCACCAACTCCAGCCGCCCCGGCCGCCTCCGGGCTCTGCGCCGCCTCCGCCAAGCTCGCCGGCGCCGCCCGAGCCCTCCGACCAGCTCCCCCACCGCAGCGACGCTCCCCGCCGCCGTGCCGACCATCGGCCGCCGCCACAGCGTTCGAAAACCCTAACCCTAGCCCTAATTTGGACTCCGTGTCGGACATGACACGGACACGTCTCGACCCTGATTTTCGGGTCCCCTTCAGGTACGCGTAACTTTCGCCTCGTAGCTCCGTTTCCATTTCCGCAAATTGCGTTGTGAAGCCTGTATGACCCTCTCGGTGTCCGGACAAACTGTTCGGGGCATCGCGTCCTGTGGTGATCGCACACCGCGATCCAAAAATAGGAAAAAACCAGACCCTGTTTCACCCCGGAACTGAGTACGCCCCGCCAAACAGGACGACTTGGTCGCGCGCGGTCTTCACAGATACGTGCGCAGCGTCGATACGGACGTGTGAGATTTTACGGAAGCTGATTCGGGTGTGCGTGCACACCGAAATCAACGCATATCCGCGGACATCGCCCCGTATCCGCCTTTTCTGCAATTCACCCTAACTTCGTGCACACACGTCGGATCGAGACGAAACTTGCACCATCGGACTCGTAGCGATACGTTGGTCCTGTGGGTCAAGTTTGGTTCGATTCTGAGAACGTTGACGAAATCGCGTGTCGTGGGCCCCACAGGCCCCGCTCGACGGGCGATTTTGTGTTCGGCTCATCGGAATCCAAATCTGGAAGTTCCGTTGGGTTCGTATCAGCGTTCCTGACCTGTTGACACTAAGTTTGGTGAAATTGGAGACCTTTGACCCGGACGCGTTTTTCGGTGCAAAGCGGGCCCAACGACGGACCCCGTTTTGACCCGAAACTGCCGTTTTTGCCCTTGTCTCCAAATTGGACCCAAGGACAGGCGTTTCTAGCTATTTGATATCTTCTGAGCGTGATGGTAATGTCTATTTCAGCTTTTGGACTCATCTCTGGACTTTTCCCCCAAGAACCAATTTAATCAGATCCAAACAACAGGCAAGTACCTGCACTTCAAGTTAATCTTTATATATTATGATAATTAATTCCCTGCCATACATGTACCCTTGATGTTTACACCTAGTGTTAGAAATGTTGAATTTTATGTCTCGAATATTGGTAGTTCCTGTCTTGTTTTTCATGTCGGGTGGGAGAATACTAAGGAGGCATGTAGTTTACCCTTTCCCCTGGATTGTCTAATAGCTGTTGGTACACGACTGTCCATCAGCCGGATCTCGATTGTATTGTCTAATAGCCGTTTATGACGGCCGGATTAGCCTTATAAACCCCTACATGCCAACTATGTATTCTAAAAACAAACACAAGTACACACATATAGTTTCTGGTTATTTCTTGCTGGCTATTGTAGTTTCATTTCCTGTTTCATTTATTTCTGTTTCTCATATTCCTGTTTACAGCTAACTCTGAGATAATAATGTTCTGCTAATGCTGTTTCTCAACATGATATCCAATATTTAATTGTCATAAAATATTTAGTTTAATCTTGTTGTGCACTGTGTACTTTGCTCCTTTCCTGACTGGATCTGTTATTTAGGCGATGATGAGAACCTTGCCCCCACCTATTATGGCCCCTATGAGGCAGCAGGTGATGCAGTTGCAGAGCCAGTTCCCGCACAGGAAGCTACTCCTGCTGAGTAGTTAGCAGTAGTTATCTTAGTTTTGCTCTTTATCTTAGTAATCGGGTTTGTCCCCGATTTCATTCTGATTCCTGTACTAAAATATTTGAATCTGTTGTCACATTTATTTTCAGTTGAAATCTTAAGTTTCATTTCTCATTATCTTGCCTATGTTATTTGTGAATGAGCTAGTTAGTAATTATGGATTGACCTAGACAGCGTACTACCGCCGATTCTGCGGCGTAGGCTGGACGTACCCACGCACTCGTGCCCGAATTTCCGGGTGCGGGTCGTGACACGTAGCTCATACCGATGGCCAGTCGAGTATGAGGCACGCGTCCCTACATGAACTCACTCTGTGACGTGTAATGATACGTGTCAAGGCCTGGGAAGTCATACCAATAACTCCACAACTTTAGGTGGGTCTACTAGACACTAGGTCAGATACTACTCCTAACGTCAACGCCTTCGTTGACTGCACCCGAGTCTACTCGAACGCGCACATTTATATAATAAATAAACATATAACTAACAATAACTAAATTTAAACAGTACAACAAGGCAAGGTATACTTGCCTGGCAAGAGAGCTACAAAATATAACGTCCAGATGCCAAATGCCAAAAGTCAGAAACTATGGCCTCAGAATAAATGTCTCCGGATGCTGAAATAAACATCACTAACAGTCTCATAAAATATCAAATAGCTAGAAATGCCTGTCCTTAAGTCCAATTTGGACACAGGGGCAAAAATGACAGTTTTTGATCAAACCGGGGTCCACATGTGGGTCGCTTTGCACCGAAAAATGTGTCAGGGTCAAAGGTCTCCAAATTTGCCAAACTTAGTGTCCACAAGTCCAGAACGTCGATACGAACCCAACGGAATATCCAGAATTGGATTCCGATGTGCCGATCACAAAATCGCCCGTCAAGTGGAGCCTGTGGGGCCCACGATACGGGATTTTGTCAACGTTCTCAGAATCGAACCAAACTTGGATTATAGGACCAGCGTATTGCTATGAGTCCGATGGCGCAAGTTTCGTTTCGATCCGACGTGTGTACACAAAGTTACAGCATGTTCCAGAACAGGCAGATACGGGACGTTGTCGGCGGATACGCGTTGATTCCGGTGTGCACGCACATCCAAATCAACTTCTGCGAAATCCCGCACGTCCGTATCAACGGCGCGCACGTTTCTGTAAAGACCGCGTGCGACCAAGTTGTCCCGTTTGGCGGGGCGTACTCAGTTCCGGGGTGAATTGGGTAGTTGTTTTTCCTGTATTTGGATTGCAGTTTGCGATCGCTACAGGACGCGATGCACCGAGCGGGTTGCACGGGCACCGAGAGGGTTACATAGACTACGTGTCACAACTAACTGAATTTCGCGTGTCCGTGAGTCGTCTTGACATAGGATTTGTGTCCTGGACGTGTCCGGGCTGTGTCCAGCTGCTGTCGTGTCCGGTACTGCATCGTGTCCGGTACTGCTCGAGTCGGGGTCGTTGCGGGGTGGTCCGGGGCCGCTGCTGTTCAGCCGGCCAGACGAGGGAGGCCGCCAGTGGTCGGGGAGAAGAACACTGGACAGTGGAGCGGGTCAGGAGGTTGCTGCCGACCGGACGGGGGTGGACCACGGTAAGGAGGAGGAGGTCTGCTCAGTGCTGCCGGCGAGGTCGGGGTCGTACGGCGTTGCACCGTCGACTGAGGGAGGTAAAGGACAAGGAGGGGTGGTGGCGAGTGGCGGAGGAGGTGGAGGTCGAGGGGGAGGTCGGGTGGAGCTCGTCGGGGAGCTGAAGGCTAGGGGGGGGGGAGAGTTTCAGTCGAGAGGGGGGGAAGGCTGCGGGGGTGCCGTGGTGGCGAGTGGAGGAGGAGGAGGAGTGGGTCGACTCGCCGGGGGAGGGGAAGGCGGAGGTCGGGGTCGGGGAAAGGGGCTCGGGGGGGGGAGTCGATGGTGAAGGGGAAGGGGGGTGGCGGTGGCGAGTGGAGGTGGATGAGGAGTGGGAGGTCGGGGTCGACTCCGGCGAGGGTTGGCTGTGCACAGGGGGGTCGGGCCGGATCGGGATATTCCGCTGGAGAAGAGGGAGGCTGAGGAGAGAGGGGCCAGCGGGGGGGGGGGGGGGGGGGAAGGCTCGCCGCATGGGGGGAGGCTCGCCGCGGGGGGGGGGGGGGAGTCGGCGGAGCGGATCCGGCTAGGGGCTCGCCGCTCCGGCGGGGGGGGGGGATCGCTGCGGGCTGGGTAGAGTTAGGAATTTTTTTAGGTTTTTAGTTTTTATTTTTATTTTATTTTATAGAAAATTAAATAGATATTTTAAGTAAAATATCTAAATATATTTTTGAGATATTTTCGGGTGGGTCCCGCCTCCAAATGGACGGTGCATGTTCACCGACCAATGAGGGGGTGACACCTCGCAGGAAAATTTACAAAAAGTCCCTGTAATTTCATAAATTGCACAGAGGTCATATTTTGGGAATTTGCACAATTTATGAAATTGTCTGGGAAAAATACCCGATTCCTGAAAATACTAAAATTCACAGAATTGAAGGAAAAAGCTGTGTGAGGGTCTTGAGGGGTGGGGGTGAGTCTGGGCAGGGGCTAAGCCTGGTTTTCTTGGGTGATACGGGCCATCGTATTTATTAATTAATAAATACTGTGCACGGTGTTCACTAATTATTTAGAGGCAGGTAGGGTCATAATTTTACTACGGTGTCAATATACTAAATGTAGTATACTCAGTGTAGAATATTATCGTATTTTTGTTTGGGCAAAACAGGTGCAAGTTGGGTCTCAAATCTCTATTGGAACAGGGATGGGTACAGATCTAGGAATTTAAATACATACGTTTGTAACGATATTTGTGCGTCTCTAACGAGGCTTAAAGTAAAGTATCTGGGAGTTGCACCAAGTGCAGGAAAATAGACTAACATGTCTAGGACAGGTAGGTGAATTTTGTTCGGGGATAACAGTCAAGGTAAAGCTCCAAATAATTCGGTGATGGACAGGTGCACAAGTCAATAGGATATGTAAGCAAAATAAATTAAAATATTGCCATAAATCCTAAATTGCTAAAATAATCCTAAAATGCTGGAATCTGGTCGAGGGGGTTTACAATCTACCCAACTTAAAAGGATTTCGTCCTCAAAATTAAAACTAAGCCACGGTAGAAGTCAAAGACGGCATAAGGTATAATTTAACAAAGTAATTTATATCTTGGTTTACAAATATGTTCGAAAGACGTTCACGCATGTCGTTCACATACTCCCAAGTAGATTCTCCTGGCGCGCCATGCTTCCATGTCACGCGGACCAAGAAAATAGATTAATTTCTCAATACCTTTTTCTCGATGATCAAGGATTCCCATGGGTTGCTCTTGATACGACATGCTCGGCCTAATGGTGATCTCCGAATGGTTGAGAACATGACTGCTGTCTGTCATATATCGCCTGAGTTGCGACACATGGAATACATCAAGTACTCCCTCAAGTGAAGGTGGTAGCGCAAGTTGATATGCTACTACTCCCACTCTTTCTAGCACGTCAATGGTCCAATATACCTTGGACTCAATCTGCTGCGTCCTCCGAATCGAATGGTGCCTCTAGTAGGTGATATCCTCAAGAAGACATGATCGTCCACTTTGAATTCCAAGGGACGATGATGACGGTCTGCCCACTGCTCCTGTCTGTCTTGCGCTGCTTGCCAGTGTCCTTGTATTTACTTAACTATCTCTACGGTGTTGACCACCAACTCTGGTCACGCGAATCCTTGTTTGGTAAAATGCTGACTGGTATGCCGCACAATCTTATAATTTGTCTCATTTCTAAGTTAGCTAAAGCTTCTGCAGACTGGTCAGCTCTAAAGGTAAGAAACGTGCTCACTTGGTGAGTCGGTCCATAGGAATTCTTAATCCTTATAAGTGAACCTAGTCATAGGTGCTGCTATCCATTCAGGAGTCAATCAAGTGTCCATCCAGGTGAAATCTATTTAGACTCCTGACAACACAATGAAATATTCTTTATCGTAATACTTGAGTTCTGAACTTGACTCAAGTTACGAGGCAAAAATTAAAAAAATTTATGCTGCCATAGTGATGCATGTATCAGGAACGCAATAAAACGTAGGTAGGTATCGAAGGTCATTCTAAAGATAGCACAGTTTTAAACTGCAATCTAATCTAATAATAGGGTTTGGTAATTATCTAAGAAACAAACAGAAATGGCTATAGAAGTACGAGGTTTCGTCTTTCCGAAATAAGGGAAAACAGAAAACAATAATCAAGAGTTCAAGGGGGAGGTAATAGATTAGAAGTGTGAGAATCAAGGCGTTTAAAGAATTCAAGGGGAATCGTCAAGCAGTTATGGATTGAAATCCTATTTCGGTAATCCCTATTCACATACTCGTATTAGTACAGTCATGTAGCTGATACGATATGCTCAGACATATCTAGCGGACAAGTACATCCGTCTACTAATCACTGTATATTTCAATCCACGTAAAGTAGTTAAGCGAAGGGCGAACCAAGTGTACTATGGTTGATTAGACCGTAATACACTGATTCTGAAATATATTAGTGTAGTACTCCAATAATACATATATCATGAACAAGCTTGATAAAGAATAAGCTTGCAAAACTAGGCTATAGTAGCAGTATAAGTCTATGTAGTATAGTAAATATAAGTACGCTAGATTATGATGTGAGAAGTACAAAATAATTCAAATTCACAAAAAGACAAGACTCTACAATCTATACAGTTATTATTCTAATTCCTTGTCTAAGTCGCTAGTTGACCAAAAAGAGGTATGGTCTTCTAAGTTCTACAATCTTAATATATTCTATAGGTTGTCTGCCGAAAACAAAGATTTCAAGAAAGTCCGCGTAAAGTAGGGGTTCGAGGTTGTCTGCGTAAAACAGAGATAAAATAATCTGGCGTAACGCATGGCTTCAGAGCTATTCGCGTAAAACAAAGAAGCGTAAGGTAGAGCTTCAGAGCTGTCCGCGTAAAAAGTCTGTACGTAGAAATCTGCGCGTAAATATCTCCTGCGTAAAGTCTAGCATTCGTTGCAGCGTAAAGTTGTACGAGAAACTTATGAGTTTGTCAGTCGAATTTTAGTGAATCCTGATATCTGACAAAAGTACTTGCACAACGATCGAGTGGACGGTTTGTGATGATGATTTTGCACGGGGACCCCGGTTTGTCGTTTAGTGACTTTATTGGATACAAGTCATTTACGCTCGAGGTGTGACAAAACCAGACGTCCTGTCAAAAGTTGTTTCTTTTTGCACAGGGCTCGAGGCGTATCTCTGCCTTTAATGCACAAGATTGGGTCATACCTGGGGAAAGCTAAGGCTGTAACAATACGCTCACATCCTATCCTTATGTTACGCCTAATCAGGTTACTCTACGCTGGTTATCTATTATTCAAGAATTATCAGGTTTATGCAGGGCAGTTACCTACGTGGCTTGCATGACGCAGGATAAGGAAGACTAAGGGATCATGGGTAGCGGTTGTCATAACTGTGGCGTAAAGGAGACAATCTCCTGCATAATTTGGTTTTTATGCCAACAAGAAAGTCATTTGGCTTTACGCCAACTAGGCAGTTGTTTCGTTCTTATGCCAACAACGGTCAAATGGGTTTTATGCCAACAAGGGTAAAGGGTCTCTGGTGTAAAACTGGGTTTATCCAAACATAGGTTGAGATTTCAGTCCTAGTATTTAACCTTAGATTTCTCTGGGTTCCTCAAGACTAGGGTCAACACTATGGTCAATTCTCTATCTAATCCTAGTAGTGTTTATACTACTCTCAAGTCATACAAAAATACGCCAAGGGATAATGGTAAGTTAATCTATAGGTAGTGATGCTAGGGTTCATTAGGTAGTATGGAAGACTAGGGTTCATTAAGTAGTATGGAAGGTTAGGGTTTATTAAGTAGTCTGAACTTAATGATACGTCCAAGCCCTAGTTGTGTTTTTAATAGGAATACTACCCTAATTATCCTTCTATCAACAGGGATTCCTATATTCTAGCAGGGGCTATACTCGAGGAATTATCAGGGAAGCACATGAATCAAGAAGGATGCAATTTTGTAAGTAGGACAGACTAGAAGGAGGATAAGTCATAGTCAATTATGGATGAGATCCTATCCTCTAATCCTAGGTGCAGGCTTGCTCGGTACAGTAACGTAACCGAGACAATATGCTCTGACCTGCATGGGCCACCACTAAAAATATGTCATGCCCCAGTCCCAAAATATGTAGGACTAGGACACGTAAGCATGCCAGCCGCCTGTATATATGGCAACTCCAATATATGGAAACCATATATACGAGCGTACGCTGTATAATGAACAATAATTCATAAGTGGTAAAACTAATTACAAGTCACAGGGTAATATCTAAATCTCATCCACAGAAATCAAATATGAATAACCAATAACCATGTAACTAGATAACAATAATAAGTATCTAAAGAATGACAGTTGGATGGAAATAAATCCACTACCAAAATAGAATATAAAAAGGAACTAGA
Source organism: Iris macrosiphon (assembly GCA_036927795.1). Taxonomy (NCBI): domain Eukaryota; kingdom Viridiplantae; phylum Streptophyta; class Magnoliopsida; order Asparagales; family Iridaceae; genus Iris; species Iris macrosiphon. Next base: position 120,293,590 of record JAYESA010000014.1, on the reverse strand, counting down.
TACACACCATATAAGAACAACATCTGACAATCATGAGGCTCGAAGAGGAGACCTCCTCAGAATATAAGTAGCCTGTCCGGATCTGCGCTCCTGCGAATACTCATAAACATCTACACCTGGAAGGGGACCAGGTCCTCAGAGGGACATAACAAGATACAGAAAAACAATATGCCATGTATGTAAATACTGAATAAATAAATGGGGTGTGCTAACCATCTAAGTGAATGCAAGTAAAGACCTTGTAGTACGCATGGGGATGTGTAGGCCTGACATATGCTGACGTAATTCACCAATCGTCGAGACTGGCTAGTATATGTGTCATATGCCCCCGGACTCACGGGTAACAGGAATACCCCATCCTCCTCGGAGCATGGTAACGGGAACAAGAAAAATGATACCCCATCTCCGAGAAGCATGGTAATAGGAATACCCCATCTCTGAAGAGCATGGTAACGGGAATATAAGGAGGGGGTATCCCATACGCCTACTAAGTGTCTTTCCCATCCAATGTAGATATACAAGTCGCGAAAATGACGTGGATATCTCAAACTATGATACAAGTCTCTATATAAATAATCAACTAAGCTAATACCGTTACACGTATAGCTCATACCGATGGCCAGTCGAGTATGAGGCACGCGTCCCTACATGAACTCACTCTGTGACGTGTAATGATACGTGTCAAGTCCTGGAAAGTCATACCAATAACTCTACAACTTTAGGTGGGTCTACTAGACACTAGGTCAGATACTACTCCTAACGTCAACGCCTTCGTTGATTGCACCCGAGTTTGCTCGGACGCGCACATTTATATAATAAATAAACATGTAACTAATAATAACTAAATTTAAATAGTACAACAAGGCAAGGTATACTTGTCTGGCAAGAGAGCTGCAAAATATAACGTCCAGATGCCAAATGCCAAAAGTCAGAATCTATAGCCTCAGAATAAATATCTCCGGATGCTGAAATAAACATCACTAACAGTCTCAGAAAATATCAAATAGCTAAAAACGCCTGTCCTTAAGTCCAATTTGGACACAGGGGCAAAAATGACAGTTTTTGGTCAAAGCGGGGTCCACATGTGGGCCGCTTTGCACCAAAAAATGTGTCTGAGTCAAAGGTCTCCAAATTCGCCAAACTTAGTGTCCACAAGTCCAGAATGTCGATACGAACCCAACGGAATATCCAGAACTGGATTCCGATGTGCCGATCACAAAATCGCCCGTCAAGTGGAGCCTGTGGGGCCCACGATACGGGATTTTGTCAACGTTCTCAGAATCGAACCAAACTTGGATCATAGTACCAGCGTATTGCTATGAGTCCGATGGCTCAAGTTTCGTTTCGATCCGACGTGTGTACACAAAGTTACAGCGTGTTCCAGAACAGACGGATACGGGACGTTGTCAGCGGATACGCGTTGATTCCGGTGTGCACGCACATCCAAATCAACTTCTGCGAAATCCCGCACGTCCGTATCAACGGCGCGCACGTTTCGGTAAAGACCGCGTGCGACCAAGTCGTCCCATTTGGCGGGGCATACTCAGTTCCGGGGTGAATCGGGTCGTTGTTTTTCCTGTATTTGGATCGCGGTTTACGATCGCTACAGGACGCGATGGACCGAGCGGGTTGCACGGGCACCGAGAGGGTTACATAGCCTACGTGTCACAACTGACGGAATTAAAAATGGGTATACGAGGAAATAGAACGGGTTACCTGAACATGGCTCCGTGGAAACTGAATTCCGCGTGTCCGTGAGTCGTCTTGACACAGGATTTGTGTCCTGGACGTGTCCGGGCTGTGTCCAGCTGCTGCCGTGTCCGGTACTGTGCCGTGTCCGGTACTGCTCTAGTCGGGGTCGTTGCGGTGTGGTCCGGAGCAGCTGCTGTTCAGCCTGCCGGACGAGGGAGGCATGGGGTCGGGGAGAAGAACACTGGAGAGTGGAGCGGGTCAGGGGGTTGCTGCCGACCGGACGGGGGTGGACCACGGTAAGGAGGAGGAGGTCTGCTCGGTGCTGCCGGCGAGGTCGGGGTCGTGCGGCGTTGCACCATCGACTGAGGGAGGTGAAGGACAGGGAGGGGTGGTGGCGAGTGGTGGAGGAGGTGGAGGTCGAGGGGGAGGTCGGGTGGAGCTCGTCGGGGAGCTGAAGGCTCGGGGGGGAGAGTTTCAGTCGAGAGGGAGGGGGGAAGGCTGCGGGGGTGCCGTGGTGGCGAGTGGAGGAGGAGGAGGAGTGGGTCGAGGGTGGGTCGACTCGCCGGGGGGGGGGGGGAAGGCGGAGGTCGGGGAAAGGGGCTCGGGGGGGAGTCGATGGTGAAGGGGAAGGGGGTGGCGGTGGCGAGTGGAGGTAGAGGAGGAGTGGGAGGTCGGGGTTTACTCCGGCGAGGGTCGGCTGTGCACAGGGGGCTCGGGCCGGAGCGGGGTGTTCCGCCTGAGAAGAGGGAGGCTGAGGAGAGAGGGGCCAGCGGGGGGGAGGGGAAGGCTCGCCGCAGGGGGGGAAGGCTCGCCGCAGGGGGGGGGGAGTCGGCGGAGCGGCTCCGGCGAGGGGCTCGCCGCTCCGGCGGGGGGGGGGGGGGGATCGCTGCGGGCTGGGTAGAGTTAGGAATTTTTTTAGGTTTTTAGTTTTTATTTTTATTAGTTTTCTTTTATAGAAAATTAAATAGATATTTTAATTCAAATATCTAAAGATATTTTTGAGATATTTTCGGGTGGGTCCCGCCTCCAAATGGACGGTACAGGTTCACCGGCCAATGAGGGGGTGACACCTCGCAGGAAAATTTGTAGAAAAGTCCCTGTAATTTCATAAATTGCACAGAGGTTATATTTTGGGAATTTGCGCAATTTACGAAATTGTCTGGGAAAAATACTTGATTTCTGAAAATACTAAAATTCACAGAATTGAAGGAAAAAGCTGTGAGAGGGTCCTGAGGGGGTGGGGTTGAGTCTGGGCAGGGGCTGGGCCTGGTTTTCTTGGGTGATACGTGTCACGCCCCCAGTCCCAAAATATCGGGGACTGGATACGTGGCAATGGCCAGCAGCATGCACCGATGGACAACCCAATTTAATGGATCCATCGGGCATACTTAAGCTATATTACATTAGTCAGGGTTTACTACAACAAGTCAGAACTAATCTCATCCACACAAAAGATAATAAGATCAACAACAATAAGGAAAGTAAATCAAAATATCCAGTCTCAGCAAAGTAATTCGGGGAACAACCCGATATAAAGTCTGTTACAATTATTTTAATTAAACAGAAAAGAGAGTTTATATGCCATAATATCTGAGCATGAAGAAGCAGTTATTCAGGAGAAGTCCTCAGCGATCACCTCGTCCTCAGGTACTGGTACTGTTCTGTGAAGTGCACCTGTTCTGTATACCTCTGGATAAACCTCGTCTGCAAATCCTGGGGACATAATCCGGATCCAGGTCCTCAGGGGACATAGCAAGGTACAAGAAAGTTCATGCCAAAATAAATGCAATACAGCAAATAATAAAATAATAGGGTCAACTATATAACCATCTATGTGAAATGCAAGTTGAGAGCATCACTAGAACTTAGGCTGATACCACTACAAGCTCTGTGTCTGGGAGCCGGTAGCAGTTATACTATGCTATATAATTTACTATGATATGGCCTATATATATAATCAGCCTATAGCCCGTGTGTCTCTCCCCACCCAATGTAATCATACGTCTCATGTCTACGATGCCTCATGTCCACGTCACGTACGATCATAGCTAATGCAGTGAGTCATACTATGTCTATGAATATAATGTCTAGGAATGTAATATAATGTCTATGTCAATCCTGCAACCTACACAGAACCACCTTGAATATTTCAGGAAGATTCTGTTTCATGATCTGTGTCAAGTGTCCTGGGCATATTGTACTTGATATGGCAAGTACGAGAATATAAATGTCACGATATCCATCTCTAGTTGACCTTACACAACTCCGCGTACGGGGTTTGCACCCGACTATAATCGAACGCTAAGTAAGTCACACGGTCCTAGGTTTAAGCATGTACAACAGTTAATTAAGTCAAGTAAATAAGTAACAATACTGTAGGATTTTGGCAAGGTACACTTGCCCGGGTTTTCAGCTCCAAGTGTAGCTCTGGCTTCAGCGGGAATTGCAGGCAGTACTCCGGTTGCTGAAACAAATATCACCATCAGATCCAAAAAATATCAATCAGCTAGAAATGCCTGTCCTTGAGTCCAATTTGAAGACAAGGGCAAAAATAATATTTCAGGTCAAGGCGGGGTCCAAATGTGGGCCGCTTTGCACCGAAAAATGCGTCAGGGTCAAAGGTCACCAAAATAGTCCAACTTAGTGTCAACAGGTTATGAACGATGATACGAATCCAACGGAACTTTCAGAATTGGATTCCGATGAGCCGTTCTCAAAATCGTCCGTCGAGTGGAGCCTGTGGGGTCCACGACACACGATTTTGTCAAAGTTCTCAGAATCGAACCAAACTTGGCTCACAGGACCAGCGTATTGCTACGAGTCTGATGGCGCAAGTTTTGTCTCGATCCGACGTGTATACACTAAGTTACAGCAAAATACAAAAAAGTCGGATACGGGGCGTTGTCCGCGGATACGTACGGATTTCGGTGTGCACGCACATCCGAATCAGCTTCTGCGAAATCCCACACGTCCGTATCAACGACGCGCACGTATCGGTGAAGACCGTACGTGACCAAGTCGTCCCGTTTGGCGGGGCGTACTCGGTTCCGGGGTGAAACAGGGAGTTGGTTTTCCTATTTTTGGATCGCGGTTCGCGATTACCACAGGACGCGATGCTCCGAGCGGTTTGCACGGGCACCGAGGGAGTCATGCAGGCTACGCGTTACAACTGACAGAATTAAAAATGGGGTTACGAGGAGGAAGATACGAGTACCTGAACAGGGCTTGAAAAATAGCGTATAAATCGTGTCCGACACGTGTCCGACACGTGTCTGAGCTAGGGCTTGGGCTTTGCCGTGTCCTGGCTTGCCGGACTCGGGCGGCTTGCCGCGGTTCAGTCGGGTTCGGCCAGGCGCGGGTGGAGGCGGTCGAGGGGAGTCGACGGTGCGCTGGGAGGCGGCCGGACGGAGCGGAGCGCTGGACTGAGCGGCCGGAGCTGCTGCTACTAGCTGCTGGGTCGGGGAGTCACCGGAGGAGGCGGGCTACTGCGGGGTTCTGCAGCGAGAGGCTGGAGGCGAGGAGGACGGCGAGGCGGCAAGGCGGGGTGTCGAGGCGGAGCTGGGGAAGACTAGGCCGGCCGGCTAGGGTTCAGGTAGGCGGAAGGGAGGGGAAGAACTCAGCCGGAGCTCGGGTTTATAAAGGGGAGGAGGGAGGCGGACATGCGGCCGGTGCGGGAGGTGAAGGGGCAGAGTCGCTGGCCGGTGTTACGCGGCGGACGGTGAAGGGTCTGAAGAGGGGCAGCCTGTAGCGCCCCGTTCTCCCGGTGCGGAGAGCGCGGCTAAGAATCACAAGACGGTATCGTTCGATCGGGATAGATTGAATTAAGAACTCATCCTCGTTATGGATTTGTTTCTTCCGAATCGATTCCCATATTCAGTGGACTGCGCCCCAAGGATCGGCTTAGCGGCAGAGTCAGGAGGGACCTCTCCGCTGCTATCTTTTATTGCCTCGGTTTTCGATGTCGCTTGTTGCTTTCGTGCTTTGAGTTGGTTTTGGGATTTGCTTGTTTTCCTTGAACGGTTTCGATGATTTTCATTGTTTTCGTTCATTGAACTGCACTTCAATTCCGAGATTGGAAAGAGAGGAAGAAGTATTAATCGAGCTGTTCGTGTGCAGGTGAACGAGCAGTAGACGGCTTGCGAACGGAGTCGTGAAGCGCCTCTTTCCTTCTTCTTCCAAAATCTAAGTGAGTGGCTACCAACCCGATTAGCTAGCTCTGCTTTCAGCCTCACTCCTTCGCCCCGATCAAACGATACCAAGTAATAATAAAAGAAACCAAGATAAAAGAGAATAACTTGGTTATTATGCTTGTCAACCAAACTCATGAACGGTTATCATCCTGTATGCTAGTTCGTCTATAACTGTTTTATGAATCGTGCTAAGTATGGAAATGTATGCTTGTTATGAAATAAACTGTCAGGATGACTATGCAAAACTGTATGCTATGGAACAAATTCTATGAGTATTCTTGATCACGGACGACTTGTGCACAAGGTATGTTATGAGTTCCGCGGACGATCACCGGGACACCGGGATCGATCCGATCAGGACGGAACGTATGTATAGTCGTATGTTACCCGGCAAGTGTTATGCAGCGGGGCTCGCCACCCGCGTTGCACGTCACTTTGCCTTGAGACTATAACCCGTCCCTTCGTGGCATCGAAGCCAGTGATCCTATGTATATTTAAACCTGTTGCATACTAACTTGTGTCTTCGTTTCAGGGAAGGCATGGTAAGTATTGTGCAGGTAATTCAGACGGTCAGGTAAAATCCACCGAACGGTGGCACGTTCATTTCAGTAAATTCAATATGCTGTTTAACTGTAAATGAACTAAGGCAAGATAGAAACCAACCAAATATGCATGCTTCACTAAACAACGTGTTGATTGGTATAGTCAGGCTAGCTCGCCTTCACCAGCATGTTTCGATATGCTGACCCTCGTTGAAACAGGTTCTCCGCACCAAGGCGAACCGAGCGAGGAGCCGAAGTCGTCTACCCGATCCAGTCCAACTGTTGGCGCATCTTCACCGCGCCCCCGAAGCATTTTGGAGTCAGGAGCCTGCAACTCTTCATACACAAATGCAGCTCCGTGGCAAGGCGATCCTCCAGCCGGGAGGTCCTTATCGTTTTGAGTTTATAAAAGGATGTAATGCAAAGGACTGCTATCTCATTTTGAGTCAACCCTTTTGTAAGCCGTTCGGCATATTAGCTGACTCGTTCAAGAGTTTGTAATAGATGTTCATTATCAATAAAGAGAACTTTTCTATGTTTCAAATCTGTATTTCAATTTATCTGCGTACTCTGAATACGTGCTTGCTATGCAATCATTAAAGCCTTGTGCGGGCGCAATTCCAGGCCCGCACGGCGGTCACGACTCGGGGGACGCCTCGGGGCGTGACATAGTGGTATCAGAGCACAGATTCAAAGTTCCTTAGACTTCGTGCTGGAAAAGTTTCTTTAACGATCAAATTCCTGTGCGAACTCTTGAACTCGCTAGGCCAAAATGAGATACGTTCAGGCAATAAGTCCATAATACATTATGATCCTAATGTAATTTACCTTCTTTTGAAGGAATGGATCCAGCGCAATCTACAGCGCAGCCACCGATCGAAACACAAGAGAGCAGTTCGGGCAATTCGGGAAGCTCTCGAAGCCAAAGAGGCATGTCTCAAGTCGACCCGCTTGAGCGGGTAATGCAAATGTTAGAATCGCAACGACAACGAGACGATGCTCGCCAAGCTAAGCTCGAGAGTAATCTAGAGACCCGATTCTCAGTCCAACAGAAGCAGGTCGATACCCTGCATCAGATCGTTCAGACTTTGGCTGCCAACTATTTCGCCGCAACAACAGCAACGACTCCGGTGGAACAGCCCGTGCTTGAAGTGGAGACGCCTCAGATTCCAAGGCCGAGGGACGTGACTGCCTTCAACTTGGGATACTTCAAGAAAGTTTGCAACACCCCGTTCGACGGGACTGAGGACGCAGTGGTAGCTCTAGATTGGCTAGCAGAACTTGAAGATCACTTCACTCTGCTAGAGGTCCCCGAAGATAGGCGCGTCGCCTGCGCGCAACTGCAGCTCCGCCTCAACGCACACGATTGGTGGGACGTGCATCGACGATCTCTCCAACTTGATCACGGAGAGGAGGCGATCTCGTGGACGACCTTTCGTGCCGCATTTGAAGAGGAGTATATACCCCCTCCAGTGCAACGTAAGATGGAAAATGACTTCGTGCAACTGAGGCAAGGCAGGATGACAGTTAAGGAGTATTCCGCCGAATTCAACCGACTCTCCAAATTCGCTAGGGCCTATTTACCTGATGCAGCGAGTCGAGCTAGAAGGTTTGAAGGTGGTCTCTGTCCTGCCATCCATTCGCACGTAGCCGTTCCTCAGTATCGGACAATGCGTGAAGTCATGAATCACGCCCTATCTCTCGAACCACAATATCCTCACGTTTCTGTCGGCGCTGTGCATACATCCAGTCACAAACGCCAAAGCGACGATGGGGGAAATAATGCTGCAAAACGACATAACGACGGTGGTCGCCACAAAGGGAACCAGAGACCATACTGTGATTTTTGTAGAAGACGTGGGCACACTACTGGTAGATGTTACAGCAGAAAAGGGCTATGCTTCAACTGTGGCGGGCAAGGCCACGTAGCTCGGGATTGTCCACTCCCCTCTAAGCTCCTGCCTCAACCCAATAACCCCTAACGGTTGGTTCTATTCTTAAGTTTTGGGACGAAACTTCCAATTGGTTGGGTAGGATGTAGCGCCCCGTTCTCCCGGTACGGAGAGCGCGGCTAAGAATCACAAGACGGTATCGTTCGATCGGGATAGATTGAATTAAGAACTCGTCCTCGTTATGGATTTGTTTCTTCCGAATCGATTCCCATATTCAGTGGACTGTGCCCCAAGGATCGGCTTAGCGGCAGAGTCAGGAGGGACCTCTCCGCTGCTATCTTTTATTGCCTCGGTTTTCGATGTCGCTTGTTGCTTTCGTGCTTTGAGTTGGTTTTGGGATTTGCTTGTTTTCCTTGAACGGTTTCGATGATTTTCATTGTTTTCGTTCATTGAACTGCACTTCAATTCCGAGATTGGAAAGAGAGGAAGAAGTATTAATCGAGCTGTTCGTGTGCAGGTGAACGAGCAGTAGGCGGCTTGCGAACGGAGTCGTGAAGCGCCTCTTTCCTTCTTCTTCCAAAATCTAAGTGAGTGGCTACCAACCCGATTAGCTAGCTCTGCTTCCAGCCTCACTCCTTCGCCCCGATCAAACGATACCAAGTAATAATAAAAGAAACCAAGATAAAAGAGAATAACTTGGTTATTATGCTTGTCAACCAAACTCATGAACGGTTATCATCCTGTATGCTAGTTCGTCTATAACTGTTTTATGAATCGTGCTAAGTATGGAAATGTATGCTTGTTATGAAATAAACTGTCAGGATGACTATGCAAAACTGTATGCTATGGAACAAATTCTATGAGTATTCTTGATCACGGACGACTTGTGCACAAGGTATGTTATGAGTTCCGCGGACGATCACCGGGGCACCGGGATCGATCCGATCCGGACGGAACGTATGTATAGTCGTATGTTACCCGGCAAGTGTTATGCAGCGGGGCTCGCCACCCGCGTTGCACGTCACTTTGCCTTGAGACTATAACCCGTCCCTTCGTGGCATCGAAGCCAGTGATCCTATGTATATTTAAACCTGTTGCATACTAACTTGTGTCTTCGTTTCAGGGAAGGCATGGTAAGTATTGTGCAGGTAATTCAGACGGTCAGGTAAAATCCACCGAACGGTGGCACGTTCATTTCAGTAAATTCAATATGCTGTTTAACTGTAAATGAACTAAGGCAAGATAGAAACCAACCAAATATGCATGCTTCACTAAACAACGTGTTGATTGGTATAGTCAGGCTAGCTCGCCTTCACCAGCATGTTTCGATATGCTGACCCTCGTTGAAACAGGTTCTCCGCACCAAGGCGAACCGAGCGAGGAGCCGAAGTCGTCTACCCGATCCAGTCCAACTGTTGGCGCATCTTCACCGCACCCCCGAAGCATTTTGGAGTCAGGAGCTTGCAACTCTTCATACACAAATGCAGCTCCGTGGCAAGGCGATCCTCCAGCCGGGAGGTCCTTATCGTTTTGAGTTTATAAAAGGATGTAATGCAAAGGACTGCTATCTCATTTTGAGTCAACCCTTTTGTAAGCCGTTCGGCATATTAGCTGACTCGTTCAAGAGTTTGTAATAGATGTTCATTATCAATAAAGAGAACTTTTCTATGTTTCAAATCTGTGTTTCAATTTATCTGCGTACTCTGAATACGTGCTTGCTATGCAATCATTAAAGCCTTGTGCGGGCGCAACTCCAGGCCCGCACGACGGTCACGACTCGGGGGACGCCTCGGGGCGTGACACAGCCGGCGGCGGGTTGGCCGGTCGGAGGAATGGGAAACGAGGGGTCGGGGAGAGGGAAAGACTGGCGGGCCGGGTCGGGCTCTTAGCGGGTCGGGTCTGACCCAGATCCGACCCGTTAAGGGGTTTGGGCCGGTTCAGTCAGACCGGCCGGTCCGGCTCGGTTCATAATTTGGGTTCGGGTTAAACCGGGTTTATTTAATTAGTTTAATTAATCAAAAAGATTTTAAGGCTTTAAAAATCCATCCGAGGTCCAATAAATTCCCCAAAAAATACCCTATGTCCAGATTTTCTTTTTACACCATAAATTGTTATTTTTATAATATTTTAATATTATTTAATAATATTTAAAAATTACTTAATAATTAAAACACCTGAATTTAATTTCAGAAAAATCTCAGAAAATTCCAGAAAATTGGGGAAAATTCTTAATTATAATTTTTTTGAAAATAAGGGGGATTACAATCTATCCCCCTTAAGAGGATTACGTCCTCGCAATTAAAGAATAACCGGTCTACAGAGATGACACGGTTACAAACATTGTTTGAAGCACATAAAAATTAAGGAGAATTAAGGTTGAGAGTAACACCTAGGAAAAATTATTTTCCTAGGAATGAAATTTCCCGAATAAAGGAATCTAGAAGATTACAGTTTTTAGAAAACCAGTTTTATTCTTTAAAACATATCAGGTTAACAATTATTAAACATTCTAAATTATTTAGCAAGTCAAAAAAAAATACTTAGGTGATTACTAGGTTATCTATTATTAGCAAGTTTAAAATTGTTAAGTTAAGTCTAAGGTCACGAACCAGCAGGCATGAAGTAAAGCAATAATAGAAACAGAAAACTATAGAAACTTACGCGCATTTGCTACTTCTTGGTTCTGCGCGTCTTCCAAAATTATCGCGAAGGCTTGTCCGCGTCCTTGTGGCGGATTCCTCTGCTGCTGCTGCTGGGTTTGCTGGAAGAGTGCTACTTGTGGTGCCAAGGGTGGCCTCGGCTGATACCCTCCTGGTGCTGGTAGAGCTTGTTGGGTTGTCCTTGGTGCTCCTCCTCGATATTGAGGACAATCCTTGGCTATGTGTTGATTAGTTCCACAAATTAAGCATAATCCCAACTTGCGTCTGCAGTCCTTCTCAAAATGGCCTATCTTGCCACAGTATTGACATGTAGGTAATGTCTGCGGAGAGGCTCTGGATGGCTGGTGTATATGAGGCCTCTTTGCAGCTTCTTCTTGTGGTGCTTTAGTTGATGTGGAAGACCGTTTCAGACTGGTCTCTCTCCTGGTGACGCGTTCCATGCGTCGGGCTGCAGCGAGAACGTCCGAGTAAGAGGTAGGTGCGACGGATCCGACGAGTGTCTGCAGCTCGAAGTTTAGTCCGTCGAAGAATTTCTCAGCCTTCTCTTCTTCCATTGGGATCAAAGTAGGGGTGAAGCGACTTAGACGAATGAATTCTGCGTTGTACTCCTCCACTGTCATGCTGCTCTGAGTGAGACGATTGAACTTGTCCCGAAGTTCTGATCGAGCGATAGCCGGAATATACATCTCCTGAAAGAGTCTGGAAAACTCTTCCCAAGTGACTCGGTCTGGTCCGAGCCTGGTCTCTTCAGATAGCCACCAGTGATGAGCATTGTCCGTCAACTGCATTCTGACGGCGGTCATCCAACGTTCTCTTGGAAGTTCAGCTACTTCCAACTGGTGTTGTATGTTGGTGAGCCACTCATGCACTTCAGTTGGTCCTTCTTTGCCCGAAAAGGTATGGGACTTGAGTTGACGGAAATCGGTGATAGACCCCGTCGCTGGTCGCCTAGCTTGTGGGTTCACTTGCTCCAATGCGGTTACTAGGCTGGTCCTCAAGTACTCTGCCTCATGACGCTGCGTCTCCTGATAAATTTGTTGTTGGGCTTGCATCATTGCGTAGATCATTGAAAATATCTGCTGCCCGTCGATAGGTTGCCCTTGTGGGAATACGGGCATCGGTGGAACGAACTGCGGAGGCGGCAGAATGTCATCACGCTGGAACCTTGAATTATGCTGAGCTGCTCGATCACTTTGAGAAGATTGTCCTCGGTCTTCGGGTGTCACTCCTTCGTCATAAGTAACCACAGCATCGTGTGGTGTACTCAAGGGATTCTCGTCTCCGCTTCTTGGATCCAATACTCTGCATCAAAAATAAAATATAAGAAGCGCACAGGATTCAAGGCAAGATGTAAGTCAAAAATTAATTCGAATACGATACAGATATCAAGAACGTTTTCAAGCAAGTGGATAAGATTCTAAAAAAAACTTATCTTATTCTTATTGCAGGCTTGTTCGGTCCCTAAGTTAAAATCGAACAATTTAGTCGTTGACCTGCATGGGCCACCACAAAAACCATGTCACGCCCCCAGTCCCAAAATATCGGAGACTGGATACGTGGCAATGGCCAGCAGCACGCACCGATGGACAACCCAATTTAATGGATCCATCGGGCATACTTAAGCTGTATTACATTAGTCAGGGTTTACTACAATAAGTCAGAACTAATCTCATCCACACAAAAGATAATAAGATCAACAACAATAAGGAAAGTAAATCAAAACATCCAGTCTCAGCAAAGTAATTCGGGGAATAACCCGATATAAAGTCTGTTATAATTATTTTAATTAAACAGAAAAGAGAGTCTATATGCCATAATATCTGAGCATGAAGAAGCAGTTGTTCAGGAGAAGTCCTCAGCGATCACCTCGTCCTCAGGTACTGGTACTGTTCCGTGAAGTGCACCTGTTCCGTATACCTCTGGATGAACCTCGTCTGCAAATCCTGGGAACATAATCCGGATCCAGGTCCTCAGGGGACATAGCAAGGTACAAGAAAGCTCATGCCAAAATAAATGCAATATGGCAAATAATAAAATAATAGGGTCAACTATATAACCATCTATGTGAAATGCAAGTTGAGAGCAACACTAGAACTTAGGCTGATACCACTACAAGCTCTGTGTCTGGGAGCCGGTAGCAGTTATACTATGCTATGTAATTTACTATGATATGGCCTATATATATAATCAGCCTGTAGCCTGTGTGTTTCTCCCCACCCAATGTAATCATACGTCTCATGTCCACGATGCCTCATGTCCACGTCACGTACGATCATAGCTAATGCAGTGAGTCATACTATGTCTATGAATATAATGTCTAGGAATGTAATATAATGTCTATGTCAATCCTGCAACCTATACAGAACTACCTTGAATATTTCAGGAAGATTCTGTTTCATGATCTGTGTCAAGTGTCCTGGGCATATTGTACTTGATATGGCAAGTACGAGAATATAAATATCACGATATCCATCTCTAGTTGACCTTACACAACTTCGCGTACGGGGTTGGCACCCGACTGTAATTGGACGCTAAGTAAGTCACACAGTCCTAGGTTTAAGCATGTACAACAGTTAATTAAGTCAAGTAAATAAGTAACAATACTGCAGGATTTTGGCAATGTACACTTGCCTGGGTTTTCAGCTCCAAGTGTAGCTCTGGCTTCAGCGAGAATTGCAGGCAGTACTCCGGTTGCTGAAACAAATATCACTATCAGATCCAGAAAATATCAATCAGCTAAAAATGCCTGTCCTTGAGTCCAATTTGGAGACAAGGGCAAAAATGATATTTCAGGTCAAGGCGGGGTCCAGATGTGGGCCACTTTGCACCGAAAAATGCATCAGGGTCAAAGGTCTCCAAAATAGTCCAACTTAGTGTCAACAGTTTATGAACGATGATACGAACCCAACGGAACTTTTAGAATTGGATTCCGATGAGCCGTTCTCAAAATCGCCCGTCGAGTGGAGCCTGTGGGGCCCAAGACACACGATTTTGTCAAAGTTCTCAGAATCGAACCAAACTTGGCTCACAGGACCAGCGTATTGCTACGAGTCCGATGGCACAAGTTTCGTCTCGATCCGACGTGTATACACTAAGTTACAGCAAAATACAGGAAAGTCGGATACGGGGCGTTGTCTGCGGATACGCACGGATTTCGGTGTGCACGCACATCCGAATCAGCTTCTGCGAAATCCCACACGTCCGTATCAACGACGCGCACGTATCGGTGAAGACCGTACGTGACTAAGTCGTCCCGTTTGGCGGGGCGTACTCGGTTCTGGGGTGAAACAGGGCGTTGGTTTTCCTGTTTTTGGATCGCGGTTCACGATCACCACAGGACGCGATGCTCCGAGCGGTTTGCACGGGCACCGAGGGGGTCATGCAGGCTACGCGTTGAAACTGACGGAATTGAAAACGGGGTTACGAGGAGGAAGATACGAGTACCTGAACAGGGCTTGAAAAATAGCGTATAAATCGTGTCCGACACGTGTCCGACACGTGTCTGAGCTAGGGCTTGGGCTCTGCCGTGTCCTGGCTTGCCGGACTCGGGCGGCTTGCCGCGGTTCAGTCGGGGTCGGCCGGGCGTGGGTGGAGGCGGTCGAGGGGAGTCGACGGTGCGCTGGGAGGCGGCCGGACGGAGCGGAGCGCTGGGCTGAGCGGCCGGAGCTGCTGCTACTAGATGCTGGGTCGGGGAGTCACCGGAGGAGGCGGGCTACTGCGGGGTTCTGCAGCGAGAGGCTGGAGGCGAGGAGGACGGCGAGGCGGCAAGGCGGGGTGTCGAGGCAGAGCTGGGGAAGACTAGGCCGGCCGGCTAGGGTTCAAGTAGGCGGAAGGGAGGGGAAGAACTCGGCCGGAGCTCGGGTTTATAAAGGGGAGGAGGGAGGCGGACAGGCAGCCGGTGCAGGAGGTGAAAGGGCAGAGTCGCTGGCCGACGTTACGCGGCGGACGACGAAGGGTCTGAAGAGGGGCAGCCGGCGGCGGGTTGGCCGGTCGGAGGAATGGGAAACGAGGGGTCGGGGAGAGGGAAGGACTGGCGGGCCGGGTCGGGCTCTTAGCGGGTCGGGTCTGACCCGGATCCGACCCGTTAAGGGATTTGGGCCGGTTCAGTCAGACCGGCCGGTCCGGCTCGGTTCAAAATTTGGGTTCGGGTTAAACCGGGTTTATTTAATTAGTTTAATTAATAAAAAAGATTTTAAGGCTTTAAAAATCCATCCGAGGTCCAATAAATTCCCAGAAAAATATCCTATGTCCAGATTTTCATTTTACACCATAAATTATTATTTTCATAATATTTTAATATTATTTAATAGCATTTAAAAATTACTTAATAATTAAAATACTTGAATTTAATTTCAGAAAAATCTCAAAAAATTCCAGAAAATTGGGGAAAATTCTTAATTATAATTTTTTTTTGAAAATCAGGGGGATTACAATGCGGGCCATCATATTTATTAATTAATAAATACTGCGCACGGTGTTCACTAATTATTTAGAGGCAGGTAGGGTCATAATTTTACTACGGTGTCAATATACTAAATGTAGTATACTCAGTGTAGAATATTATCGTATTTTTGTTTGGGCAAAACATGTGCATGTTGGGTCTCAAATCTCTATTGGAACAGGGATGGGTACAGATCTAGGAATTTAAATGCGTACGTTTGTAACGATATTTGTGCGTCTCAAACGAGGCTCAAAGTAAAGTATCTGGGAGTTGCACCAAGTGCAGGAAAATAGACTAACATGTCTAGGACAGGTAGGTGAACTTTGTTCGGGGATAACAGTCAAGGTAAAGCTCCAAATAATTCGGTGATGGACAGGTGCACAAGTCAATAGGATATGTAAGCAAAATAAATTAAAATATTGCCATAAATCCTAAATTGCTAAAATAATCCTAAAATGCTAGAATCTGGTCGAGGGGGTTTACACTTATACTCTGTCCCGTCTATGTATGTCAGGGGCTCCCCACTGATCATACTCAACAATATGCGTTCTCCTTGGGACGAGAGTAAGGTTCACCTTTCTTCAGGATAATTGGCTCCAAAAATAGGGAATGTCACATGGGACAAATCCTCCAAATAGGTCGAGCTCAACATCCCGGCAGCAGAGCCCATAACTTCAGCCAAAGGAGAGATCTGCAAGTTTACTACAAAATGCAAGAAAATTAATCAGTCTCTACACTAGACGATACACTCTTGCAGTTTACGCCAAAGATTATCAGTCTAAGCTTTTACGCCAAGACTGCAAAAACTTGAGTCTTACACTGGAACTTATTTCCGATGCATAAAATTCAAGGTTGGTAGTAGACACCAAAACCTAACAGTCTGAGCTTTTACGCCAGATTGACAAAATTTGAATTTTTACGCCGGAAGTCATATCCAGCGCGTAAAATTCCAAGTTTGCAGTTCTACTCCAAAATTTTGACAGTTTGAGTTTTTACGCCAGACTGCAAAATATAGATTTTTTACGCCGACACATTAGGAATGTGCGCGTAACAATAAAATATCTCAGTACATCGTCCTCGAAGAGGCTCTCAGTATAAAAGATGACCTTGCGCGTGCACGTACAACGTGTGCGAAGGATTTTTCCTTCCGAAGTCTTTACCGGTAATGTCCAGAGCACAGCTCGACGGCGGAGCGCTGCGTTTCGATTGAGGCTCGTTCAGCCTAATGGGAGTTGCTCGTGCTTGAGCAGTGGAACGGGAAGAAGAAGTGACCTTCTTTCCCTTAGCAGTGGAAGTCTGTTTAGGCGCCATGGCAATTCTGAGTTCTCAAGAAAAGAGACGAAGAAGAAGGGTTCTTGAAAAGCAAGAGTTTTGGGAAGACAGATAAAAGTTCTTTCTCAGGACTTCGAACTATTTATAGAGTTTGGATAACTCTTCGAATCCCTAACCAAATCCAATATTTAATATTCGGTTATGATTTGGGACCACGTCAGCCTATCATTTAGGGAAGACGGACAGTCAGTGGATCCAGATTTTACGCGCAGAGCAGATCTATGATTTTACGCTAAGGAGCTTTTACGCTCGAGAGGCTACAAATCTACGGTTTTACGCTCAGAGGCTATAAATCTACGGTTTTACGTCTAGATGCTTTTACGCTCATGAGCTTTTACGCTCAAGAGGCTACAAACCTATGATTTCACGCTCAGAGGCTACAAATCTATGATTTCACGCTCGAAAGCTTTTTACGCTCAAAGGCTACAAATCTACGATTCTACGCTCGAAAGCTACAGACGGCCAATTACAAGGGTTTACGCAAAAAATACTCCTTTTAGGCTACAAAATATTCTAAGTGCCTGAAACACACAGAGTTCAGCATTGAAGATGACTCATCTTCTTGGGTTGATTGGAAGTTCATCCAAAGTCCAGTCAGAATCTTTTCCAAAAAAATTCAAGTATGGCTTAGTCGACAGATATTTCTTGCCCTTTCTCAAGGGATTTTTGGGAAACCATTCTTGAAGATGATGGTCTGAACAAAAATTCTTCGTATCAGAGAAGTGACAGTTCAGAATTCTACGCGACTCCTCGTCCAAAACAGCATGACAGTTTGGATCTTCAACTTAAATGCTAAGGAGTTTTCTACGCGTCTTTAGTTACGCGTAAAAGACGGGACAAAATTAGATACTCTTTTTATCAGAGTCGGCATAAAATTATTCAGACGTGCCGAAGCTGCACACATTCAGACTTTCTCACAACAAATATGGCAAATCATCAGATGCGTAAAAGAAGACAATTTTATTAAATCATGATTACATATGATGGAAATCCAGTCTACAAAGGGTTTTTCATCTTCATGATTACATATGATGGAAATCCTTTTTCTACAAAGGGTTTCTCATTTTTATTTAGATCACACCAAGAGTCTGTTTAGCCAGGTTCTCATATTGGTGTAGATCTTTTTCGTCTTCTACGATACTTCATCGGCTTCTGCGGCCGATGAACAAGAAAATGGTGAATGGCGGGAGGATACAAAACTGGGCCTGTGTAAATTATTCAAGCCCACCCTCCATACGCCATGGACAGCATGCCCTAGAAATTATGTTAGGGGTTCAGACCCAACTCAATACTGGAAGACAGGGCCAAGCTGTCTGCCTTCGTCCAGCGCCATGATGGGAAAAAATACAGCTTGCAAACTGTGTGGCCAAATAAGACCATTCCTCTTTCCTGGACGAATTGCCATATGAAATTGCTGATCATCCCGAGCAAAGGAAGCTATGATATCCTTCCATGATCCATCATTACAGAGGATATTTGCTCGAAGATGCCTCTTTTTACGGCTTCTTACATGCTGGAAGAACATGATCTTATTCTTCCCTCAACCCGACAAAGCTCGGCAACCATCTCTTTGTGGTGAAGGATGTATGGGAAAAATATGTCAAATCAGTTGCCTTTATATAGGCAGAGGAGAACACACCGAATCCCAACAAACTCCTAAAAATTTGCCGAGAAATCAGCCTCACGGAACGAGTCAAACTTGACCGTTTCATGCTTCATTCAAAGTATTTTAAATTACGAGGAATTTGAAAACTTTTGAGGGGGTCTTGTAGAAGCATAAAAAATATGATGGAGAATCATACGCATAAAATCCTTAACTTGCAGGAAGCCGCGTAAACAAAGCTCCAGCACTGGGTGGCGTAAGACATGACTTCAGAGCCATTGGCGTACATCAGAGCTTTAACGCTATTTCAACAGAAAATATAGCTCCAGAACAACCCGCGTAGTACAGTATTTCCAGACTGTTTACGCGTAAAAAAGGTTACCACATCGTCACTTCGGCGTAAAATCTATCTGCTTTTAATGCAGCAAAAAGTTGTACGAGGAACTCTTCGTATTCCTCGAATGAACCTGTCAGATCAAGCAGTGAACCTGACTCCTGACAAAGAGTACTACACGATGATCGAGAAGACGGCTGTAATGATGACTCTGCACAGAACTCCAAACTGTCGTCTAGTGACATAACCCTTGATATAAGACATCATTTACGCATTCAAGGAATACGCTGCCTATTCTACACAGGCAAATATGAGCTTTACACTCAGGATGAGACGAAACCAACAGCCACGTCAAAAGCTATTTTTCGTACAGAACTCGAGGCACGTCTCTGCAATTAATACACGAGATAGGGGCAGATCTCTGCATTTAATGCATGAGATTTGGTTCTACTTTTAATGATTGGGTGAGCTATAATTAGGGCTAATATGTCCACATCACCATCCCCGCACATTATGCCAACCAGGCTATTTTCAGCTATAGGAGCACGTTGTACGCTATCTCCTTGAAATACGCCGACCTGGCTATTTTTAACTATAGGAGTACGCCGTATGCTATCTCCTCAAAATACGTCAACTCAGGCTATATTTGCAAAGGTGTGTGATAAGGCTATCTGGCCCAGGATACGCTCAAAACCCCAGTCAAAGAAGGATAAATTGGCTATCTTTACGCTGGTCACCTATACGATTAATTGTACTTCTTTTTCTTGTTTGTAAACCAAAGAAAGGGTTTCGTATAAACCTAGTTTTAATTTCTTTCGTTTATTATCAAACACTTCTCAAGATAAGTGTAGTGGTAGTGCATGAGGCTTGATGTGCATTTATTTACTTTTTTTTATCTGTTGTTGTGTTAAGATAGTATTGGTTTTAGTTCATAGCTTTTGGCCTTCCTTTGTGGTACTTGCTATTGGGGGTCTGACCCCACTGGTTTTGCATGGCCATATCTCATAGCGGATCCAGAGGGCACTCCTTATTTTCTGCTGGATGGTGACTACCAGGAGCACCAGACCATTTCAGTGGGTTTCTACTTGTTCACCCACTAGATTCTGTGCTGTATATTTCTTTTGTGGCATTTAGCCACCGAGCACGTGTTTAGTTCATATTTTGGACTTGACTTCTAGCCTACGGGCAATGACATGGTTAGCTTATTCTAGACTATGAGTTGATCATGTATGATTATACTCTTGCTAGTTCTTTTATTTTGTATTACTAGCTTCATGATCATCTATGTACATTTGGTTTAGGACACTTTACTATTTTGTCTCTGATGATCATATATACCTTGTATATTATTATTTTGTGATTGAGACACCTAGGACCACTTGACCTAGGATTAAATGATGGATTGTAGTGTAAACCCTCCATGTCTTACAGCTTCACCATATATTCGGAGTACTGGTGTGCTCTGAGTATACGTAGCTGGCCTTTGTCTGCCTCCGCTCTCCAGTATTCTGGTTCTGGGGCCTGACAAGTTCCATTTTCCATCATCTTAGAAATAGTTTAATACATTAACAACACATCATTCAAAGTTAGAATTGCCATCAACTAGGAACATCTTATCTAAAATCTTCATCCCATAGAAAAATTTAAATTAACAGATCAAATAATCGTATCATTTGTATTTCATGGTAATCTACCTAGTTAATCTGGCTTCTCTCCTTATATATTATGCATAATGTTTACAATGCATGTTTGCATGGAGTTTTTTGTGTGTGTGTGTGTACTTGATCTAATGGAAACATTTTGGAATTTTTAACCAAATAAGATGATCGAATTTTTTGTCACGTGTGACTTGGTTGATCACGGTCTCGATAACTCCTTTTGTGTAGTGATCCTAACATAATTGGAGCATGCTATTATTGTTGGGGTGGATTTTCTTTCTAGTGGAGAAATCCAGAAAAGCGATGAGCATCCACTACAAAAATAAGAGGAATTAGTAAGGCCAAAAATGTCATTAATTCTAGACAAAATGTTGCTAAAGGCATTTAGTGACGACATCAACAACGTACAAAGAAAGTCATGAATTAGTAGGTCAGAGATTTGAGATACGTCATCGAACGTCGCATGTGAGACCTAGAAATAAAACGTCATTGTTTCATCGCATATGCAATAATATTTTAGCGATGAATATACCACATCACTACAGTGGCGACCAAGCGACAACATGGTAACTCTACTAATGACATGGCAAATTTGTCATGTCAGCAACATCAACGGCATTGAGCGACATTTTATTTTTTTAGTTAGTGACGTTTGTTGACTTACTCAAATATAATTGATGGATAAAATATTAATGATGAAATGAATCAAGATCTGAAATCGCATGCTCGGAGGATATGATTTATGGCAAAGCGAACCAAGGATTGTAATGGCTTGGATTTTTTTTGATCAACCTTGAACGAGGTAGCATGGTGATTTCATAAGATGATAATACTTGGGATATGGATTATGCCAACGTAAGTATTAATCGGAAGAGTAGATAGTTAGTTGTCGAAACAAATAGAATTTTGAATGATGCAAGTGATATGTCACAAGTTAGAGAGATGATTTTAAAAATTATTCTTTGAGGATGGAACGAAAACAAATCTATGCTTGGTTGGATTCGAACAAAGTTATTAGAATT
Source organism: Iris macrosiphon (assembly GCA_036927795.1). Lineage (NCBI taxonomy): Eukaryota > Viridiplantae > Streptophyta > Magnoliopsida > Asparagales > Iridaceae > Iris > Iris macrosiphon. The sequence continues at coordinate 120,272,224 of JAYESA010000014.1, read as the reverse complement.
GAAATAATGTTTGGAAGAGTGTAATCGAATTATATATAGTAAGATATTCAGATTTTGGCCGGTTGTTTCATGTTGGACAGTTTTTGGGAGATAGATCGTAAACGATTCAAGCGATGACTTCGGAAGATAGTAAAGTTCCTTGGCAAGAATGAGTGATGGCTCGAGATAGGAATTTGCGTATCATTATACAATAGGATTTATACCTTGATGTAGTCAATTATAGAAGATCAATTGGGATTGAATTTGATGTTTTGAGGATTTCTTAGATTGGTTGAGGTAGAACGCTTGATTTAGATTAAGAGATATCAATATATCAACCTAGTTATATTTCTTGATTTGAAAGGATTGAGGTATAGTGCTTGGGTGGGTTTACCCTAGTTCTAAGCGTGCCCCTCATGCAAAGAGTTATATCATATAAGTATAATGAGTAGTGCAGCTTTGCGCGAGGTGTAGTAAAGATTGAGACAAAGAATTTGATAGTTAAGTTTCGGATATAGTCGGATAGATTCAGATGATATAGTTGTTCGATGGAATAGGCTAAGGCATGAGCGACATAGATTAAGGAAAACAGATAGGAAGTTGGGTTCGACGATCTCTGATGTCATGCAAGGTGGATTCGAGTTGGATTTAGAAGTGATGTAATATGATGAGTTTGTACTCAGAAAGTTTCGAGGACACAACTTTTTCTGAGTGGTTTATTATGTAATGTCCCGACCTGCTCAGTTCAACAAGATGATTCATTGGTATAGCACCACTCAAATTATGCTCATTCAGGAGACGTGCTCGGAGTCCCACTCGGTCGAGGTAAGTCCTCGTTTAGGTGGGTGGCTTAGGTGAACTTGTCTCTGCCTTTGCCTTCACACTTAATAAAATGGATGTTACGTTCTTGTTCACTATACAATAACTTGATGCATAGTAATAAAAAAATAGATGAACCTACACAGTTAAGGAAATAATTCCACTCTTTATTAGTTCATATAGAACATAGAAACTTTATCTTGCTGCTATAATAGACTGTCACGCTGCTACTTTGGATATGAACCTTTACATGCTTGATTTTGACTTGCATAACGTAGTATTTCTTTGTGTTATCATTTATAATATTCAACTTGCTGCCACTGTAGTAGATTTTTATGCTATTGATGTATCCTATCACACAGATTGTAACACTCTGCTGAGTTATCACATGGAACATAGTATTGTCACCTTAGACAAGAAAACTAAAATTAGTCATTCCTGAATTCTTAGATGGAAACATGAAAATACTTTAGCACCGTTGGGTCGGCAAGGTACGTAGTCCCTGAAAAGGGAGCTGCATAGAGATGGAAAGTTGAGATTCTATTAAGAGTCATGTACTACTCTCTAATATTAACAAAAATATAAAATCAATTCCTTCTTCACAATATTAATCCAATTTTGTTTTAGCTCAATAAAATTTATATATTCTTCTTTACCAAGGCCTATCCAATGTCAAGCTCAATTTTGGTCTGAACTGACTCATTGAGGTGTCTAAATTTGAATAAACTGCTTGGGAGCTCAAGCAAAGGGGTTTAATTTCCAAATGATGAAAACAAATATATATATATATTTAGATCTACTTCACCATATTTGAAACCGTCGTGGACCATCTATTGTATTCATACAAGAAAACTAAGGAGTCCTAATATTTTGAGCATGAATTTAAATTTTAAATCTATATCATATAATATACTTATACGCTAACATAATCAATAATATTTGTTTTTCATTCTCTAATATGTATATTTTATACAGGGGCCCTCAAAAACACCAAAACATTATTAAGAATCCATTTAGAACAATTGGACATGATGTGGCTCAATTCATCATTATGTTTGAGGAGCAAGTTCCATGCTAATAAATAAGAGTACATGTAAGGTAAATGATAATAAATTATTATTATCAATAAAAAAATAATGTTTCTTTTCATTTCATAACCATTCATTCAGTAAGAAAATATTTTGTTCATTTCTAAATATATGGTCCTATTGTGCTTTATAGTTTCCGATGATTCCATCATCTCAGAAATAGTTTAATACATTAACAATACTTGCATCATTCAAATTTAGAATTTTAATCAATCAGGAACATCTTGTCTAAAATCTTCATCCCGTAGAAAAATTTAAATTAACAAATCAAATAATTGTATCATTTGTATTTCATGGTAATATACTTAATTAATCTGGCGTCTCTCCTTATATATTATGCATAATGTTTGCAAGTGCATGTTTGCATCAAGTTGACATGTGTCCTGATGATTATGCCGTTGTAATCATGGTGATTTACTTTGGCATGTGTAACTGTTGACACGTGTCCTGCTGACAATATTTTACATGGGACGTTCGCCTCAGTTACGCATAAGACATAACACTGCTGAAATGTTCATTTTTGTGCCAATGCAACCTGCACAAAATAAGCAAAATAATACAAAATTGCTTATATTCTCGTAAAAATAAACAATCAACCATTTTTTACTAATTAACTATAAATAGGCTCAGTTTTTATGCAACCAAGGCATCACCTCTAAGCATTTGTAGCAACCTTTGAAAGAGCACTCTGTCCAACAGTGTTTGTGAGCATCGCGAGTTTGTAAATTCTCATCCTTGCATTTGAAGTCAGATCGTCAATGGATCATAGTGATTACGTGCCGATCGAGCCTCCACCACTAAACTCTCTATATCTTTGTCTTGTATTTTTTGAAATTCTTTGTGTAATAACAATACTTGTAATAAGAATTCTTTATTATATATAAGTTTTAGAAGTTTTTTGTTTATGAAAATTATGATATTCTTTTCTACCAAACAAAATGGCAACTCTACTGGGGACAACCTTCTTCACTGACGAGAAGGTGGTGGCGCAATCTAACAACAAATGCATCGGGACAACCATTGAAGCATTGGTTGTTGAATTCAACCAATAAGTGTTTGAGTAAACACTTTTAAAATCTTTCTATTGAACCAGGGGTATGCTTCCCGTAAATTTGTATCAGCTCGGTGCGACATCATTTCCAGCCGTGGGAAAGCTATTCACAAATTCTGGCTACCAAAGCCCCATGTAACCTATCTTGCTATTATCAATAGCAAAGGCAAGGATGTTGGTTTGGGGAATGTTGTTTTCTAGTACTCACTTGGAAAGAATAAACAACTTCAACGCACGTTAGAGGCTCCTACAGTGCAAAAGACAACATCCTACGCACACTTGGAAAGAAATGTTCTTACAGTAAAGAGTCCAATGGTGCAAATCCCTATAGGAAATAATCTGACTGCCTATGCAGGAATTATCTCTCCAGCATCATTAAAGCACAAACTTTCTACGGCAAGAAGCCTCACGCGGGAAGCTTTGTCCCTTGTTGGTGTAATGCCCCACAACCGCACGGTGCATTACGCTGAGTCGGATTGAATGAGATAATAGCTGGTTATATTTTGATTTGTTGGATTTGGGAACAAGTATTGATTTAAGTTGGTTTCATGTGCCAATCGCAAGCGAAGTTCGATAGAATCAGATGTTCATTCAGAGAAGTATTGGGATAGCAGGATTGGAGCGATAATATCGTCTTTCTTAGTTCGATCGATTGGATAATTTGGAGAGCACGACCTACTCGCACGGTCATACCAATTGAGTAGATCGTGCTTTATATCGGACCATGGGTTCAAGGGATCGGCCGTATTGGCAGGGCATGATGCTTAATAGAATTATACTTGGTGAGTGGGCTCTGTCCCTTCTCCTCTACTCCTTCATGCCTAATAATATGGAACACATATAATGGTTTGAACACTGGGACTGAAACTTGGAAATTACTGCACTGTGGCGTGCATAAAGTATACACCGTTTGGTTGGATATGATTTGTGGCTTGAGTTAATTTTACGTTTGGGCAGTTGGAGCTTTAGTGAATCATCTTGGTTGGAACATCGAAGTACTTCGGGCGGGCGAGCGAGCGTGCATCCGTGCACGAGTATTAAGTTGGGCACTTTGTCAAGCAAAGCGTGCATTTGTGGTTCAAAATCGAACAACTGCATCGGTGAGGGCATTGTGCCACTATTGGGGCATTGTGCCACTATTGGGGCATTGTGCCATAGAGCTTTCGGAGCGAGGGGTGTTGCACCAATTGGAGCATTGTGTTGAGAAGCGGCATAGTGCCTATGGGGATAACTTGAGATGGTGCCTTGGGTTATAGTTGGAGAATGGTTATGGATAGTTGGTTGGATTGAGGCAAGTATCGTTTGATGGGGCAAGAATGCTCGATTCTCTCATCATACCTACTTGGTATTTGCATCGGTCACGGACAACCTGTTGCGCATAGGGTTTGGTTTCCTCGAACGGGATATGCTCTAGGGCACCGGGACCGTTTGGCCATGGAGGAGACAAATGGTAACGTGTCTTGGGCGTGGTGCCGGCAGTTCGATATGACCAGGCGAGCTAGCTACTCAGTACTAGATCGGGTAGAACTGCAGTTAATCAGTCCTTTTTGGCTTGGCCAGTGACTTCATATAGATAAGAGTTGGTTTGGTTTGCTTTGGTTTGTGCTTTTCGTGTAGGCGGCGGCCACCTTGCCTCGGCAAGAGTGTGCATATCAATGATTGGATTAATAAGTCTTGGATTATGGCTTGGTTTGAGGATGGATATTGAGGCTTGGATTGTGGTCCGATAGGTTCACGCATTGCTTGGGTTTGAGTAGGACGGTTTGTATGCTAGTTTCTTTTTTAGTTGGATATATCTGCTTGTATATTTACTTGAGTTGAATGCTTGCATGTTTAACCTGCTTTATAGTTTTTCTTAACATGTCATACCTATGCCATAAAATGAATCTAGAATTTAAGTAGAAAGATCACCATATAACTGTTTGCATTCACTATTCTACTTAGTGTCAGTTTAGACGGGTGGGTTATCCCGCTCACCAGTACAGCTGTGTACTCACCCACGTTTGTGGGCATTATTTCAGGTACGCAGGTGTAGTGGTGCTGCTTGGATATACGGAACATGATGTATGGAACAGTAAGTACCTTTATGGGCAAGAGAAAGAGCAAGAGTATTGCATCACCTTTATGGCATTATCCTTTACGGTATTTTTATTGTACCCTATTGAGAGCTTCGCTGTGTATACTCTGATGTGTGCTTGGTACACAATACTTGACTTTTGCTGCAACTTGGTCGTTTCGATGATAACTTTGATGTTTGACAACATCGCCTTGTGCGAGCGCAACTCCAGGCTCGTACGGTATCACGTTCCGATGAGAACGATTGTCCTGTGGGAGTGCTGCAACATGGTGATTCACGTTCAGTGGGGATGATTGAGCTTGCGGGAGATTGGGGCATGACAAATTGGTATCAGAGCGCCCGGTTTATTTTTTTGGACTTTTTCCTTCGCTTTATCACAAACTCTAAATAGCTTCCGTGTGTTGTTTGGCTCTTGGCTCTACTCGATACCGCATTGGATGTTTCATACAATAAGTCTATATATTTATTGATTGTGGGTGCATGTTGTTTTTTGTTGTGTTACTTTTATTGGTTTTCGGTAGATCATATAGCATCTTTGGGCGTTGTTGCATTCGTGCAACAAATTGTGTGGTATTGTTGCATTTGTGCAATAAGTTGAGAGGTATCATTGCGTTGGTTTGGCTTATCATTCGGGGAAATTCTTGTTGCATCAGTGGAGCAGTTGGTTGGCAGACGAGATTGGTTATGTGGCATATTGTGAGTAGAAGTATCGGATGAGAATGGATCGTTGCACGAGTTGCTATTATAGCGAATGTGTTGGATGGAGTTTGATTTTTGGCTGGGTATATCACATAGAGAATTAGCTGAGCAGGTTTATGTTGTCTTGAGGATATCAGAATAGTATTACATGAGTTGCTCATACAACAAATATGAGGAATATTTGGGTATTAGGTTGGATTACTTGGAAGAGATCGTTGCACAATTTTCTTGTGTAGCGAAAGTATCAGAATGTTTGAAAAATAGTTGGAAGTATTGAGAATGAAACCTGACATAAGTTGCATAGAGTGATTGATAAAAGAGTTAGATAGTTCATGCGTTGGCTGAGTTTTATGTCAAACTTGAGTTGGGGATGGCAGGATCACGCATAAGGGATGGTTCGAACGGATCTTGGATCAGTGCAAAGAATTATAATGCGAGTAGTGACTTAATTCTGAGTGGTATATGGTATATCACATAGTTAAGTGGCATTAGAATATTTTGGATAGACATCAATGGAATTGCCGCAACGGATGCGGGTAACATAAATATAAGTTGGTTGGTGCACATCGGCTGAGTTAGGAAATAGAACATGGAGCAAGCAAATGTTTAGTTGCAATCGACAGGATCACCCCGGAATAGTCAATTTGGAATAGACGTTCATCGACGCAGAGTAAGCGCGAGAGCGACTCTATTTCCATGTGGTATATAGTGCAATAGAATTTGACTTAGGTATTCTTCGATACATTAGACTTGAGGGATCAAGAACGGACTTGTGCAATGGAAGTATAGTTGGACTTGTGTGATGGACGAGAACAGAATAAGCAATAAAAAGAGTGTTTGGAATTTGAAGAATTAATGCGGACCAAGTATTGGAAATAAGTGGAGATCAATCAAATGGAAAGCAGAATATCAGAGTTTGCTTGCACGATTTGGAAATTCGATGGAGCATTCATGGATACAAAGAGAGAGTTGAGCATAAGGAACAAACAGTTGGGATACGCTTGAGCTAGCATTGGATGTATCGAAGGATAGCAAGCGCGACTATGAATTTGGGAAACGCATTAGAGCTATTGGTTGAGTAATGAAACATGATCTGGTTTGAAGGGACAATACGATGGATTTGTACGAACTTGAAGAATTTTGGATATTAGCGCTCGAGAAGTTTGACTCAAAAGTTTAGTGGAAGTGAAATTTGGTGAAATGGTGCAACGATGGTGAACGGATTCTTTGGAAGACGTGAACAGACTTAAGGCAAGTCTAGTTGATGTTAAATCAGATTGGAAGTTAACACTTGTAGTACTGAGACGAATTGAGGCAACAAGTAAAGGCAATATGGATTTAAGATTGTGTTAGAACTTGTGCACAAGTTATTAAGAGTGTATGGACTAATTGGAACATAGAAAAATTAAGACGTGGTAAGGAATGGAACAAGAACAAAATTGTGGCAGATGGACTTTTGTAGATAGCTAAACGAGAGAGCAACGTTGGAGCAAAATACTATGCTGCTTGAACAAGTTAGACGTGCACTGTAAAATATGGCATACAGATAAGAAGTTGGAGCAAGTCTATGGTTTCAAAAATTATTGAAAGTGGTAGTACGAGAAGTCGAACATGGCAGTTCAGAAATTTTGATGGATTCAGGACACAATGGCAGATTTATGGAAGACAGTTTCAGCGAGAGAGGCTCTCGATTTGTGGTTTGGATAGATAGTGAGACTCTAGGTGGTTAAGCGATGTTTGGTTGACATATCGTCAAAGGTAGTGCATGAAGTACTCGAGTTTAGAGTTCGTTCAAATTGGATGGTTAGATTATGGCTCAGATTTGTAGAAAAAATATAGCACAGTTCGTAGTAACTATCCATCGCGATGACTTACAATTATCGAGCGTAGATTCGGGACAACTGACCCTAGCGATTTGACCACTAAATCAGGAATTAATATTGTAGACCCATAGAACGACCCTTGCGGTGGAGCATTTGGGAATGCGTCAAGGGTAGATATGAGTAGTGCGTGTTGGAGATTGGCCTTAGTGACTGAGTGTTGAATTTGAGAGATCCTTGGGATAGCCTTCAGCTGAAGATGCAGCCGGAAGATCGAAGCGATGGTAAAAATAGCCTAAGTCAACTGATGAGATTCAGAGTCGCAGATTTTTGAAGATGGCATCGCCTCTGACTCGTCGTGCCCCGGAAGAAAATGACATTCATATGAATTGACGATTGTTAAACTAGCTTGTGAAGTTAAAGGAATGGCTCATTCAGATCAAATCCTTGCAATACTGAAAGGGATATATGTGCCTCAGATCTACAAGATGCATCGTAACTTAGTCTGAGATGCGTGCTCGTACAGAAGGCGAAGGTGATATCCTGTGCTTTGAGCCAGTGGAAGTAGAGCGAAGAACTATTCCATACGCGACCTAGAAATTATGGCGAGTGTGTCCACGTTGAAATCGTGGCGACACTATCCCTATGGTGTGGCGACAAAATCTTCATGGATCATATGAACCTCAATATAAATATTCACCCAGTGAGGTATTGGAATTGAGGAAGTGGTGTTTGGCTGAGCTGATCTAAGAGCATAGTTTGATATTTGGGTAAGTCGCCTAGCTGGGTTAGTATCACTTGTGCTGATCGTTCGGAGCATGAGATAATATTTGGAGACGGTGCTTACAGAACATTGTGTGATTGGAGTCATGCTAGAGTTTGGTTAGTTGAGTTTGGATGGTGCTAGTATGGATTCAAAAATAGTTGGATGGATTGAGTTAGAACACGAACTGATTCTAGTCAGGTGGGAAGATCGTCAGTGGAAATTATCGTATTTGAGAATAGTGCTTGTGCGAATGAGTTTTGGAATGAATGTCAAGATTGGTTCAATTGGGAGAGAAGCAAATGAATGCCTCGGACATAAAGATACCCTTGTAACTTTTTTAAATTCGCTATCGCTAAGCTCGGTTGAATTGCATGTATTTCAGGGATGCCTTAAATATGTGTACGATCCAAACTAAGCGATATGAGGAATTCGTATTAAAATACAAGAAGGATGTGGGAATATAAAATTTGTGCAAGCGTTCAGAGCGAGCGAGATGCTGAGTCTGGATCAAAAGAATGTTAGTTGCATGGAGCAGAGTTATGAATTGGGCTAGAGGCATATTAGTAAGGAATGGATACTGGTTTGGTTCGAGGATGAACCTGATTCTAAGTGGTATATTATGTAATGTCCCACAACCGTACGGTGTATTACGCTGAGTCGGATTGAATGAGGCAACAGCTGGTTACATTTCGATTTGTTAGATTTTGGAACAAGTATTAATTTGAGTTGGTTTCATGTGCAGATTGCAAGCGGAGTTCGATAGAATCAGATGTTCATTCAGAGCAGTATTGGGATAGCAGGATTGGAGCGATAATGTCGTCTTCTTTAGTCCGATCGGTCGGATGATTTGGAGAGCATGGTCTGCTCGCACGGTCATACCAATTAAGTAGATTGTGCTTTACATCAGACCACGGGTTCAAGGGATCGGCCGTATCGGCAGGACAAGATGCTTAACAAAATCAAACTTGTTGAGTGGGCTCTGTCCCTTCTCCTCTACTCATTTATGCCTAATAATATGGAACACATGTAATGACTTGAACACTGGAATTGGAACTTGGAAATTACCATACTGTGGCGTGCATAGAGTGTGCGTCGTTTGGTTGGATATGATGTGTGGCTTGAGTTGGTTTTACATTTGAGCAGTTCGAGCTTGAGTGGATCATCTTGATTGGAACATCGAAGCACTTTGGACCGGTGAATGAGCGTGCATCCGTGCACGAGTATCAAGTTGGGCGCTTTGTCAAGCAGAGCGTGCATTTGTTGTTCAAAACCGAACAACTGTATCAGTGAGGGCATTGTGCCACAGAGCTTTCGGAGTGAGGGGTATTGCACCAATTGGAGCATTGTGTCGAGAAGCGGCATAGTGCCTATGGGGATAACTTGGGTGGCGGTCCCATGCAGATCTCGATTCACAATTAGTGCGATATCGTGTTGGTACAACAACTTAGTTGTACTGCTGCGAGCCTGCTATAGGATCTAGGATCTAGGATGAGAGTGTACTCAATCACGACTAGGAATAATTCTAATCTAATTATTCTGAAATTGCTTCTTTTGAAATTTTACTGTCCTTCTTTGATGATATCGTATCTTGCGTCGTATTGACTTCTTTTGATCTGTGTTCAGGATGCCTCCGAAGACACGATCTCATCGTACCGCCCCAGCAGTTGCCACTGAGAGGTCTGCTACCTCTCGTCCAGCTCATATTTAGGCAGCTGCTACTGCTCCACTCACCACTCCTGCGATTGAGGGAGCATCTGCTTCTCTCGGGGATCCTCCTTTACCTGTCGATCCGAGGACTACCCCAGTCATTCCGGTGGTTCCTCCATCACTTCCTGCTCCAGTAGATACCGCGCAGTTGTTTGCGTTCTTCAGGGAGATGATGGACGCGCAGCACCATCAGGTGGATGTGATGAGGCTGGGCATTGAGAACGCCCACCAGGTGGCCATGACGGCAGTGGATAGGCCGGGTAGTATCATTGACTTTCAGAGGATGCGACCCAAGGAGTTCCGTGGTACAGAAGGGATCATGTACGCGGATGACTGGATAGAGCAGATCGAGGGGATCTTTAGGCTGGCACAGATTCCAGACAGCATACAGATAGAGGCAGCGGGCAGTCAGATGTTCGACATCGTCTTGACGTGGTATCGTACAGATACGAGGATCGCAACGCCAGGGCTGACTTGGGAGGCTTTCAAGAGACTTTTTAAGGAGAAGTTTTTCCATGATATGGCGCTCAGTACTTTGGAGAGCCAGTTCGAGACACTCGTCCAGGGGAGCATGACGGTGGACGAGTACGCAGCAGAGTTCTGCCGTCTGGACAGATTTGTAGATGGCTTGAGTGAGGCAGCAAAGGCGAGAAAGTTTCACAAGGGCTTGGTTATGGCGGTCAAGTCTTTGACCAAGAGCGACCGCGAGGCGACTTTCGAGCAGATAGTAGGAGATGCTCTGTCACGCCCCAGTCCCAAAATGCCGAGGGACTGGAGGAGCGTGGCAATGGCCAGCAGCACGCACCGATGGACAACCCAATTTAATGGATCCATCAGGGCATGCTTAAGCTGTAGTCTAGTAATACTAAGTTACAGTCTCAGGTATTTCTAATCTCATCCACAGATAACACAGATTAATGCCGGAAATAATGCATTGGAATTAAATAAGCAATATGAAATAAGGTTATCTCGGGAAACAAATCCGAGAATTATTCTGTTACAATTAAGAAAAGACAGGAAATAAAATGCTGGAAAAATGGAAATACTGTGTAGCTGAAGCAGGTGCTCAGGAGAAGTCTTCGGCCACTACTTCGTCCTCTGTTCCTGGTTCTGTTCCGAGGAGTGCTCCGGTACCGTACACTTCTGGGTAGTTCTCTTCAGCGGTACCTGGGGACATCATCCATTCCAGGTCCTCAGGGGACATAGCAAGGTACAGAAATATCTCAAGCCATAATGAATATCAGTGCAGCAATGAAATAAACAGCAGGGTAACTATGTAAACCAGCTAAGTGATATGCAAGTGAGAGTTCTAGTCATACTCAGGCTGAGACTACTACAGGATCAGTGTTGGAGAAACCATAGCAGTATTTCTCGAGAGGGCCAGTACTTGTGCCAGAGCTCTGTATCAGAGACTAAGACACCTCCAGATAACCATGTTTTCATTATATTATTTTCAGCCTTGATATGATAATCCTCTCCCCACCCCATGTAATCTCACGTCACAGTTCCAGAATATCAGGTACAAGTCACGCAAGATATAACTAATGCAATGAGTCAGGATAGAATCTACGCATGTAACTGTAAATGTCATGAAAATGTAACCTATACGGAATCACCAGGTAAATCTCAGGCAATTCCGTCACATGCAGCGTGTCAGGTGTCCTGGGTTGAGCAGTTAATCAAGTTACATAAGAAACTACCAGAAAATCAAGTAAAATACTATAATCAGAAATGTCTAAGAATTGGCAAGCTTTACTTGCCCACTGACGTACAACCAAGTTTAGGAAATATGTAGCAAGCTGCAAGTTTTGGCGAGGTACACTTGCCTGTGGTTCTGGCTATGTTCGCGGTTCTGATCTCGGCGGGAATTGCAGGCGGTACTCCGGTTGCTGAAACAAACATCACCATCAGATCCAGAAAATATCAATCAGCTAGAAACGCCTGTCCTTGAGTCCAATTTGGAGACAAGGGCAGAAACGGCAGTTTCGGGCCAAAACGGGGTCCACCGGTGGGCCCGCTTTGCACCGAAAAACGCGTCAGGGTCAACGGTCTCCAAATTCACCAAACTTAGTGTCAACAGGTCAGGAACGCTGATACGAACCCAACGGAACTTTCAGATTTGAATTCCGATGAGCCGATCACGAAATCGCCCATCGAGCGGGGCCTGTGGGGCCCACGACACGCGATTTCGTCAACGTTCTCAGAATCGGACCAAACTTGACCCACAGGACCAGCGTATCGCTACGAGTCCGATGGCGCAAGTTTCGTCTCGATCCGACGTGTGTGCACGAAGTTAGGTCGAATTGCAGAAAAGGCGGATACGGGGCGATGTCCGCGGATACGCGTTGATTCCGGTGTGCACGCACACCCGAATCAGCTTCCGCGAAAACCCACACGTCCGTATCGATGAGGCGCACGTATCTGTGAAGACCGCGCGCGACCAAGTCGTCCCGTTTGGCGGGGCGTACTCAGTTCCGGGGTGAAACAGGGTCTGGTTTTACCTGTTTTTGGATCGCGGTGTGCGATCACCACAGGACGCGATGTCCCGAACAGTTTATCCGGACACCGAGAGGGTCATACAGGCTTCGCAACGCAATTTGCGGAATCGAAAACGGGGCTACGAATCAAAAGTTACACGTACCTGAAGGGGACCCGGAAACCGGGGTCGAACCGTGTCGGACACGCGGATTCGAAAACCTAGGGTTAGGGTTTACTGTTCACTGGCCGGCGGAGGGCGGCGGCTCTGCGGCGGATCTGCGGCGGGGAGGCCGGGGCTCTGCGGCGGCGCGCTGGGCGAGTCACGGCGGACCGGCGGAGCGGCGGCACGGCGTCGGGCGGGGCAGCTGCGGCTTGCTGCGGCTGCCGCTGTCTTCGTCGACGGGAGGTGGAGGCTGGGGGACGCGGGGCTGGGCACGGCGGCGGCTGCACGGCGAGGCGGGAGACGGCGAGGCGGGGGCTGGCTGCGGCGGGGCAGCGCGGTGAGGTGGTCGACGGCGGCGGCGACGAGGGGGGTACGGCGGAGAGTGGTGGCTGAGGGGAGATCGGGGAGGAGGCGGAGGGGATTTATAGGGTTGCAGGGCGGTTGGGGAGGCCGAGGCGGGCGGGGACGCGGCCGAGGATGGCGGGGGCGTGGCGGGCAGCGCGGCGGAGAGCGCGGCGGAGGCGGCGCGCGAAGCGGGCTGCTGCGGGTCGTGGGGAGGCGGGGGTCAGCCGGGTCGGGTCGGGTTCGGGTCTGGCCGACCCGCCCGACCCGCTAGGCCGGGGCGGGCTGGGCCTCGAGTTGGGTTGGGCCGGCGGGCCGGGCCCAGCGGGCCAGGGAAATAAATAAATAAAAAAATAAATAATAATAATAATATTTAAAAACCAGTAATTAATTGAATAATTAAATAAATAGTTTTTAGGCATTTAAAAAATAGGTCCGGGGTCCGATAAATTCCAGAAAAATTGTCCTAAGTCCAGTTTTTCATTTTACATCCAAAAATATTATTTTCATAATATTTTAATATTGTTTAATATTATTTAAAAATCATTGAATAATTAAAACCCTTATTTTAAATTGCAGAAAAATCCCAGAAAATTCCAGAAAATTGTGAAAAATTCAGTTTTAAAAATTTTGAAAAAATCAGGGGGTTTACAATCTACCCCCCTTAAGAGGATTGCGTCCTCGCAATCAAAGAATAACCGGTCAACAGAGATGACGCGGTCGCAAGCATCGTTTGAAAATACATCACAAGATACTTCAGGGAAATACCGTTTCCCTAAAATTGAAAGTTTACACTTTCCAGGAAAATATAGTTAAAACTATAACTTTTATGAAAACCAGGTTGTTATTAACAAGTTACAATTCACTAGGTTGGGGCTGAGGTCACGAACCAAGAGGCACGAACTACAACAAGACTAAAAACGGGATAACTATAAATCACTTACTCGCATCAGCGTCCTGCACAGCAATCGCGTAAGCTTGCTCTCGTCCTTGAGGTAGATTCCTCTGTTGCTGCTGAGTTTGCTGGTTCGCCCTCGGTGTTCCTTCTCCATGTTGAGTGCAATCCCTTACCGAATGTTGACGGGATCCGCATGCCAAACACAATCCTAGTCTGCGTCGGCATTCCTTGGCGATATGGCCTGCTTTGCCACAATAGTGACAAGTAAGGAGGACTACCGTTTGTGGTGCAGGTGCCTTCTGCTGTTGGTGCGGTCTCTTTGCAGATTCTTCTTGTGGTGTTCTGGAGGTTGATGATGGGGAAGACCTCTTCAGTCTGGCCTCTCTCTTGGTGACGCGCTCCACGCGTCGAGCCGCAGCAAGAACGTCCGAGTATGATGTTGGTGCGACGGACCCAATCAGTTTCTGCAGCTCAATGTTCAGTCCGTCGAAGAATTTCTCGGCCTTCTCTTCCTCAGTCGGGATCAGGGTGGGGGCGAAGCGACTCAGACGGATGAATTCTGCGTTGTACTCTTCCACCGTCATGGAGTCCTGAGTGAGGCGGTTGAATTTGTCCCGCAGTTCTGATCGAGCGATGGCAGGAATGTACATCTCTTGGAAGAGTCTGGAGAACTCCTCCCAAGTGACTCGGTCTGGTCCGAGTCGCGTCTCCTCGGATAGCCACCAGTGATGGGCGTTGTCCGTCAGTTGCATTCGGACGGCAGTCATCCAGCGTTCTCGTGGAAGCTCGGCTGCTTCAAGTTGATGACGTATGTTGGTGAGCCACTCGTGCACTTCTGTGGGTTCCTCTTTTCCAGAAAAAGTGCGGGGCTTCAGTTGGCGGAAGTCCGTGATTGAGCCTGTAGTTGGCCGTCGAGCTGGTAGGTTGGCCTGCCCCAGTGCAGTCACGATGCTGTCCCTCAAGAAGTTAGCTTCGCGACGCTGAGCCTCGTGCTGAACTTGTTGCTGAGCTTGCATCATCGCGTAGATCATCTGAAATATTTGCTGCCCGTCGATCGGCTGTCCTGGTGGGAACACGGGCATTGGTGGGACGAACTGCGGCGGAGGCGGGATGTCATCGCGCCGGAATCGGGAGGTAGGTTGACCTGCCGGCTGGCTCTGTTGGGTTGTGGGAATTCCTCCGACTGGTGTCACTTCGTCGTCGTAGGTGACACCTGTAGCTGGTGGTGTTCTGACGGGAGTCTCGTTGCATTCTTGTGGGTCCATTTCCCTGTATCCAAAATACCCAATAAGAGGCGCACAGGAATCAAGGCAAGATGCAAGTTCAAATTAGTTTGAATGCGATACAGATATCAAAAACGATTCAAGCAAGTGGATGAGATCCTAAAAACTTATCCTATTTTATTGCAGGCCTGTTCGGTCCCTAAGTTGAAACCGAACACTTTAGTCGTTGACCTGCATGGGCCACCACAAAAACTATGTCACGCCCCAGTCCCAAAATGCCGAGGGACTGGAGGAGCGTGGCAATGGCCAGCAGCACGCACCGATGGACAACCCAATTTAATGGATCCATCAGGGCATGCTTAAGCTGTAGTCTAGTAATACTAAGTTACAGTCTCAGGTATTTCTAATCTCATCCACAGATAACACAGATTAATGCCGGAAATAATGCATTGGAATTAAATAAGCAATATGAAATAAGGTTATCTCGGGAAACAAATCCGAGAATTATTCTGTTACAATTAAGAAAAGACAGGAAATAAAATGCTGGAAAAATGGAAATACTGTGTAGCTGAAGCAGGTGCTCAGGAGAAGTCTTCGGCCACTACTTCGTCCTCTGTTCCTGGTTCTGTTCCGAGGAGTGCTCCGGTACCGTACACTTCTGGGTAGTTCTCTTCAGCGGTACCTGGGGACATCATCCATTCCAGGTCCTCAGGGGACATAGCAAGGTACAGAAATATCTCAAGCCATAATGAATATCAGTGCAGCAATGAAATAAACAGCAGGGTAACTATGTAAACCAGCTAAGTGATATGCAAGTGAGAGTTCTAGTCATACTCAGGCTGAGACTACTACAGGATCAGTGTTGGAGAAACCATAGCAGTATTTCTCGAGAGGGCCAGTACTTGTGCCAGAGCTCTGTATCAGAGACTAAGACACCTCCAGATAACCATGTTTTCATTATATTATTTTCAGCCTTGATATGATAATCCTCTCCCCACCCCATGTAATCTCACGTCACAGTTCCAGAATATCAGGTACAAGTCACGCAAGATATAACTAATGCAATGAGTCAGGATAGAATCTACGCATGTAACTGTAAATGTCATGAAAATGTAACCTATACGGAATCACCAGGTAAATCTCAGGCAATTCCGTCACATGCAGCGTGTCAGGTGTCCTGGGTTGAGCAGTTAATCAAGTTACATAAGAAACTACCAGAAAATCAAGTAAAATACTATAATCAGAAATGTCTAAGAATTGGCAAGCTTTACTTGCCCACTGACGTACAACCAAGTTCAGGAAATATGTAGCAAGCTGCAAGTTTTGGCGAGGTACACTTGCCTGTGGTTCTGGCTATGTTCGCGGTTCTGATCTCGGCGGGAATTGCAGGCGGTACTCCGGTTGCTGAAACAAACATCACCATCAGATCCAGAAAATATCAATCAGCTAGAAACGCCTGTCCTTGAGTCCAATTTGGAGACAAGGGCAGAAACGGCAGTTTCGGGCCAAAACGGGGTCCACCGGTGGGCCCGCTTTGCACCGAAAAACGCGTCAGGGTCAACGGTCTCCAAATTCACCAAACTTAGTGTCAACAGGTCAGGAACGCTGATACGAACCCAACGGAACTTTCAGATTTGAATTCCGATGAGCCGATCACGAAATCGCCCATCGAGCGGGGCCTGTGGGGCCCACGACACGCGATTTCGTCAACGTTCTCAGAATCGGACCAAACTTGACCCACAGGACCAGCGTATCGCTACGAGTCCGATGGCGCAAGTTTCGTCTCGATCCGACGTGTGTGCACGAAGTTAGGTCGAATTGCAGAAAAGGCGGATACGGGGCGATGTCCGCGGATACGCGTTGATTCCGGTGTGCACGCACACCCGAATCAGCTTCCGCGAAAACCCACACGTCCGTATCGACGAGGCGCACGTATCTGTGAAGACCGCGCGCGACCAAGTCGTCCCGTTTGGCGGGGCGTACTCAGTTCTGGGGTGAAACAGGGTCTGGTTTTACCTGTTTTTGGATCGCGGTGTGCGATCACCACAGGACGCGATGTCCCGAACAGTTTGTCCGGACACCGAGAGGGTCATACAGGCTTCGCAACGCAATTTGCGGAATCGAAAACGGGGCTACGAATCAAAAGTTACACGTACCTGAAGGGGACCCGGAAACCGGGGTCGAACCGTGTCGGACACGCGGATTCGAAAACCTAGGGTTAGGGTTTACTGTTCACTGGCCGGCGGAGGGCGGCGGCTCTGCGGCGGATCTGCGGCGGGGAGGCCGGGGCTCTGCGGCGGCGCGCTGGGCGAGTCACGGCGGACCGGCGGAGCGGCGGCACGGCGTCGGGCGGGGCAGCTGCGGCTTGCTGCGGCTGCCGCTGTCTTCGTCGACGGGAGGTGGAGGCTGGGGGACGCGGGGCTGGGCACGGCGGCGGCTGCACGGCGAGACGGGAGACGGCGAGGCGGGGGCTGGCTGCGGCGGGGCAGCGCGGTGAGGTGGTCGACGGCGGCGGCGACGAGGGGGGTACGGCGGAGAGTGGTGGCTGAGGGGAGATCGGGGAGGAGGCGGAGGGGATTTATAGGGTTGCAGGGCGGTTGGGGAGGCCGAGGCGGGCGGGGACGCGGCCGAGGATGGCGGGGGCGTGGCGGGCAGCGCGACGGAGAGCGCGGCGGAGGCGGCGCGCGAAGCGGGCTGCTGCGGGTCGTGGGGAGGCGGGGGTCAGCCGGGTCGGGTCGGGTTCGGGTCTGGCCGACCCGCCCGACCCGCTAGGCCGGGGCGGGCTGGGCCTCGAGTTGGGTTGGGCCGGCGGGCCGGGCCCAGCGGGCCAGGGAAATAAAAAAATAAAAAAATAAATAATAATAATAATATTTAAAAACCAGTAATTAATTAAATAATTAAATAAATAGTTTTTAGGCATTTAAAAAATAGGTCCGGGGTCCGATAAATTCCAGAAAAATTGCCCTAAGTCCAGTTTTTCATTTTACATCCAAAAATATTATTTTCATAATATTTTAATATTGTTTAATATCATTTAAAAATCATTGAATAATTAAAACCCTTATTTTAAATTGCAGAAAAATCCCAGAAAATTCCAGAAAATTGTGAAAAATTCAGTTTTAAAAATTTTGAAAAAATCAGGGGGTTTACATGCTCAGAGAGCAGAGGATGACTTGGGGCTCAAGTCCAAGAGTGCGAGTGGCAGTGCGGGACCAGCTAAGCGTCCCTATGTGCAGAAGGCAGCGCAGCAGGGTCAGGATCAGAGGGTGCCCACTTGTGCCTACAGCAGGAAGGCATGACACACTTGGGATGTTTATAGGCGGAGGCTGAAGGTGTGTTTGTTCTGTGGATTCGCTGCTCACCAGATGCGAGATTGCCCCGCTGCATCTCCATTGGGTGGAGCACAGGATCAGAGAGTTGGAGCTAGGCCACCTGTGGCACAGCATCATGCCCCGCACCAGCAGAGGGATACACCCCAGCAGGACAGGGCTTATGCGTTGACGGTCGAGGAGGCCGATGCTACGGGTGTCGGGTTAGCAGGTCTGTCTCTTTGTTCTTCTTCCTGTCCTTTTCCATTTATTGTGGTGTATTTTATTAGTACCTGTTAGACTTTTTATTTTGTGCTGTGGTAGATAGTGTAGTAACCCTGATTGAGACTGTGATAACACGACCAGTAGGACCATGATCTTGTATGTTGTATAGGTAGAATTTCTTGACTGTGATTGTTGGGGGTTTGACCTAGAAGGAGTGTGATTGACTTTGAATTTCGAGGACAAAATTTTCTAAGGAGGATAGGCTTGTCACCACCCCATTTCCTGAGTCGGGTATTTTTTTTATTTTAATTTGGTTAATTGTGTATTTATTTATAATTAATTGTATTTATATTTAATTAATGATTGTATTATTTTTATATTGATTGTTTTAGGATTTTGGCTAGCCTGGACCCATGTCAGACCCTAGTGGACCCATGTCCGACCCAGCCCACACCCTTGTAAGACCTATTTTTGGGTTTAGAATATTTATTATATTTTTAGTGGGTTAGTTGGAGAGATTTGGAGTTAGTTTGAGTGCTTTTGGAACCCCGAAACCCAAAACCGAGTTAGGAGGGCATTTTGGGCATTTGGAGATTTATGTAAACCCTTTTCCTCACTTGGACGACCCTATTATCCCTCATTCTCAGACCCGCACAGCAGCTCCCCTTCTCCCCATTCTTCTTCTTCACTTCTTCTTCTTCTCCACTCTTTCCTTCTTCTTCTTTTCTTCTTCCCACCTTCATTCCAAGTAAGTTTTCTTATTTTTTTTCCTTCCTTCTTCTTCTTTTCTTCTTCCCACCTTCATTCCAAGTAAGTTTTCTTATTTTTTTTCCTTCCTTCTTCCATTTCTTCTACTTGTGTTAACCCTAACCCTACATTCTTCCCCAACCTAGGTGGGTAGAGCTTAGATTTGGTGTTGGAGCTAGATTTGGGAGCTTGGAAGCTTGGTTTGGTGGATTTGGAGCATTTTTGAGATTTTGGCTTGGGATTCCAACTTCCAAGAGGTAAACCCTAATTTTCCTATTGTAATTACTCTTTTATAGTGTAATTAATAGTTTGGAATCTTCCTAGACCCTTAGGCTACCTGTGGGAGGAAGTTGGAACTAGTTTGGTAGTGTTTGGAGACTTTAACACTAGGTTTTGTGTCAATTTTGGGTGGAATCCGAATTTGGCCCAATTTTGGGTGATGCCCTAGGTTAGACGGACCTAGGTTGATGTTGTCGGGTGTCTTGAGGGTGAGTGCGTGTCTCTGTTCGGACACGGGAAGTCGTGTCACGGAGAAACGGGCGTTTCGGGCGTTTTAAGGGTTTTCGTCATCGCCGATTCTAAGTGCGTGCGCATTTTCGCCACGGGCCTAGAATCGATACGGTAGCATTTTTTATAGGATCTAGACATCATTTAGGACCCGTGGGTAAATTTTGGGCCGATTTCGAGTTGGTTTGGTGTGCGTTTCAGGAGGTTTTCCGAACCGCACACCGCGTGTTCGTCGTAATGACCGAACGGCCATTTCTGCGTGGTTTCCTAATTTCGGGCTTGTGCACGCGTTGGGTTAGTATCGGGAAGTGTGTGCTAGAATTCTCGGACTATATTTTATATATTTATAGGTGTTTGTGCGTGTCGGGGTCGTTGGGCGTGCGTTGGTGAGCGTCGTGGGCGTTGTGCGTTGTGTTGTGTGTTGTGTCTGTGTGGTATTTATATATATGTATATATATATATTTTTGTGTGCTTCTATATATATATATATATATATATTTCTATTTATATGTGTGTTTTTATGTGTTTGTGAGTGTGTTAGTGAGTGCTTGTGTGAGTGTGTTGGTGCTAGTGTATGTGTGTAGGTGAGTGTGTGTGTGAGTGTGAGTGTGAGTGTGAGTGAGTGTTTAGATATATATATATATATATATATGTATATGAGTTTGTGTTGTGTGTATATGTATATATATATATATATGTGTCTATGAGTATATATATATATATATATATATATGTGTATGTGTGAGAGTGTATGTGAGGGTGTGTGAGAGTGTGTGTGTGTGAGTGAGGATATATAGATATATATATATGTTTGAGTGTGTGAGTGTGTATATGTATATATATATATATATATATATATATATATATATATATATATATATATATATATATTAGTGTATATATATATAGATGTGTGTTTATATATATATATATATATATATATATATATAGATATATGTATGTGTTTGTATATGTGTGTGTGTGTTAATATATATGCTAGTGTGTGTGTGTGTGTGTGTTAGTATATATATTTATATTTTAGATGGTATATATATATATATATATATATATATATATATATATATATATATGTGTGTGTGTGTGTGTGTGTGTTTGAGAGGGGGGGCAGCAGAAATTGAGAGCAGCGCAGCTGCTAGCTGCAATAGCAGCAACCTGCTGCACCAGCAGCAGGTGCAGCAGCAAAAGGAGCAGAGCAGCAGCAATATGAAGCTAGGCAGCAGCAGTTTTTGTAGCAGCTGCAGCAGCAATTTGAAGCACAGGGGCAGCAGCAGCAGTAGCTTAATGCGAGGGAGAGAGAGGTATACATATATATATAGATAGATAGATTAGTAGATAGTTAGATTAATAGTTAGGTGGATATATAGATTAGATAATAGATGGATAGATAGATAGATGCCTAGATAGATAGATAAATAGATAGGTAGATAAATAGTTAAATAGTTAGATTGGTATTAGATAGTTAGATTGTTAGATACATAGATAGGTAAATATTTAGATAGATAGATTAGATTGATAGATAGCTAGATAGTTATTTAGATAGATAGATAGGTACATGCATAGTTAGATAGTTAGATTGATAGCTAGTTGATAGATAGGTAAATAGGTATTAGATAGATAGATACATGAATAGGTAGATAGATATCTAGGTAAATGGATATCTATATAGATAGTTATATAGTTAGAAAGGTAAATATCTAAGGTATAGATATATATACCTATGGCTATATATATATATCTATAGATATCTAGAGAGAGAGATAGATAGATTTATAAGTAGATATATACATAGCTAGATAGATAGTTATATATATATATATATATATATATATATATATATATATATATATATATATATATTATATATATATATATATAGGTAAGGTAAGGTATATATGTATAGGTAAGGTAAGATACATAAGGTATATGTATATGTGTATATATGAAGATATATAGATATATGCCTATATGTATTAGATATCTATATTTTAGCCTAGATTATAGCTAGACATATATGTTTTTGCATAGTTAGTTAGCTAGAGGGGTAGTCGGGTTGAGTTTAGAGTGGTATCTCAATACCTTGAGATACCGAGGTATCTCAATACCTTGAGATAACCAAGGTATTGAGTTTCGAGCGGGGTATTTGAGCAATAGCCTAGAAATAGTATTGGAGTGATTTTTATATGCTTATGTGTATATATTTACGCGTGCTAGCATAGGTTTTAGCGGATATAGGCGGGGCGTATAGCGTAGGGTGAGGTATCGGATACCGAGGGTATCCCAGTATCTCAAGGAGGCGAGTTTGAGAGTTTTCTAGCTTAATGAGCTCGGTTTGACCTAGAATTTCAGGAGCACCCTAGTTTGACCTAGACTTGACCGTAGTTGACTCGGTTGACCGCCAAAGTCAACTTTTGACCTAGTTTTGACCCAGAGTTGACTTTTTGGACCTAGAGTTGACTTTTTGACCAGATTTCACCAGTTTGACCCTTTTGACCTAGAACGACCCTAGAAGCATATTTTTAGTTATTTTATATCTGTTTAACTCATTAGAATCCTGTTTAACCTTGCTTTTCGTATTAGCTCCTTGCGACACCGGTTCGGATCGCCAATTGCTCAAGACGTCAGGCGAGTACATTCTCTGATATTTTTCATTATCTGATGATTATTATGATTTAGCTTCTAGTATAGTATCATATGATTATTCTGGCACAACACGGGACACTGACTGATATTTCTGGATTCATTTACTTGCGACACGTACATTTTATATTTCTGGCCTCTATTCTGGAATCACTACAGGCATCACTCATGTTCAGGCTGGACTCATCTTGATTTACGTGTCGGGTCTTGGATTCACTTGTATTAGTCGGGGCTGGGAAATACTTGAGTAGACATATAAACATTCCCATCTGGAATTATCAGGAATCACTCCCTCTGGTCTAATCTAGAATGATAGCAGCCGCGCACCCAGTGTGCGGTGAGCCGTATTTACCCCTAGCCGTTTATATGTCGAAACAAGTATTTTAAAGACACCGAGTTCATTCTTTATAGTCTGGACTCTCTTGCATTCTTGTTGGTCTCATTTACATGTTTCTGGACTTGACTCACTACATATTTTTCATGCTGGACTGACTACACGTTCATGTGCACGGACTTACTCTTAGTATAGATTTCTTGTATCTTGCAGTTATTTCTATCTTATTTCTGATATTCCTGCATCTTTACCTTTATGCACCAGTGATACATATATATTTTTTGTTTCATACTTGTTTTATTCTCCTTGCTACTTGCTATAACTGTTTTATAGTTTTTATCATTTAAATGGAACTGCTGTTAGAGATGTACTTGCTCCAGTCCTGACTGGACATATTTTTTAGAGTATCCGGAGGAGTGGTGTCCGACGTTTTATGGACCTGAGCCTATCGATGGTGCAGACAGGGACCCTCTAGTTTAGGAGTAATTTCCGGGTTGGTAGCCGGGATCACTAGGACCTTGTTATTATTTTTATTAGCTTTAGCACCGGATTTGTCTCCGGTTTTGGATTTGAGACCTTGTTTGTATATTATTTTGGATATTGTTGTATTATTATTGATGTTGTGGTTGTTGTAGTAGATGTTGTTGGTTAGACTTTATAGTTGTTAGTCTTCTTTGTTATCTTATCGTGCTTAGATTCGTGATTGAGTACTTGATTATCATTATGATATTGCTCCTCCGTTTGGAGTTGAGATCTTGACAGGTTTATATTGATTGCGTGGTTGCCCTCCTTTTGGAGAGGTCATGGCAGATTTTTTTGTGAGTTATCTAGATAGTTGACCTAGACAGCGTTCTACCGCCGATGCTGCGGGGTAGGTTGGACGTACCCACGACTCATGCCCAATTTTTTGGGTGCGGGTCGTGACAACTTGAGATGGTGCCTTGGGCTATAGTTGGAGAATGGTTATGGATAGTTGGTTGGATTGAGGCAAGTAACGTTTAGTGGGGCGAGAATGCTCGATTCTCTCATCATACCTACTTGGTGTTTGCATCGGTCACGGACAACCTGTTGCGTATAGGGCTTGGTTTCCTCGAACGGGATATGCTCCGGGGAACCGGGACCGTTCGGCCTTGGAGGAGACAAATGGTAACGTACCTTGGGCGTGGTGCTGGCAGTTCGATACGACCAGGCGGACTAGCTACTCAGTGTTAGATTGGGTAGAACTGCAGTTGATCGGTCCTTTATGGCTTGGCCAGTGACTTCATATAGATAAGAGTTGGTTTGCTTTGCTTTGCTTTGGTTTGTGTTTTTCGTGTAGGCGGGGGCCACCTTGTCTTGGCAAGAGTGTGCATATCGATGATTAGATTAATAAGGCTTGGATTTATGGCTTGGTTTGAAAATAGATATTGAGGCTTGGATTATGGTATGATAGGTTCACGCGTTGCTTGGGTTTGAGTAGGACGGTTTGCATGCTAAATTTTTTTTGAGTTGGATATATCTGCTTGTATATTTGCTTGAGTTGAATGCTTGAATATTTAACCTGCTTTACATTTTTTCTTAATATGTCATACCTCTGCCAGGAAATAAATCTAGGATTCAAGTAGAAAGATCACCATATAACTGTTTGCATTCACTATTCTACTTAGTGTCGGTTTAGACGAGTGGATTACCCCGCTCACCAGTATTGTCACGACCCGCACCCGAAAATCGGGCATGAGCCGTGGGTACGTCCAGCCTACGCCGCAGAATCGGCGGTAGAACGCTGTAAAGGTCCGTTCTAGGTCAACCAACTATCTAAATATCTCACAGAAAAATTGGCCATGACCTCTCCAAAAGGAGGGCAACCACGCAATATATATATATCAATAATCCTCTCCAAAAGGAGGGCAACCACGCAATATATATATATCAACTCTCAATCACAAAATCTAGAGGAAGAATATAAGCACGATATGATATAAACAAAGAAACAGAACCAAGAGAGCAAGACAATCCAAAATAATACAGTCCAAGCCAAAATAGCTACAACATCTCACAGCATCAAAAGAATAAGTACAATCATCCAAAATAAAACACTGGGACCAACCCAGGAAACCCACCTAGCTAACTAGGGTGCTAACGGCGTCTCCTCGGCGCACTCCTCCTCGGTCACGGGGTCACAACAGTCGTCAACACCCGGCCCGTAGAACGTCGGACAATAGTCCTCAGGATCCTCTGGAAAAAATATGCCCAGTCAGGACTGGAGCGAAGTACATAACTCTGAAAGCAACTCCAAATACATGGTAAGGTGTATATGACGAGCAATAGAAAAGTATACAAGATGCACAGGAAATAAATATATGTTGGAGCACAATAAGTAGCTGCAATATAAACTGGAGAACAAGACAAGTAGTAGAAAAGTAACTGCAGGTGAGAAACATGAATACTAGCTAAGTGCCTTGAGCACAAGTTCGTTATGTGATCGGCTTAGGTTGCACATGAAAAACACTACGATAACTCCGTTATGCGTGAGTTGCATAACCGACATATACATGAATACTGTTTGGCTTTGATCACATAACCAACTCCTACTCCCCTCCCCCACTAATACCATTGGATCCAACCACAACACGCTACGTACATGATAATAGCTCGCGCACACGAAGGCGAGAGCACAAGAAGCACATGATAGCACATGAGAATCAATACCCGAAGCACATGATGAAATACACGTGATAGAGTACCCGCTGAACACGGTAAGGGGGATAGCATCTCATGACGGGATCCACTAGTACCAGCTCGTGTAATAATGTGTCAGAATCAAGTATCACAGTTCTAGAACAGGTGATATAAACGCTATCATGAAATGGAAACTATCAGATATAGGTACTCGCTTGATATCCTGAGCAACTGATGAGGATCGAGAACCGGACCGGTGTCACAAGGACCTAATGCGAAAAGCAGAATTAAACAGGGTTCTAAGCATTTAAACTGATATAAAATAATTAAAAACAGGCTTCTAGGGCTATTCTAGGTCGAACGGGTCAAACCGGTGAAAATCGGGTCAAAAAGTCAACCCGGGGTCCAAAAAATTAACTCTAGGTCAAAACTAGGTCAAACGTTGACTTTTACGGTCAACGGGGACAATTATGGTCAAAGCTAGGTCAAACTAGAGTGCCCCTGAAATTCTAGGTCAAACCGAGCTCATTAAGCTACTAAACTCTCAAACTCACCTAATCGAGATACCGGGATACCCTCGGTATCCGATACCTCGCCCTAGGCCACGCACCCCGCCTAAACCCGCTAAAACCTATGCTAGCACGCGTAAATATATATATATATAAACATATAAAAATTATTCCAATACATATCCTAGGCTATTGCTCAAATACCCCGCTCGAAACTCAATACCTTGGATATCTCAAGGTATTGAGATACCTCGGTATCTCAAGGTATTGAGATACCGCTCTCGAACCCCTCTAACTAGCTATCTAGCTAACGATTATATACCTAGTTATTAATCTAGGCTAGGTAATATATATATCTACCATATATTTATATATCTATATATATATATATATATATATATATATATATATATATATATATATATATATATATATATATATCCACACACATATACACAAATACCCTTTACCTTACCCATCACACACACACACACACATATATATATATATATATATATATATATATATATATATATATATATATATATATATATATATATATATATATATATATATATATATATATATAGGTATGCATATAACTATATGTATATAGTACCTATCTACCTATGTATCTAATTATCTATCTACCTATCTAAGTAACTATCTATCTATCTAATAACCTATTTATCTAACTAGCTATCTAACCATCTATCTATCTTATCTATCTAACTAGTTATCAATTTAGCTATCTAACTATCTAGATATCTATCTATCTATCTATCTATTTAATCTATCTACCCATCTATCCTCTAATACCTAGCTGCTACTACTGCCTGCTTACCTGCATATGCTGCTATTGCTGCTGCTGGCTGCTCCACATGCTGCTGCTACTGCTCTTTGCTGCTGCTGCTGCAGCTCCCTGCTGGCAGTTGACTGCCTCCCCCTCCAATACAAACACACACACACACGCCTATATACTTATATATATATCACCCTATATATATATATATATATATATATATATATATATATACACACACACACACATATATAACTATATACATATACTACTAGATAGATATATATACACACACTTATATCTACTCTCTAACACTCACACTAACACACTCACAAACACACTAATACACACACTCACACACAAATATATACATAGCTATATATATATAAACACACACATTAATATATATATGCACACATACAAATATATATATATACATACCAATACACACACACTCTAAGATATATATACATACACATACACATATATATATATATACATATACACACACAAGCACACTTACACATACATATATATATATATATATACACATAGACATATACACACACAAGCACATAGATATAAATACACACATATATATATAAATATATATACATAAACACACACATATATATATATATATATATATATATATATATATATATATATATATATATATATATATATATATATACACTAACACAACACAACACAACACACAATAACACACGAACAACATGCCCCACTCACGCCCAACGACCCCGACACTCACCGACACCCTAAAATATATAAAATATAACTTGAAAACTCTAGCACACACTCCCCGATACTAACCCAACGCGCGTACAAGCCCGAAACGAGGAAACCAAGTCGAAATGGCCGTTCGATTATTTCGACGAACATGTGGTGCGCGGCTCGGAAAACCTCCTGAAACGCACACCAAACGAACTCGGAATTGGCCCAAAATTTACCCACGCGTTCTAAACGATGCCTAGATCCTAGAAAAAGTGCTCCCGCGTTGACTCTAGGCCCGCTGCAGAAATGCGCACGCTCTTAGAATCGGCGACGACGAAAAACCCCAATTTCGCCCGAAACGTCCGTTTCTTCGCGACACGGCTTCCCGTGTCCGAATGGAGACACGCACTCACCCTCAAGACACCCGACAACGTCTATCTAGGTCCGTCTAACCTAGGGCATCACCCAAAATTGGGTCAATTTCGGATTCCACCCGAAATCGACACAAAACCTAATGTCAAAGTCTCTAAACTCAACCAAACTAGTTCCAACTTCCTCCCACGGGTAGACTTAGGGTCTAGTAAGGTTCTACAACACTAATTACACTATATAAAAGTAATTAGCAAGGGAAAAGTTAGGTTTTACCTCTTAGAAGTTGGAATCCCAAGGCCAAAGTCTCCGATCTACTAGAAATCACCTCCCTCAAGCTCCAAGCCACCAAATCTAGCCTCCACACTAAATCTAGGCTCCTCACACCTAGGTTAGGGAAAATGCAAGGTTAGGGTTAGCATAAGGAGAAGGAATGGAAGAAAGAAGGAAGAAAAATGGAAGAGAAACTCACCTTGAAGAAGAAGGAAGAAGAAAGAAGAAGTGGAGAAGAAGAAGAATGAAGAAGAAGAGGAAGAACCAAAGGGGGGGGGGAGAGGGCTGCTGCTGTGGTACTGGTTCTCACGGGTGGGGGTAGGTAGGGGCCGGCCATGTAGAAATAAATGGGGTTACATAAGTTTTAAATTCCCAAAACGCCCCTACTTGACTTGGTTTCGGGTTCCAAAAGCACTCAAACTAGCTCCAAATCTCTCCCACTAACCTTCTAAAAATATAATAAATATTTCTAAGCCCCAAAATAATTCTCACAAGGGTGTGGGCTGGGTCGAACATGGGTCCACTAGGGTCTGACATGGGTCCAGGCTAGCCAAAACCCTAAAACAATCATTAAAATAATAATATAAGCACTAATTAAATATAAATATAATTAATTAAATACAATACATAATTTATCAAATAAAATAAAAATAACCCTATTTTCTAGAATTAGGTAGTGACAAGCCTACCCTCCTTAAAATAATTTCGTCCTCAAAATTAAAAAGACGAAACTAGGACAGGAATGCAAAGAAAGAACCATACCTCAGGGTTCGAAGAGATAGGGGTATCGCTCGCGCATTTCATCCTCCCTCTCCCAGGTCGACTCACCTGGAGAGTGATGCCTCCACGCGACGCGAACCAAGGGAATAGTCTGGTTCCTCAATACCTTCTTCCGCCGATCCAGAATCTCCACCGGCTGCTCTGGATAGCTAAGAGTAGGGCCCACCTCGATCTTCGAGTGATCCAATACGTGACTGGGATCCGCCACGTACCGTCTCAACTGTGACACGTGGAACACATCATGAACTCCCTCCAGCGTAGGCGGCAACTCAAGCCTATACGCCACGGCGCCGACCCTCTCAAGAATACGGAAGTGTCCGACGAAACGTGG
Source organism: Iris macrosiphon (assembly GCA_036927795.1). Lineage (NCBI taxonomy): Eukaryota > Viridiplantae > Streptophyta > Magnoliopsida > Asparagales > Iridaceae > Iris > Iris macrosiphon. The sequence goes on along the minus strand of JAYESA010000014.1, from coordinate 120,242,878 downwards.
GCTAAGATTCCCGCCTCCACCGAAGCGAATAGTGCCCCGCGTCGGAGAAATCCTCAGGAACACCAGATCTCTAACCTAGCACAAACAAGGTCTCTGCACTTAGTCTAAAACAAGCAATCACAAGCAAACACAAGAACAAAATCTAAATTCTAAGCTATACCTCAAACTCCAAAGGTCTCCGGTGGCTATCGGCCCAATGCCGCTGCCTGTCCTGCGCCACCCGAAGTCTATCTCTAATGAGCTTGACCTTCTCTGCCGCATCAATCACCATCTCCGGGCCAAGCAAAGCTCTCTCACCTACATCATCCCATGACAACGGAGTGCGACACCTCCGTCCATACAACGCCTCGAAAGGTGACATCTCGATACTGGCTTGGTAGCTGTTGTTGTAAGCAAACTCTACCAAGTGCAAGTGATCCTCCCAAGAGCCTCTGAAATCCAAAACACAAGTCCGAAGCATGTCCTCAAGTGTCTGAATGGTCCTCTCTGACTGACCATCTGTCTGCGGTTGATACGCACTCCTAAACTTGAGCTGGGTGCCCAAGCTAGCCTGCAGACTCCTCCAGAAATGCGAAGTAAAGCGACTGTCCTGATCTGATACTATGCTCACAGGAACTCCATGCAGTCTGACTATCTGGCGCACATACATCTCTGCTAGTCTTTCTGTATACGCACCCACTTTAAACGGTAGAAAGTGGGCCGATTTGGTCAACCTGTCCACGATGACCCAAATCGCATCCTTCCCGCCTGGAGAACGGGGAAGTCCAGAAACAAAATCCATGGTCACATGCTCCCATTTCCACTCCGAAATGGGTAACGGCTGGAGTAATCCTCCTGGCCTCTGCCTCTCCGCCTTCACCTGCTGGCACACTAAGCATCGGGATACGAAGCGTGCTACCTCCCGCTTCATCCCGTACCACCATACATGCTGTCTCAGATCTCTATACATCTTGTTGGCACCTGGATGCATAGAATACTGGGATCGATGCGCCTCCTGGAGAACCTCCTCGCGCAACGACCCACTCGGCACACACAACCTGGTACCATGCCGCAAAGAACCATCATCAGCAATGGTGAAGTCATCTGACAAACCCATCTGAACCTGCGCCCTGATGCTCCTCAGGGACTCATCCTCAAACTGTGTAGCCCTGATCCGGTCTACCAACTCTGACTGAATCTACAGTCCCCACATCTGCATCTCAACTCCAGGCACTATCACCTCAATGCCCAAGCTCTCTAGATCTGCCAGAAGATAACGATCTGTAGTCAGGCATATAGCTACCGGATACCTGCTCAACGCATCTGCAACTACGTTCGCCTTCCCTGGATGATACTGCAACGATATATCGAAGTCTTTCATCAACTCCAACCATCTTCTCTGCCTCATGTTCAGCTTTTTTTGGGTAAACACATACTTCAAGCTCTTGTGGTCTGTGAAGATCTCCACACGCTCTCCGTATAAATAGTGTTTCTACAACTTCAGAGCAAAGATGACCGCTGCCAACTCCAAATTGTGGGTAGGGTAGTTCTTCTCATGAGGATATAATTGCCTGGAAGCATAGGCAATCACCCTCCCATTTTGCTGCAACACACAACCCAATCCCTTCCCCGATGCATTACTATAGATAGTGAATCCTCTAGAACCTGATGGCAACGTTAACACTGGAGCTGTCGTCAACCTCCTCTTCAGCTCATCAAAGGCGATCTGGCACTCCTCTGACCAAACAAACTCCATGTCCTTCCGGGTCAACCTGGACAACGGCTCTGCAATCCGGGAAAAATCCTGAACAAATCTCCTGTAGTAGCCTGCCAGCCCCAGAAAACTCCTGACCTCGGCTACTGAACTCGGAGCACTCCATGCCTCAACTGCCATGATCTTTCTTGGATCCACCGATATACCCTCTCCAGTCACCACATGACCAAGGAATTCAACCTTGTCAAGGAAGAACTCACACTTCGAAAGCTTTTCATAAAGCTTCTCCTTCCTGAGAGTCTCCAACACTATCCTCAGATGCTCCTCATGCTCCTCTGGGGTCTTCGAATACACCAAGATATCATCTATAAACACCACTATAAACCTGTCCAGATGCTGATAGAATACCTTGTTCATCAGATTTATGAACATGTCGAGGCATTAGTCAACCCAAACGGCATCACCAAGAACTCATACTGTCCATATCTGGTCCAAAAAGCTGTCTTCGGAATATCCTCCTTCCTGACCTTCACCTGGTGGTAGCCTGTCCTCAGATCAATCCTGGAAAACACCCTCGCTCCGCTCAACTGGTCAAAAAGATCATCAATACGCGACAGCGGATACTTGTTCTTGATTGTAAGATTGTTCAGAGCCCTGTAGTCGATACACATCCGTATCGACCCATCCTTCTTCGGCACAAAAAGTACTGGAGCACCCCACAGAGAAGAACTAGATCTGATAAATCCCTTGTCCTGAAGCTCATCCACCTGCTTCTTCAACTCTATCAGCTCACTGTTGCTGACTCTATAGACGTGTTGGGATATCGGCTCCGCGCCTGGCACCAAGTCTATAGAGAACTCCACATCCCTGTCCGGAGGTAACCCTGGCAACTCCTCCGGAAAGACATCCATATACTCCTCTATCAGTGGATGTAGCGACCTCGGCTCTACCACCAGGGCTCCGCAGAAGACTCCCTCGGTCTGTTCCGCTGCTCCTCTGGCAAACTGAAACTCTAGCTCACCCGGCGGACTAAACAAAACTCTGCCTCCACGACAATCTATACTAGCACAATGCGTACTCAATCAATCCATCCCGAGTACAATATCGTAGCTCGGAAGTGGCATTACGAGTAGGCACACACTCAACTCCCGGCCTCCCAAGGTAACTCTCCGGTCTCTGTAGACATCACGAACTAGGATGATACCACCCCCGGTCGTGATCTTGCAGAGTCTAGCTAAATGTTCAGCAATAAGATGGTGTCTAACAGCAAAAGATACAGACACAAAGCTATGGGAAGCACCAAAATCAAATAAAGCAAGAGCTGGAATAGAATCAAGAAGAACACAGATCAAAAGAAGTCAATACGGTACAAGAAACGATATCATCAAAGAAGGACAGTAATATTGCAAAAGAAAATAATTTTAGGAAAATTAAAGATAGCAAAAGAAAGCAGGAAGAGTCCTAGTTGTGATTGAGCACACTCTCTCTCAGCCTATATCCTATATCCTATTGCAGGTAAACCTAAAAACTAGACCTGCATGGGCCGCCACCAAAAACGTGTCACGACCCGCACCCCGAAAATCGGGCATGAGCCGTAGGTACGTCCAGCCTACGCCACAGAATCGGCGATAGAACGCTGTAAAGGTCCGTTCTAGGTCAACCAACTATCTAAATATCTCACAGAAAAATTGGCCATGACCTCACCAAAAGGAGGGTAACCACGCAATATATATATCAATAATCCTCTCCAAAAGGAGGGCAACCACGCAATATATATATATCAACTCTCAATCATAAAATCTAGAGGAAGAATATAAGCACGATATGATATAAACAAAGAAACAGAACCAAGAGAGCAAGACAATCCAAAATAATACAGTCCAAGCCAAAATAGCTACAACATCTCACAGCATCAAAAGAATAAGTACAATCATCCAAAATAAAATACTGGGACCAACCCAGGAAACCCACCTAGCTAACTAGGGTGCTAACGGCGTCTCCTCGGCGCACTCCTCCTCGGTCACGGGGTCACAACAGTCGTCAACACCCGGTCCGTAGAACGTCGGACAATAGTCCTCAGGATCCTCTGGAAAAAATATGCCCAGTCAGGACTGGAGCGAAATATATAACTCTGAAAGCAACTCCAAATACATGGTAAGGTGTATATGACGAGCAATAGAAAAGTATACAAGATGCACAGAAAATAAATATATGTTGGAGCACAATAAGTAGCTGCAATATAAACTGGAGAACAAGACAAGTAGTGAAAAAGTAACTGCAGGTGAGAAACATGAATACTAGTTAAGTGTCTTGAGCACAAGTTCATTATGTGATCGGCTTAGGTTGCACATGAAAAATACTACGATAACTCCGTTATGCGTGAGTTGCATAACCGACATATACATGAATACTGTTTGGCTTTGATCACATAACCAACTCCTACTCCCCTCCCCCACTAATACCATTGGATCCAACCACAACACGCTACGTACATGATAATAGCTCGTGCACACGAAGGCGAGAGCACAAGAAGCACATGATAGCACATGAGAATCAATACCCGAAGCACATGATGAAATACACGTGATAGAGTACCCGCTGAACACGGTAAGGGGGATAGCATCTCATGACGGGATCCACTAGTACCAGCTCGTGTAATATTGTGTCAGAATCAAGTATCACAGTTCTAGAACAGGTGATATAAACGCTATCATGAAATGGAAACTATCAGAGGTAGGTACTCGCCTGATGTCCTGAGCAACTGATGAGGATCGAGATCCGGACCGGTGTCGCAAGGACCTAATACGAAAAGCAGAATTAAACAGGGTTCTAAGCATTTAAACTGATATAAAATAATTAAAAATAGGCTTCTAGGGCTATTCTAGGTCGAACGGGTCAAACCGGTGAAAATCGGGTCAAAAAGTAAACCCGGGGTCCAAAAAGTCAACTCTAGGTCAAAACTAGGTCAAACGTTGACTTTTACGGTCAACGAGGACAATTATGGTCAAATCTAGGTCAAACTAGAGTGCCCCTGAAATTCTAGGTCAAACCGAGCTCATTAGGCTACTAAACTCTCAAACTCGCCTAATCGAGATACCGGGATACCCTCGGTATCCAATACCTCGTCCTAGGCCACGCACCCCGCCTAAACCCGCTAAAACCTATGCTAGCACGCGTAAATATATAAATATATATATATATATATATAAACATATAAAAATCATTCCAATACATATCCTAGGCTATTGCTCAAATACCCCGCTCGAAACTCAATATCTTGGATATCTCAAGGTATTGAGATACCTCGGTATCTCAAGGTATTGAGATACCGCTCTCGAACCCCTCTAACTAGCTATCTAGCTAATGATTATATAACTAGTTATTAATCTAGGCTAGGTAATATATATATCTACCATATATTTATATATCTATATATATATATATATATATATATATATATATATATATATATATATATATATACACAAATACCCTTTACCTTACCCATCACATATATATATATATATATATATATATATATATATATATATATATATATATATATATATATATATATACTATCTAGATATCTCTAGGTATGCATATAACTATATGTATATAGATATATATATATACCTTAGATAGATAACTACCTATCTACCTATGTATCTAATTATCTATCTATCTACCTATCTAAGTAACTATCTATCTATCTATCTATCTAATAACCTATTTATCTAACTAGCTATCTAACCATCTATCTATCTTATCTATCTAACTAGTTATCAATTTAGCTATCTAACTATCTAGATATCTATATATCTATCTATCTATTTAATCTATCTACCCATCTATCCTCTAATACCTAGCTGCTACTGCTACCTGCTTACCTGCATATGCTGCTATTGCTGCTGCTGGTTGCTCTACATGCTGCTGCTACTGCTCTTTGCTGCTGCTGCTGCAGCTCCCTGCTGCTGCTGTAGGCAGCAGCAGCTGCTGCCCCCTGCTGGCAGTTGGCTGCCTCCCCCTCCATTACAAACACACACACACACACGCCTATATACTTATATATATATCACCCTATATATATATATATATATACACACACATATATAACTATATACATATACTACTAGATAGATATATATACACACACTTATATCTACTCTCTAACACTCACACTAACACACTCACAAACACACTAATACACACACTCACACACAAATATATACATAGCTATATATATATATATAAACACATATTAATATATATATGCACACATACAAATATATATATATGTACATACCAATACACACACACTCTAAGATATATATACATACACATACACACACACACACACACACACACACACATATATATATATATATATATATATATATATATATATATATATACAAGCACACTTACACATATATATATATATATATATATATATATATATATATATATATATATACACATAGACATATACACACACAAGCACATAGATATAAATACACACATATATATATAAATATATATACATAAACACACATACATATAAATATAAATACACACATATATATATAAATATATATACATAAACACACATACATATAAATATATATATATATATATATATATATATATATATATATATATATATATAGACACATATACACTAACACAACACAACACACAACAACACACAAACAACACGTCCCACTCACGCCCAACGACCCCGACACTCACCGACACACTAAAATATATAAAATATAACTCGAAAACTCTAGCACACACTTCCCGATACTAACCCAACGCGCGCACAAGTCCGAAACGAGGAAACCAAGTCGAAATGGCCGTTCGGTCATTTCGACGAACACGTGGTGCGCGGCTCGGAAAACCTCCTGAAACGCACACCAAACGAACTCGGAATTGGCCCAAAATTTACCCACGCGTTCTAAACGATGCCTAGATCTTAGAAAAAGTGCTCCCGCGTCGACTCTAGGCCCGCGGCGGAAACGCGCACGCGCTTAGAATCGGCGACGACGAAAAATCCCAATTTCGCCCGAAACGCCCGTTTCTCCGCGACACGGCTTCCCGTGTCCGAACGGAGACGCACTCACCCTCAAGACACCCGACAATGTCTACCTAGGTCCGTCTAACCTAGGACATCACCCAAAATTGGGTCAATTTTGGATTCCACCCGAAATCGACACAAAACCTAATGTCAAAGTCTCTAAACTCAACCAAACTAGTTCCAACTTTCTCCCACGGGTAGGCTTAGGGTCTAGGAAGGTTCTACAACACTAATTATACTACATAAAAGTAATTAGCAAGGGGAAAGTTAGGTTTTACCTCTTGGGAGTTGGAATCCCAAGGCCAAAGTCTCCGATCTACTAAATCACCTCCCTCAAGCTCCAAGCCACCAAATCTAACCTCCACACTAAATCTAGGCTCCTCACACCTAGGTTAGGAAAAATGTAATGTTAGGGCTAGCATAAGGAGAAGGAATGGAAGAAAGAAGGAAGAAAAATGGAAGAGAAACTCACCTTGAAGAAGAAAGAAGAATTGGAGAAGAAGAAGAATGAAGAAGAAGAGGAACCAAAGGGGGGGAGAGGGCTGCTGCTGTGGTGCTGGTTCTCACGGGTGGGGGTAGGTAGGGGCCGGCCATGTAGAAATAAATGGGGTTACATAAGTTCCAAATTCCCAAAACGCCCCTACTTGACTTGGTTTCAGGTTCCAAAAGCACTCAAACTAGCTCCAAATCTCTCCCACTAACCTTCTAAAAATATAATAAATATTTCTAAGCCCCAAAATAATTCTCACAAGGGTGTGGGCTGGGTCGGACATGGGTCCACTAGAGTCTGACATGGGTCCAGGCTAGCCAAAACCCTAAAACAATCATTAAAAAAAATAATATAAGCACTAATTAAATATAAATATAATTAATTAAATACAATACACAATTTACCAAATAAAATAAAAATAACCCTATTTTCTAGAATTGGGTAGTGACAAGTACAACTGTGTACTGACCTACGTTTGTGGGCATTATTTCTGGTACGCAGGCGTAGTGGCGTTGCTTGGATATACGGGACATGATGTATGGAACGGTAAGTACCTTTGTGGGCAAGAGAAAGAGCAAGAGTATTGCATCGCCTTTGTGGCATTATCCTTTACGGTATTTTTATTGGACCCTATCGAGAGCTTCGTTGTGTATACTCTGATGTGTACTTAGTACACAATACTTGATTTTCGCTTCAACTTGGTCGTTTCAATGATAACTTTGATATTTGACAACATCGCCTTGTGCGAGCGCAACTCCAGGCTCGTACGACATCACGTCCCGATGAGAACGATTGTCCTGCAGGAGCGCTGCAACGTAGTGATTCACGTTCAGCGGGGACGATTGAGCTTGCGGGAGATTGGGGCATGAAAGTTGGATTCTTAACGTGAGAAGTGCTACTCCAACATTGAAGGAGTTATTCCTGCATCTTCATGAGGGAATCATCATATTGACGCAGAACTGTATTGTTTCTATGCTAACTTCAAAAACATAGGTGGCTATGGCTATTTTGGCTCCAATGTAAAGCATACTCCACACTAGAAGTTAGTCCCATACGGAAAACCATTCAACTCAGGAAGTAGACCTCACGTCGCTTACCAAGACAATTTTTACATGGGTGATCAAGGCTCTTCCCGTGCGACTCAACAAGATTGTTTATGCTTGAATGGCAGAACCTATTTTTGCACGGGTGACCAAGTTCATTTCTGCGTAATTGATCCAGATTATTCTAATGTGGCTCACACTCACCATTCATGCATGGATATCTATTCTAATGTCAATTTTGGCATCCAACTTATTCGTATTAACAAAGCTTATAGCATTGTAGTTGTACTAGCAAAAGCACGCCAAGTTCCTTCAAATAATTTACCTTTTGTGGTACCATAAAAACGAATGGACCAGTTCCCGATCTTGTTTAGCAGAAGGAATTTTGAGCTACTGGCAGCGACCTCCAGTACAAATGATGATAATGAATTGCCTCAGTTCTATCATTATTGATAATAAGCATACCACCTCATTGCAAAGATGGGTTATGACTTCCAACAAGCAGGAGGTCTGAACTTCGACAAAGGACGACGCTCTCCTTTATTCCTTTCATACTGAAGGGAATACCTGATAACTAGTATTACGAAACTCACAAATGGGTTGGGTTACCTTACTCCTTTTTGGAAAGTGAGTTGTAATCATCTTGTGAAGTCTCCGTTGAAGACGCTTTCTACAAAGATGTTGCGTATAATCACTCCTCCATAATTTTAACCCACAAAATAGCTCAGACAAGAGATAATAAATCAGTCATTAACAAAAAAATTCTAGGTACTTATTTCAATACGACAAGCTGGGATTCAAGGCGAAGGCAGGGGTAGCTAATCATCCTCTTGGCATTCTCCAAGTTCTTCAGATTCTGAGTATGAATTAACCGAAGGGTCACATCAAAGCACCTGATTGAGGGAAACATCTCCTTAATCCTACTCTATACAATCAGTTGAGGGTAGTCTTCGCTGAGAACAAGTCAGAAGCTGACATCGTAGATTTCATATATGTATCTACATCAAAAATCCAGTAAGTATATTGGCGTATGTTTTGATGTCCTACATGGCTAGAGAAGGCGAAAGCAGTGACAATCAAATAGTCGAATGTCTTGAAGGAATATATGTTGTAATCCAAGAACTTTTGAGGTATGATGCAACAAATGATGGTGTTTTGGATAACTATTGGAACAATACCAACTGCCCATCCACTTGTTGAAGCAGAAAATAACCAGACTTTGTAGCAACACTAACCAACGGAAAGGTTATTGAGGGTTAGACATCAACCAAAAGTCATGGTGGTACATCCAAATACCCTTAGGCCATAACTAGATGCTCTCAAAAATTTAGAAGCTAGAGTTGAGTCCTTTGCTAATAGGGATAATTTGCAGAAAGCTGGTATTACCAGACCATATATAAGGAACCACTTCACTAATCATATACCCAGTTGAGTGGATCAATGCTCCATGACCATGAAAGTTCAAACCTAAATCTCTACAACCATATGATGGTTTGACTCACATGTACTATATTTTGTTGCGATACATTGCCAAAAATCATGCCTTGATGACCACTATGTTTATGGGAAATCTACAAGGAATCGCTTTTGATTGGTTCAAAAACATGCCTTCTGGATCCATCAAAACGTGGAATGACTTGGAAACCGCCTTCATATCCCGATTATATGAGGATGAGGTTGAAATTACCATGTCAACCGTGATCAATACCACACAGAGAAGGAGAACATGTTAGGAACTTTATCAAGAGATTTTGTAATATCTTGATGGAATGCCCTGTTGGTATGTCCGTGTCTATAATGGTGTAAACATGCAGACACAACTTCTTAATTCAAATGAAAGTAACTATGGGAATCGTTGATGCAGCACTTGGGAACAGGTCACCGGACAAGCCGAGATTGCTGAATGACTCTTTAGAACAATTAGTTTCCCAATGATCCCTAGCATAGTAAGTGAGCAAGGGGATGATGTTGATGGTGCTAGTGATAATGAAACAGATTCCGAGTCAGAGTCATAGAACGAAGACATTTTTAATGAAGGAAGATATTCATTATCGATCTTTAACCTCCACGTCCAATAAAGACATGCAAGGGGTTGGTTGTCAAGTTTACAATTAATGGTCATGTCCAGTTTTACCTTTGAATTATTATGATGTAATCTTATTTTCTTATAAAGCATTGCATAGTCATCGCCAGTCAAAGACAATCTTCATAAGATATGGTTAGTGTCCCTCTCTTCTCCCCAAGGAGTAATTGTCAAACTCTCAAGCTTGTTCAAACCTCTGATGGAGCTTGTCCGTTATGTTAAGATGCTTGCTTTGTCAGAAGCATTCTGCCCATGGTAATGCCAATGACTTTTCCAACAAAGTCTTCATATTGATTAAGTTAAAGATTACCTTTGATGATCAATCCCTAATAGATTTTCAACTATCATGTCCTATATACTTAAGATAGTTTCTTCCTATTCACAACTAGGTTTAGCGATATCCGATATCACGTTAATGCTAAAATCTCTGACAACTAGTTCATTTCCTAGCTAAACGGAAAACCTATGCTTCGAGATATTATCTATACCCAGTCTCGAGTATGTCATGGATAGTAGATCCATATAAAATTGTACAGTGAAATCATCTTCAGATCCTTCGAAACATTCCGTTGAGATCAAAAGCAAACATACAAAGAAAGTCGTGAATTAGTAGGTCACAAATTTTAAATATGTCGTCGAACATCGCATGTGAGACCTATCAATAAAACGTCACTGATTCATCGTATATGCATCAACATTTTAGCGATGAATATACCACGTTACTACAGTGACGACCAAGCGACAAAATGGTTACTTCACTAATGATATGGAAATTTTGTCATGTCAGCAACATCAAAGGCGTTGAGTGATGTTTTGTTTTTCCAGTTAGTGATGTTTGTCGACATTGCTAGAAGTCATTACATGTCCAGTTAACAAAGTTCTGATGCCAAGTAGCGATATTCGACGATGTTTTGATACTATGTAGCGACGCTCTAATACCAAGTAACGACGTATATTTGCGTCGATATACATCGTTAGATGTTTCCAAGAGTTCGCTAAATACAAAAAAGTTGGTTTTTTTAAAAACAAAGATTCACATGATCACATACATACATAGAATCACTCACAATATATACATAAAAAAGCATAATTCCATTGAATACCACAAAATCACATGCATACATACATACATACATACATACATACATCACTACCAAAATTACTCATATTAGCAACATTCTTAGCGACATCATAACAAAATATCGCTAAATTTTAAGAATTTAGCGACGTCTATGCACAACGTCGCAATACCTCGTTGATTTGCGATGTTCCATGACTCCTAGCAACTACCATTAGTATTATAAAAATAAATGCTGATATGGGTTGATGTACGTTGCTAAGATTATTGAAACAACGACGTTTAGCGACGTCGTATAGTTATTGTCGTAGTATATTAAAATATTAGCGATATTTAGCGATGCCAACTTTAGACATCGTTAAAAATGTTATTATAGGGTTTGAGTTTTTATCTCCCCCCATTCACTCGTTCCTTTCTAAAAAAATTAAGACCCCGACTCGCCTCCCGAGACCCCGACCTACCACCCCCCTCTTGACCCCAGCGACCCCCCTCGCCCCCTGCCCCGGCGTCGACCTCTCCAGCGAACCTCATCTCCGATCGCGCCCCCAGCCACCTCCCTCCTTCTCCGCTCAGACGCTCCTCCTCCCTCCCGTGCCCCTCCTCCCTTCCGGCTCCGCTCTAGTGCCCCTCCTCCCCTCCGGTGCCCCTCCTCCCCTCCGGCTCCTCTCCGCCCTCTCGGTAAACCCTAACTCTAATCCAAAATAACACGGACACACTTGCTGACACGGGATACATACGGACACACACACTAAATTTGACATGGACATATACATACTAATACAACAGCCCTCACTCGAGCCCGTCCTCCACTCCTAAACCCAACCCGAGCATGAAGTTGAAGAAGAGGATAATTTTCCCTAACGCCAAAATTCCAAACCCTAAAATTCTCCAAGGCTAGCCTCCCGTCTCTTTTCCAATTGGTTCAATTTTGTTTATTACTCATACCTCATTTAGAACTATTTTTTTGTATGTATGAATTTATAAAATTTGTATATATGTTATAAATGTATGACGTGGACACGTTGTTAAGATACGAAACATACACGTTAACATGATTTGGTAATGACACGATATCGTAAAATGGTTATATGTGTATGGCGGGTCCTAAATTTAGGCTATCTAAGGAAGGTTGTACGTATGTAACAGTATGCTTTGTGTGTGTGTGTGTGTGTGTGTGTGTGTATGAAAATGCTTGTGGCTATTCACATTAACATGAGTTGGTATTGACACGGTATCGTGAAATGTGTGTTTCCTAGTTTATGGCGTTAAGATAGGCTTGTGTCGCAACTCCACCACATCATTATGTATATACGAAAATTAAAACATTTAGCGACTTTTAGCAACGTTAATTTTAGACTTTGATGAACATGTGTATTAGGTTTGGAAATCAATTTTAGACTTTTAGCGACACCTATATCCTCAAATTGGAGTTGTCCACATGTCTACTAGGTTAAATCAATATCAAACTTATCTATTTACTTATTATACGGATACTCATGAATCACGATATGGATACTCATGCATCACAAATATGAGTTGTTACTTTGATGAACATATGTATCCATGTATCTTTACATCCATTTGAACAATATACTTGAACAATGAATTGTACCCTATATAGCTTGATGGGTGTTCTCCTATATAGTATGTGTTGTCAAGCTACCCAAATATTGGGATTTACCAAACTAATTTTTTGACCGTATAATTGCTCTCCAGAGATTGAACTAGACTTAACTAAGTACTTTTAGTACATAAGGATTATTTAAGGCCAATTAGGTCCCCAAGCATACTAGGCAGCTCCAGGATAAATTTTGAGCGTGCCCAACGTCGTATCAGACTTCTAAAGAATTATTACTTCCCATTTTAACTTTTGAATAGTGCCTTTGTGTGCTAATACACGTTAAATTTAGTTTTGTGGAGTGAGAGATGAGTGTAGAGTATAATAAATTGTACCCTACCATCAATAACTAAAATTGAGCTTACTAGGAGTATCAGTATGTGTTGGGTCCGAATAATAAATTTTGACCCAATTATATCCCACACTTGAAAACTAAATTTATAATAATTTAATTTATAATACTTCTTTATTTATGTCTATCCCCACTCTTGGCAATAATTTTGTATAGATCCAACATTATTTTCTAGTGTGCACTTTTACCTGCACAATTTTACTAAATGGTTACCGGTTTAATAAGACGTTGAGGATAATTTAATTTTGCAAGAATGAGAAAAGTAGGTCTTCGTGCTAGGAAAATGGTAATATTGATCATAAAAGTTGGTGTTTTAGAAAGACAAAATTCAAAATTATTTGTGTTAATAAATATAGTTTTTTTTCTTAATTTTGTTCAATTTTTGTAGTGTATTAGTAATTTAAGTATATAAATCCTCTCATACATCGTGTATGAAAGGATCCACAAATCCTTAAATGTGTTGATATGCCACCGAAGTTCAAAAAAATTAAGAAGAAAAAACTCTATTTATCACCACAAATACTATTGAATCATCTTTCTAGAATATCAACTCTTATGACAATATTACTACTTTTCTTTGTGATCGTATGTCAAAGAAGGGGGAGGATAAGGTATCATAACTAGAAGAAGATTGCGTGTGCATATGTGTATCAGTGATACATGAGCGAGTATCCTATAGGTAGATAAGTACCTATGTGGTATTAAGGTATTAGAATTGAGTTGGGTATCCTATGGTATCCAAGTGTTGTCACGACCTTCTCCCGAATAGTTGGGTACGATTCATTCATGTCCAGCCTATGATATCGTTGATAGCGGTAAGCTGTCTAAACCTTAGAAATCACTCAAAATAAATGTCAATTTCTCATCACAACATCTAATATCGATCTCGTGCAAGCAAATCATAAAACACCACCATGTTTCACTATTTATTACACCTTTACATCAATATATTCGACAAAAAATAGGTAAAACTGTCATGCCCCAGTACCGGAATACGGAGACGAATATGGCCAGCTACCCGTACAAGGTGCTATACGTCGTACGACGATCACGGCTGTATAAGACAAGGGGGTGTATGCTACAATCAAGTTTTCTATGGTCAAGAAATTATATGTCTCAATAATTCAAACAAGAAACAGTAAGCACATAGAATATATGATAAAGCAATAAGACGTCACAAACGCTTTCTCAAAATGTTCTAGAGACCAGTTCTGCAAAATAAGGAGCTGAAAGAGTAACAAAAGTACATGACAGTGACGAGCTGCAGTCTGATTTAATACAATCATATAAGAAAATTAATGTCCTGACGAGTCGGCTAACAGGTGCAGGTGGCTAAACGCCAAAAGAAGTAACTGTTCATTGATGAGCAGGAAAAAAGAAAACCCACTCGTTATCCCCTGCGACCATATTTCTGGTATGCGCCATGAGTTGGGAAAAGGTACGCTGGATCCTCGGTTGCTGGCTCAAAACCTGGCCATGCAAAACCAGTGGGGTTAGACCCCAAATAGCAAGTACCACAAAGGAAGCACGAAATGAAGAAACAAAACCAAGGAAATATATAATAATACATAAGTTTAGTGTCGTAACTGAGGTCCATAGCCTATCCTAGCATAATGTCCTAACCCTACAACCAAATAAGGACAAGGGTTGAACCGTCACACTATGATAGTCCATTTTCCTAGGCTACTAACCGAATAATACAATTACAACCAAGTCCATTTCTTATATCGTCCAATCATTTGTACGGCTTGCTATTTTGTGGAGTCTGAGGTTATCTTAAAAATAATGCATAATAGGAATCCTCAGATCATGCCAGTAGCGAACGCGAGTTAACTGAACCAATAGATAAATAAAGAGGCACTTGCAGGATGCACTGGTTCCCCGTAGTGCCAATGTGCTAAAAACCCGGTATTAGCGGTTCCGGTGTTCTTATAGTGAAATAATGGCTCAACATAATAATAGGTCAGATACTGCACTCCACTAAGGCAAATGATATATAATATCTATGGTGGCCAACCCACAGCGCACTTAGAATGAATCTCTGTGGGAAGGTTCGTTGGTATGATCTCGGAATACCGTTTCCTCTAATGTTACTACCACTTTTAGTTACCTAATTAGCCTTATGTTGTGTTTGAAATCTCAAGGCGTGGTTACATGAGAATTTCCTTTAAGATATCGTACGAAGTACGGGTACGCTAGATACGAATCTATGGAAGTCAAATCTAGATTCACCTGAGCGTGTATGCAACATTCAGTCAATCAATATCCTAGCCATGCTTTGGTAGTGGACTCGCTTATTATGCCCGTGCTGGAGAAATAATATATATTTATAATATCATGCATTCAGAAATTTGGAGGCATTCTCAATGCACAACCCAAATATAATCACTTAACACGTGACACGATGTGTCATACCTCGGTGCACATCAAAACATGGACAATTATCAGGCAATAGTGGTATCAACAGTGATATATTATTCGAGTCTAATTACCAATTAAATATTAGATCACAAAAGAACAATAAATATTCAATCAAACAAGCAAGGCCGCATGGAAGGTCGAGGCCACATATGGCTCTAGGTCGCATATGAAGTCAAGGCCGCATGACAAATCCTGGCCGCATATGAAATCAGGCCGCATGAAAAGTCCTGGCCGCATATGGAGTCTGAGCCGCATGCTCAGGGTTAAAGTCTACTCCTTGGGACAAGTGTTGAAGTGACGAACAATGAATGAAGTGTCAGTGATGTGACATTAAATTATAGATGTGAGAAGCCATAAAGTGTGTCAGGAAGAAAGGACAAAAATTATATAAATATGTGTCACGGTTTCAGAGTCATGCGTCTAAGAAAAATGGTGTCCGTATAATCTCCAATGCCGTATAATTGTCGGTTCTACATGAAATTCGATGCCGCATGGAAGTCTTTTGGACTTAACGAATTTCTCATTCGGTCAGCGAGTGAAAAACATGATCTTCAAGGATACTTGTGTAAAAAAGCAGTCATGCGTCAAACAAGATGGACACATGCTGTCAATATGCGACAAGAGTTCAAGCTGCATAAACCTCTCGGGCCGTATAGCACTCTCAGTCGCATAACTCGCTGGCCGCATGAAGACTTCGTCTTCTCCAAACAGCAGGTTCAGCCATGGCAAAATCTCCAAAAAGTAAAATCTTATTTTGTCCATAAAATTCTTATTTTAAATCCAAATCGAGTGAACCAAAAGTCAAAATGTATAAATTGAAAGATCTATCATGTAGCAAAAACTGGTTTTCTAAAATACAGGTTTAATAGATCAAAACTAAGAAAAACTCATAAAATCCATAAAAATTCTAAGTTTAGAAATATATATTTACACTAATCCATCCATCAAAACAGAAAACTTCAAGTACAAAAAGTTCTAAGAAACACATTACAAACATAATAGAAAAATAATATGGAGGTTTTTTTCTATTTCTCATACAAGGTGTACTTGCGTATGGAAATGAGGAGAGAAAACTAAAGAGGGGAAGAAAATGAACAAATGAATAGAGAGAGAAAATGTTGGGTTATATATAATAGGGTTGAGGATTGAACCAAGGGTTCTCATGACTTGAACCAACCTACAAAATAAACCATGAGCAAGGTTAAACTAAAGAATGGGTATAGTCTCCATGCACATGCAATCATGCTAAAATAAAAATATGTTCCAAATATTTATATCGGGAACGGGGATTGACATCTCTATCCACCTTAAAAAAAATTTGTCATCGGAATTCGAATCTAAGCAATAGTTAGAGAAGTTAGGACAAGTACGATACAAATCTACTAGCAACTACACATGCAAGCAATATCATCACAACATATATGTGATCACCTGATCATAGAATCCGAGATATGAAGGCGTAAGAAAGAATATACCTTCTGAATCAAATATATGAGGGTACCGGGATCGAATATCATCCTAGCGCTCCTATATTGATTCCCCTAGAGTGTAATGGCCCCAATCAACCAGGACAAAAGAAATAGTCCGGTTCTTGAGCACCTTCTCCCATCGGTCAAATATGGATACAGGTTGCTCCTCGTAAGATAAGTCGATATCAACGACTAATTCAGAGTGATCGAGGATATGACTCAAATCTGGAACATACCTACACAACTGAGATATATAAAATACATCGTGTACCTCACGTAGTGAAGGCGAAAGGGCAAGATAATAAGCAACATCGTCTACCCGTTCGAGAATATCGAACGGAACTACATATCATGGACTAAGCTTTCCGTGAACCCCGAACCTAATCACTCCATGGGTAGGCAAAATCCACAAAAACACGTGGTCACCGACATAAAATTCTTAAGGTCTACGATGTTGATCTGTCCAATGACAATACCTATCTTGTGCAACCCAAAGTCGCTCTCTAATCTGTAACACCCCGTTCCGCTCAAGCGGACTGCCGTCTCAAAACGGCAATCGTGCAGCTGTCCCGACCTGCTTTGCCTCAAGGAGAAGCAAAGGATATCCAGACTTGCCCCTACAGGGATCCGGCTTGGACTTTCAAAGGCTCGCTCAGACGTATCGCTCTACCGAGGCGAATCATCGCTAAGGTGGGTGGCTACGGTGAACTTGTCTTTGCTTAGCCAGCACACATAAAATCTGGAATATTATGCTAGTCGCTAGGTGATTCACCCCTGCATGCTAATAAATCCAACGCACCTAGCTAAGGGAATAATCCCAACTCATATTGCTTATGCTAGAACATGGAAATTGAAATACTGCTTATGTTCAGACCCTCGCATGCTAAGTCCCTTAACGGTTTCAACTCTCGGCTTACCTTCGGGTCCGAGCAACGTCCCTGTTTATGTTCCTTAGAAACGCATGCTTGTCTGCTTGAATGTGCATTATTTTCATCCTTACTCCGGGAGACTACTCAGTAGTCGTTCCGTGTATGATTGACCCTGCAAGAATCCGGGACCGTCAGGTCATCTAAGGCAATCCCCGAACCAGGGGAATGCACTAAGCAAGAATAAATACTGAACGTAAATCTCGCTTGAATGATAATCATGCTATGTGTGCATCTGAACGAGGATCGTGTTATGTACTGATGGAATCACAGCTCGTGGAGCAATATGCCTCGTTCAGACTAAGTTTAAGTTTCATGATTATCATGTCAAGCTATGGAAAAAGGACAGACCCTGACCTGCATTGTCGCGGACCACCTGTGTGCACAATTGTGTTATGTTGAGTTCCGCGGACGGTCACACCAGGGCACTGGGACCGATCCGATCCGGACGGAACGTATGTTAGTCGTATGTTACCCGGCAAGTGTTATGCGACGGGGCTCGCCACCCGCGTCGTACGTCACTTCGCCCTGAGACTAAACGGTCCTTTATGGCTATGCCAGCGACATCATGTTCATATAGATAAGTCATCCTCGCTTAGCGGCTATCCGCGTGCGAGTCACTGCATCGCATCAAGAACAACTAAACACCTGAACGATCATGTTAAAAATGACCCTCCTGTTTGCATATGCTTGCCTCCTAAATGTTTTATACTTGCCCATGCTTAAATCAATAATGTTTGCCTTGGACAGGGAAGGACAAATGGTAAGTCTCGCCGTGTTTCCTCAAACATCGCACGGCGCACTGCCCGACACGTTAAGCTATTCAATATTTGCATGAAACTGATCCTAAGGCAAATAGAAAGACAACTTAATAGTTGTGCACGGAACCTGTACTACGTGTTTGGATTTGTCGAGCGGGCGAGTAGCTTCCCCACCAGTGCATTCAATGTACTGATAATCCATCAGTTTGATATGCAGGGTGCGGGAGAACCTCGTGCGGTGCGGACGCCTCCTTCGTGCGTGCTAAGGCCAGGAGTATCCTCTGAAGCCTTGCAACGGTGCGTCCGGGACTGAAGCACATATAAAAGACATAAGTTGTGAACATCGCCTGACCATCGCCTGTACAATCATTCCACAGTTGTAGCCACTTGGCAAGCTTTTACTGTTTCAGAGAGAGAGGCTTGAGCGACTTGTAATCTCGGCTATACGCCGCCTGTAATACATGTTTCATATCAATAAAGAGATTACTCTACTTGTTTCAATGCTTCCGCTATATTTGTCGACTCAGTGAACCTGTTACCGAATCGCTATGCGTTCATGACTCCGCTGCACTCGGACAATCTGTGCGACTCTGTGGCTTAGAACTCTAACCGCCAGCCAATGAAACATGGCCTTGCACGGGCGTGGCTCACGCTCGTGCGGCATCACGCCCGGATGGGTTAAGCGATCGTTCCGCGGGAGCGCTGGCGAGGGTGATTCCCGCCTAGCGGGAACGGCCGATTGCCTGCGGGAGATCGGGGCGTGACATGTTGGTATCAGAGCCTGGCTTTTACGCCTTTGGACTTCGATTCGATATCTCTGTTTCGAAAGCTCGTTCGTGGGTTATGTGCACGCTCTCTCTCAATGCCTCGATGGGATGTTCCAACAATAAGTCTAAATACTTTCAAAATACGTTTTGAATAATATGCTTGCTTGTCTGGTTGTATGCTGCGAGTGGCCTTTGTGCCAACCTGTGCGAACCCTTCGAGAGTATCGCTAGTAGCTTGTCCGATTTTCACTAACCCTAAGTTTGGTTGAATGCATCTATTCGAGGGACGCCTTGAACTAGTGCACCATCCAAGACTTAAGAAAAAGGTGAAACTCGAGTGCTAAGACTTCGCTATCACTAAGCTGGTTGACGTGTTCACACTAGAAATGCATGTCAAAGGTGCGCACGATCCAGTCTAAGCGTTATGCTAAGATCGAAGCTTGTGCAAGTGAAGATCCAAATGAACAAGTACAAACGACTTGTCTAGGATTGCCTCAACCCTAGATTACTGCTTGTCCTTAGTAAGTCTCGAGGACGAGACTTTTTCTAAGTTGGGTAGGATGTAACACCCCGTTCCGCTCAAGCGGACTGCCGTCTCAAAACGGCAATCGTGCAGCTGTCCCGACCTGCTTTGCCTCAAGGAGAAGCAAAGGATATCCAGACTTGCCCCTACAGGGATCCGGCTTGGACTTTCAAAGGCTCGCTCAGACGTATCGCTCTACCGAGGCGAATCATCGCTAAGGTGGGTGGCTACGGTGAACTTGTCTTTGCTTAGCCAGCACACATAAAATCTGGAATATTATGCTAGTCGCTAGGTGATTCACCCCTGCATGCTAATAAATCCAACGCACCTAGCTAAGGGAATAATCCCAACTCATATTGCTTATGCTAGAACATGGAAATTGAAATACTGCTTATGTTCAGACCCTCGCATGCTAAGTCCCTTAACGGTTTCAACTCTCGGCTTACCTTCGGGTCCGAGCAACGTCCCTGTTTATGTTCCTTAGAAACGCATGCTTGTCTGCTTGAATGTGCATTATTTTCATCCTTACTCCGGGAGACTACTCAGTAGTCGTTCCGTGTATGATTGACCCTGCAAGAATCCGGGACCGTCAGGTCATCTAAGGCAATCCCCGAACCAGGGGAATGCACTAAGCAAGAATAAATACTGAACGTAAATCTCGCTTGAATGATAATCATGCTATGTGTGCATCTGAACGAGGATCGTGTTATGTACTGATGGAATCACAGCTCGTGGAGCAATATGCCTCGTTCAGACTAAGTTTAAGTTTCATGATTATCATGTCAAGCTATGGAAAAAGGACAGACCCTGACCTGCATTGTCGCGGACCACCTGTGTGCACAATTGTGTTATGTTGAGTTCCGCGGACGGTCACACCAGGGCACTGGGACCGATCCGATCCGGACGGAACGTATGTTAGTCGTATGTTACCCGGCAAGTGTTATGCGACGGGGCTCGCCACCCGCGTCGTACGTCACTTCGCCCTGAGACTAAACGGTCCTTTATGGCTATGCCAGCGACATCATGTTCATATAGATAAGTCATCCTCGCTTAGCGGCTATCCGCGTGCGAGTCACTGCATCGCATCAAGAACAACTAAACACCTGAACGATCATGTTAAAAATGACCCTCCTGTTTGCATATGCTTGCCTCCTAAATATTTTATACTTGCCCATGCTTAAATCAATAATGTTTGCCTTGGACAGGGAAGGACAAATGGTAAGTCTCGCCGTGTTTCCTCAAACATCGCACGGCGCACTGCCCGACACGTTAAGCTATTCAATATTTGCATGAAACTGATCCTAAGGCAAATAGAAAGACAACTTAATAGTTGTGCACGGAACCTGTACTACGTGTTTGGATTTGTCGAGCGGGCGAGTAGCTTCCCCACCAGTGCATTCAATGTACTGATAATCCATCAGTTTGATATGCAGGGTGCGGGAGAACCTCGTGCGGTGCGGACGCCTCCTTCGTGCGTGCTAAGGCCAGGAGTATCCTCTGAAGCCTTGCAACGGTGCGTCCGGGACTGAAGCACATATAAAAGACATAAGTTGTGAACATCGCCTGACCATCGCCTGTACAATCATTCCACAGTTGTAGCCACTTGGCAAGCTTTTACTGTTTCAGAGAGAGAGGCTTGAGCGACTTGTAATCTCGGCTATACGCCGCCTGTAATACATGTTTCATATCAATAAAGAGATTACTCTACTTGTTTCAATGCTTCCGCTATATTTGTCGACTCAGTGAACCTGTTACCGAATCGCTATGCGTTCATGACTCCGCTGCACTCGGACAATCTGTGCGACTCTGTGGCTTAGAACTCTAACCGCCAGCCAATGAAACATGGCCTTGCACGGGCGTGGCTCACGCTCGTGCGGCATCACGCCCGGATGGGTTAAGCGATCGTTCCGCGGGAGCGCTGGCGAGGGTGATTCCCGCCTAGCGGGAACGGCCGATTGCCTGCGGGAGATCGGGGCGTGACATAATCTTCTTGACAACCTCTAATATCTGCGTAATTTTAGGGCCTAACATCTTTTGCTTACCAATGTTGTCCCAAGCCAATGGTGATCTACACTTTCTGTCGTATAGTGCTTCGAAAGGTGCCATCTGAATACTGGCCTGATAACTATTATTGTACGAGAACTCGACGAGATAAAGGTGATCTTCTCAAGATCCACCAAAGTCTAAGGTATAGGCTCGTAGCATATCCTCCAAGGTCTGGATGGTTCTCTCTGATTGTCCATCTGTCTGGGGGTGGTAAGCTGTGTTGAATCTTAACTTGGTGCCCAAACTCTGATACAAACTTTTCAAAAAATGAGAAATGAACCGAGTGTCTCGATCTGACACGATACTTACTGGGATACCGTATTGTCCCACTATCTGTTGCATATACATTTCAGCCAATTGTTCTGTAGGCTGTCCTACTCGAAAAGAAAGAAAGTGAGCTACTTTTGTGAGACGATCCACTATCACCCAAACTGTATCTCAACCATTCGGTGATCTAGGTAAACTAGTCATAAAGTCTATCGTAACGTGTTCCCACTTCCACTCTGGAATAGGAAGTGGCTACAATAATCATGTCATCTCTATTATTCTGCCTTTACTTGTTGACATATCAGACATCGCGATACGAAGCGTGCTATTTCCCTCTTCATTCCGTTCTACCAAAAGTGTTGCTTGATATCTTGGTACATCTTCGTGCCTTCTGAATGAATGGAATACTGGGAACTGTGTGCTTTAGTCACAACTTCTTATCGAATATCCCCGCTTGGTATGCACAGATGATTCCCAAACTTTAGCGTTCCATCCGCATGTATTGTTAACTCCTTCCGAAGGCCTGATTCACATTCTTCTCATAGCTTTTGAATCTTCGGATCCTCTGCCCGAGCAAGTTTGATTCTATCTACCAAAGTTGACTGAATCTGTGGGCTAGCCTGAACTCTTGAACTCTATGAAAGTACTATCTCGATACCCATCTTTTGTAAGTCTTCAGAATGTGCTTCTGAGTAGTCAATATAAAATTTTACCTCTTTTGCTAAGTGCATCATCTACTACATTAGCCTTGCCTGTATGGTACTAAAGTTCTGTGTCATAATCTTTCAAAAACTTTAGCCACCTTCTCTGTCTCATATTCAGGTCCTTCTACGTGAATACATACTTCAAACTCTTATGATCTGTGAATATTTTTACTCGATCACCATATAAGTAGTACCTCTATAGCTTAAGTGCTAACACTACTGCAACTAGCTCCAAATTGTGAGTTGGATAGTTCTTCTCGTGATCTCTGAGATGCGAAGAAGCATACGCTACCACTCTTCCATATTGAATCAAAACACATCCAAGTACTTTGCCAGATGCATCATAATATACTGTGAATCCTCCGGAGCCTGCTGGAAAAGTAAGGATTGGTGCTGAGATTAACTTCTTCTTCAACTCTTCAAAGGCTGTCTAATATTATGTTGACCATATAAACTTAACTTTCTTATGCGTCAACCAAGTCAAGGGTGCCGAGATCTTAGCAAAATCTGACACAAATCTTCTGTAGTATCCTGCCAAGCCCAAAAAACTATGCACTTCTGCTACTGTCTTCGGAACTGGTCAGTTCTCTACTGCATCTACCTTCTTAGGATCAATTGACACTCCTGCTCAAGAAATAATATGCCCAAAAAAGGATATACGATCCAGCCAAAACTCATACTTACTAAGCTTTGCATATAACTGGTGCTCCCTCAAAGTTTGCAGAACTATCCTGAGATGTTCTTCATGCTCCTCCTCATTACGAGAATACATCATGATGTCATCGATGAATACTACCATAAATTGGTCTAGGTAAGGCATAAAAATACGGTTGATCAAATCCATAAATATTGCTAGAACATTGGTCAGTCCAAATAGCATAATTAAGAATTCGTAATGCCCATATCGTGACCTAAATATTGTCTTCGGTATATTCTGCTCCCAAATTGGCACATGATGATATCCTGATCATAAATCTATCTTGGAGAAGACTCTTGCTCCACTTAATTGGTCAAACAAATAATCAATCATTGATAATGAGTACTTATTCTTTACGGTCACTATATTAAGCCGCTTATAATCCATACATAACTACGTCGATCCATCATTCTTTTTCACCAATACCGCTGGTGCTCACCACGGTGATCCATTGGTCCGAATAAACTTATTCGCCTTCAGTTCTTTCACGTGTCGATATAACTGATCAAGCTCTGATGGTGACATAGGGTACACCTTCTGGGATACTGGTTCTGCTCCTGGCATTAACTCTATACAGAACTCTACTGCTCTAACTGGGGTAATCCGGGAAGATCATTGGGAAAGACATCCATGAACTTCTCAACTATCTCGGGCAGCGGGTCTTCTTCCTTTGCTACTGTTGCGACACCTCCCTTATGCTGGTCTCTTGCTATTTTGCTAAGGACAAACTCTTCTAGACCAAGGATTCTAAATAACACTTTACCCTCATGACAGTCTATCGTTGCATGATTGTCTCTCAACCAGTCCATGCCTAAGATAACGATAAAGTTGTCCATAGGGAACCCGATCAACCTTGCAGGTAATAAATACCCAAATACTACGACTAGACATGCTAGACACACCCTACTAACTTCTACAATCCTATTGCCAGTGAGTATATTCAGCTTCTCCGGCAATGCCTCAAACTTGAAACCATTACGTGTCGCATATTATGTAGATATAAATGAGTGCGAAGCTCCAGAATCATTTAAAGCTATGGAATAAAAGGTTGTAACAAAAATGTTACATGCTACTACGTCGCCCGATGCTATATCTTCCTCAAAAGACAAGGTGAGTGCCTGCCCTTGGCCTTGTTGAGCTCCCTGTTGCTGTCTTCCTTGCTGTCGTGGCTGCGGCCCCTGCTAATTCTGCTATTGCTGCCTATAAATCTGGGTCTGTGTTGGCAACGGACGCTGAGCTAAAGATCGTACTACTACTGCTGGTCCTCCTTGCTGCACTACCCCTGGAGTTGACAATGTAGAAAACTGTTGTACTGGCCCTCCTGGCCTCTGTAACAATAGGCACGTAGAAACCTTGTGATCTGGGATCCTATATCTAAAACATATTTTGTTAGCTTCCTGACAAACATTCTGGGTATGACCTCCTTTGCCACAGTAGGTATAATATGTCGGCACTCCCCATCGTTGTTAATGTTGCTGCTGCTGTTGCTGCCTCGGCTGTTGTTGTCTAGTTGGTGCCATTACTGTCGATGTCACTGGCCTCCTCTGTGTCACATCATGGATATGAATGCCAGAGGATGGTGCTGACGTTCGCAATACTAGTCCTCCCTCATTGATCTGTCCATGAGGCCTCTTCCGATCTACTCTTCTTGATACCATCCTTTGGGAAGTAAGTTCAACCATCTTGGCTGCTATCAATACCATCTCGAAGGTCTGGTAGTCGTGCACTACTACCATGTGTAAGATTTCAAAGTAAAGTCCCTGTTGGAATATTATTTCTCTCTCCAACTCTTTTCTCACCATGGGTGAAGCAAACCTGCTTAGTCGGCAAAACTCTGCCGCATAGCCGTCTATTGTCTTTCCAGTTTGCTTGAAGTTAATGAACCTTTGCTGTAACTCACAATGAGCAACAATCCAAAGTACTTTGCCCTAAATCGGGTCCTGAAATCCTTCCATGAAATAAGATTCCTCTATCCTACCTCCATCGTGGCCCACCAATCCCTTGGCAGATCTTGGAGTTGTAGGCGAACCAGTTCAACCTGTTCCTCGGCTGAAACTTTAGCTGTTGTCGAAATAATCTCAAATTCGGGAGCCAATCATCTGTCGTGATTGCGTCCTCCGTGCCATCAAAATGAGTATATCATACATGTCACGCCCCACTCCCAAGGTCGGGTATCCAGTATTGTCGGCACTGCGGGAGGTACATGTCACGCCCCGCTCCCAAAATACTGGGTAAATACGGGGACTGACATGGCCAATCGCACCTTGCAGAATACCGAAGTAAGCCACAATGTGTTAAGGTTGTCTAAAAGAAATGGGTGAACTCTAGCATACTATGACGTCAGTCTTAAGGCCGACAAATCCTATTATCTCAATCCAACAACACAAGTACAAGAGTATATCATACATGAAAGTAAAAAGGCATCATAAATTATATGTCACATATGATCATGAAGCTAGTGAATACAAAATGCTGCACTAGCAGAGTTTAAATATATATGATCAAATATACCAGCCATGGTCTAATATATACATTATGTTGACCGTAGTCTTAAAAATATAAGGATCTAACTCTGCTCCTTTCTAAATACCACAAAATAAAATCATCAAGACGATGGGTGGAAGAAGGAAACCCACTCGCGAGCTTCGGCCGCAATCCTACCAGTGCGAGCCATCTTGCTGGAAGCGCGGTAGATCCTGGTTCTCTTTGGGGTAACCTGGCCATGCAAAGTCAATTGGGTCAAAACCCTAACAACAAGTACCACAAAGAAGCTCGATGTGATAGACCAAACACATCACAAGATAAGCAAAAGAGACATATATGAAATAAATGCAGATCAAGACTTGTACGGTACCAACGTACTTGTCTCAAGAATAATTTAGGAAGAACATATAATAAGTGCCAAAAATAAATTAAGGCGACGAGCGACAAGTGAGCATAGGAACTACTCTAGATCGGGACTACAATCCTTAAACCAAACAAGGACCGGGGTTGCAGGCCTTCATCCGAGCAAAATTTAGCACCCTCACCACGCGCCGGAAGAAAATGAAACTAGAAGAGCGAGCTATACGAATAAACAAACATCCAATTCATGGCCAAACATGCCTACTACTTGTTATAATTTACTAACTAGGGTTATTACAAGCCCTAATTACTAGAAATGCATTGCTATGAATATTGCTACCACTGACACTACAGTTAACCCTGATGGCCAAGGATACGCTTGTTTAGTAAATTTAAATGCACAGTCAACCATACAACAACGTAACTTGTTACTTATCACAAACAAAAATTGAACTTATATGCATAAACATAAACTTGTGAATCAAAATCTAGTCTTGTAAACATAAAGAAGTTTTATAAATGAAACTAGTTTTGTAAACATAAACTTGTCGGTAAATGGTCTTGTAAAAAAATTGAAACTGAATCATAACTGAAACTTATACTGGAATGCATATACTAAAATATAAAATCAATCACTTGTAGTACCGCAGCAAGCGTAAACTTGGTCAGTCATGGAGCCATTGCCTAGCAAGATTGTTCCATGGGGCCCTTGGAGATCGGGGTAACCGGTAGTCCAATATTCTTTCCTCCAAAATGCTTTAGCTAAATCTTATCTTGTTTAATCATTACTAAATTATTTCAAGTTCTCGATTCGTGGACACTTGAGAACTCCCTAAAATGATGAGTCGCGAGTACGAACTTTTCATGGGTTATCTTATTCGCGACACGCGATACATTGGATAATACTCACACTTGATTGCCCAATACCAAATACAATAGATTTTATACACAAATATTTCTATGGTGTCATGAGGATCAAAATCACGTGTTAATATAGGAAAGCACAACATCCAACTATGCTCCAATACTCAACTGAGCTAAAATAGTTTAAACATTAAAAAAATAATATAATATAGTAAATTGAGGATAACTCTCACATATGAACTCCAAATAAGGTGATTCAAATGATTTGAAAAGAAAAAATAGAGATCTACAACTTTCATGTTTTGATATTTTCGAAATTCAAGCCAGAAAATAGCTTAAATAGGTAAAAATAAATATTCGGGTCATTATGCGTGCAGTACACTACGCGCAGCATAAATTTTGTGCACGGCAAGAAAAACTATGCGCGACGTACAGCGCAACAAGGATTGATGCTGGCGGCCACTGATGCACGCGACTAGGGTGTGATGCGCCCGATGCACTGTTGCGGCATGAAACTTCATGCGTGCCGCACTATTGTGGCATGAAAATCAATGCGCGACGCACTGCTCGCGACAAGAAAGTGATACGCGGCGCATCAATACGCGGTGCATTGCTGCGGCATAAAACTTTATATGCCGCGCACTGCTGCGGCATACAAATTCATGCACGGTGCACTACTGTGCGGCACTGTTCATCGTCCCTGGCAGACATGTCCGAGAACAAGCTCCCGAACTTGTTTTGGCCATAAAAACTTCAATCTAACTCCAAATTAAGCGATTCAAAAGCCAAAATGCTCAAAATGGAAAGCTCCTTCAATTAGAACAACTAGTTTTCGAAAAGACTAGGTTTTAATAGATCAAAACCAAGGGAAACTCTTGGAACCCATAAAAATGATAAACTTAAAACTCAGATCTACTAAAATCTATACATCAAAATCCAAAACTCCAGGAACTAAATATGATCAGCAACTCAAGGGAAACATTTTCTATTAAATACATTTTTGAAAATAATATATATGAAAAAAATCCAAAAATTCATGATTTTACTATTGAGCAAGATGTACTTGCCTTGGGTGGCTCCTAGCCTCTCCTCTCACAGTCCAAGTCACAACAACTTTCTGTTAGGGTTAGGGGGAGCTTGAGGGAGAGGAGGAAGGAGAAAAATAAAATAAAGAAGAAAAAAGAGAGGAGAGAGAAAAGTCATATATATACTAAGAGAGGAGAAAAGAGGGTTTAGTCATGGGTTCACCCAAAATAAACCGAACCAAGTGTTCATTCTACATGCGGGTCCTAAACCGGGTCTATGGCAATGCCAATGTGTATTCTACTGGCCTTGGGTAATCTCTCTCAACAACAGGAAAAATAAAACAATAATAGAATGACAGAAACCAACATATGAAATACAACAGGAATACATTATCAGAAAAAATTAAAATTCTAGAAATTCAAGAAATACTAAATCTGGGATCGGGTGTGACAGTACGGGAACACCTGGAGCCTGCTGCTCTATCCCATTCATCGTGGGCTCAACTTGGATCCTTGGTTGGGGTCCCACAGGATTTCGTTCTACTGGCAACTCAGCATATCTTGTTGTTGCAGCATCGGGGGAAGGAGAAGCCCTAAGAAAGAGCACAAGAAATATCAAGTACATGACGAGAAGGAACAATGAAGCAACCAATCTAGAAGAATTCAAGCTGAATATCGAAGAGGACGAATTCAGAATTTCAAGAAGGATCATATTTGATTGAGACTCATATGACCATGACACCCCACAAATCTGAAGAAAAGACCTGCATGGGCCACCACTACAGCCTTGTCACGCCCCAGTACCGGAATACGAAGACGAACATAGCCAGCTACCCCGTACAAGGTGCTATACGTCGTACGGCGATCATGGATGTATAAGACAAGGGGGTGCATGCTACAATCAAGTCTCTAATGGTTAAGAACTTTTATGTGTCAATCATTCAAACAAGAAATAGTAAGCATAAAGCATATATGATAAAGCAATAAGGTATCTCAAACACTTTCTTAAAATGTTCTATAGACCAGCTCTGCAAAATAAGGAGCTGGAAGAGTAACAAAAGTACATGACAGTGACCAACTGTAGTCTTATTTACAATCATGTAAGGAAACTAATGTCCCGATGAGCCGACAACAGGTGTCGGTGGCTATATGCCAAAAGAAGTAAATATTCATTTATAAGCAAGGAAGAAGAAAACCCACTCTCTATCCCCTGCGACCATGTTCCTGGTACGCGTCATTAGTTGGGGGAAGGTACGCTGGATCCTCGGGCGCTGGCTTGAAACCTGGTGTCACTACCGCATTTCCAGAGCAGGGTATTTTTATTTATTTTAATTTGGTATATTGTGTATTTATCATAAATAATTGTATTAATATTTAATTGTTGGTTGTATTATTTTTTTATTAGTTATTTTAGTATTTTGGCTAGCCTGGACCCATATCAGACCCTAGTGGACCCATGCCAGACCCAACCAACACCCTTGTGAGACTTATTTTCGGGTTTAAAATAATTATTATATTTTATTTTAGTTAGTTGGAGTGATTAGGAGTTAGTTTGAGTGCTTTTGGAACCCCAAACCCAAATCCCAATTGGAATGACTTAAGGAGAGGGTATTTTGGTCTTTTTCCATCCATGTAAACCTACTTTAATGCATATGGCCGGGCCCCCCCTTTCCCAGATCTAGAACCGAGCCCCCCCCCCTTCACTTCTTCTTCTTCTTCTTCTTCTTCTTCTTTTTCTCCACTCTTTCTTCTTCTTTCTTCTTCCAATTCCTACAACTTCAAGTAAGAACATCATTCTTCTTCTCTTCCTTCTTCTATTTCTTTCATTTGTGTTGATCCTAACCCTTTTTTTTCCCTAACCTAGGTAGGTAGAGCTTAGATTTGGTGTTGGAGCTTGGGTTGGAAGCTTGGAAGCTTGGTGTGGTGGATTTGGAGCTTTTTGGAGACTTTGGCTTGGGATTCCAACTCCCAAGAGGTAAACCCTAATTTTTCCCCTTGTGATTACTTTAATATAGTGTAATTAGTAGTTTAGAACCTTCCTAGACCTTAGGGCTACCCATGGAAGGAAGTTAGAGCTTGTTTGGATGTGTTTGGAGACTTTGACATTAGGTTTTGTGTCAATTTTGGATGAAATCCGAGATTGGCCCAATTTTTGGTGTTGTCCTAGGTTAGACGGACCTAGGTAGATGTGATCGGGTGTCTTGAGGGTTAGTACGTGTCTCCGTTCGGACACGTGAGGTCGTGTCACGAAATATGGGTATTTCGGACAATTTGGGGGTTTTCGTCGTCGTAGGTTCTATGTGCGTGCGCGTTTTTGCCACATACCTAGAATCGATGAGGTAGCATTTTTTCTAGGATCTAGATATCGACTAGAACCCGTAGGTAAATTTTTGGCCGATTTCGAGTAGGTTTGGTGTGCGTTTCACGAGATTTTGCGAACCGCACACCATGTGTTTGTCGAAATGACCAAATGGCCATTTCGACTTGGTTTCTAGGTTTTGGGCTTGTGCGTGTGTTGGTTTAGCTTCAGAGAGTGTGTGTTAGAGTTTTTGAGTATATATTTATATATATGTGTGTTTCTGTGTGCGGGGGTGAGTGTGGTTGAGTGTGTGTGTTGGTGTTTGTGTATATATAGGTGTGTGTAGTTATATGTGTGTGTGTTTCTATATATATATGTGTGTATGTATGTGTATACATATATGTTTATGTGTGTGTAGTTGTGTGTGTGTTAGTGTGTGAGAGTGTGTGTGTGTGTGAGTGTGTGAGTGTGAGTGTGTGTTTGTGAGCGTGTGTGTGTGTGTGTGTTTATGTGTTTGTATATATATATATATATATATATATATGAGTGTGTGTATATATATATATATATATATATATATATATATATATATATATATATATGTGTGTGTGTGTTTGTATATATATGTATGAGTGTGTGTGTATATATATACATGTGTGTTTGTGTGTATATATATACATATATATGTGTTAGTGTGTGTGTGTATATATATATATATATATATATATATATATATATATATATATATATATGGTTGTGTGTGTATATATATATATGTATATCTGTTTGTGTGTTTATATATATATATATGTAAGTGTGTGTGTGTGTGTGCGTGTATATGTTTCTGTGTGTGTGTGCTTGCGTGTCGTAGTGTGGTGTATCGAGGGGAGAGATGAGAGAGAGGTAGAGAGAGCGAGGCAGAGAGGAGAGAGCAGCACCTGTGGCAGCAATAGGAGCAGCTGCAGCTGCGTTTGCAGCAAGGCACAGCGCGCAGCGTCGCGGCAGCAGCAGCAGTGCACCGCAGCAGCAGCGGCAGCGCGCCGTGGCAGCGCGCGGCAGCAGCGAGCAGCAGCTGCAGCAGCTGCGGCGTGCAGCAGTAGCTGCCAGCAGCAGCAGCAACAACGGTGCATTTCAGCACGCGTGCGCGCGCAGCGAGCGAGCGCGCGCACGCGCAAGCTTGTTTATCCCCCCCCCTTTTCATATGTGTATGAGTGTATATATATATATATATATATATATATATATATATATATATATATA